>CM038795.1:279960546-280298907 GCA_021764765.1 Vicia sativa
AAATTGATTTTTTCAACTATTTCTCTGCACCTCCCTCAAAATGCTCAACTTGACAATTCATATCTTGCTCAATTTTCCACTTTTTTAGTGTTCTTGGAATTTTTAGAAATCTCAAGATGTCCTGAAAACAACCCTTTTGGTTTCATTTTCATTGAAGTTTCCATGCTCATGAATACTTTTCGCAAAAGATGACTTTTTGTTGACTTATAAAAGGACTTGAATATTTTGATCCATAACTTCCAATGAAGCATTTTAGCCAAAGCTTGTGAGACATGAAGATGTAGAAATTGAATTCCTCTCAAAATGAGCTTTGGTGGAAAAATTTCTTGATAAAGTATGTGAAAGTTATGCCGGGTCAAAGTTCTCGTTGATTTTTGGGCCAAAACCCTAATTTAGAAATTTGACGCTTGACCAAATCTTTGACTTTTCTTGAGGAATCATGATCAACCCTTGATCAAATGATGACTATTACTTCAAAATATTGATGTTGACCAAAAATTATGAAGTTTGATTGTAGTTGATCACAATTGACTTTTTGTCCAATACAACCGATTTTCAAACATTCAGCAATTGAATGAGCAAATTTGACTTGTAAGGTCAAACTTGACATGGTGATCCCTTGAAGCATATGATGTGGTATGATGACAACTTCAAGCATTTGAAATCCATTTTGACTTGAGAGTAGCAGAACTCCTAGTTTGGATTGATTGCTTAGAAGTTAAGGACTGCTGTTAACCTTGGAAATCCTTGGTATTGGAGACGGGAATTGTCTTGAGAAGTAGGAGGAAAATTTTTGGGTATATAACTAGTTCTCGCTAATCTTCTTGTACCGAAAGTTAGATAGGTATGCTCGCTTTCGCATTCAAGGTAGAAGATGATTGAACACCGGGACACCCCGAAAATTTGCACTGGCTGTTGTATGGAATGATCGCTATTGAGGATGCTACGGAACGGGCTTATGATGCCATCGGAGAAGCTGATACTAGAGAGTGAGTCATACGCTGACTCGTATTCGCCTTTTTGGATGAAAGAGAAATCGAGACGGCTTTAAAGATGCCATCCGGAGAGACGAAGATGTGCCTCGGAGATGGGCTTCAGATGCCATCCGGCCAGATAAAGAGAGGGTCGAATGATCTTTGTCTTGGCCATTTCCCGAGATGAATATTTGTCAAAGATGTAGATAGTTTTCCGCCTGTTTCGTGTTAATCCATGACCTATTGTTTGGAAATAATTTGTATGATCGCTCGATAGTTCTCCCCGCCTTGTCGTATTAATCTTTGACCTTCCGCTTGGGGAAAAAGATTTTACCGGGGAAATAAATCTTGACAGATATGGTTAGTCCTATGTAGATTATGATGCATGCGAGTGTATGACAATGTTATGATTTTTATGAATAATGTATGAATACGTGTTGGGTATTTCAAAACATATCCATCTTGAAGAAGATAGGAATCTCCGGAGATCTTTGATCTCTTGGGATGAAGTTGTTGAAAACCCCGAATGGGAATATGAGAGATGTGAATTCCTCCGATGCACTATCCGACCAAGTTTCGAGTCCTGATATTGTCATGTTGGGGAATGATAATCAATGAGAGATACTCAATTGAGGATGAAGACCTTGTCGAGGCGATGATATGGAATAACTCGTTATCGCTTGAGACCGATGTAATTGGTTGATGTTATCGCCGGACAATGTAATATGATGACTTGAGAATATAGATATCACCGAGCAGGATCATTACTCGTGACTAATGTGATGAAGTTGATAGGATCATCGCTTCTGGACCAACGGATGAGGTTGATAGATCATTGTTCGGGACTAACGGATGAAGATGAAGCGATAAAGTCAGATAGATCACCGCCTGTGGACTAACATAATGAAGTCAAGCCGATGAAGTTCGATAGGATCATCGCCTGGGACCAATTGATGAAGATTGTTGATAAAGTTGATAGGATCACCGCTTCGGGGACTAACGTGATGAAGATGAATGATAGATCACCGCCTGGACTAACGTGATGTTGAAGTGTTGGAACATCGTTAGTAAGAGATGATAATGTAATACTTAGTGGAGAATATTTGTCTGTAGGAGAGCGATGGCTTTGGGGATTGTAAAGATTACTCAAGGGAGTATTTCTTGTGAAAGTGACTCCGGGGGATGTATTGGTGATTTAGTCGTCATCTCAATTCCTAGAGCCCGTAGTAACGCTATTTCGTTGTTAGAAGGAAGTGATTGAATGATTGCATGCCATTCAATCTTGAAGTTGATAGTAATGTAGTCTTATAAGTAGGTGATCATAGTCGCACGCTTAAATCTCTAACTTTTCTAGACCGCCTGGGTTTTTAGTATACCGATACCTTTTTTGCGCAAGCCGCCTTTTCGTGTTTTCACTCCGCCGTGTACATTTTTTTATATATGTCTTAATTTTGCCCAACCCTTTGGTCTGTCAGACACCCTTTATTTTGCCTAGGTCAATCAACCTACGGGTCTCGCTTTATGCGTAGTATTTTTGACTATGTCTCACCATTGTGGTGGAAGTCTTCGCCGTCTGTGGTGATGTAATACGTGAACTGACTTTGTAGGATTTTTGTATCCAAATGTGCGGATAGCAAGAGTCGCCACCGACTTTTATTTTTATCCAATTAAGGGAAGGTAAAAGTACAGAAAAGACCTTCGTTAGATTTCGAGTAAGGGAGAAGGTTATGAAAAGGGAAGGTATTAGCACCTCTTTCCATCCGTAGTTATCTACGGCTCTTAGTTGCTCTAGATCACTTTAAAAATTGTGCTTTCCGTGTGTTTGGAAAATTTTAAAAGGTATTTCGCTTTGACTTTGTAATGATTCATGTAGGTATACAAAGTATTCTAAATGTTTCGCTTTGAAAAGAGTTTGAACTTTGAAAAAGTGAAAGGTGAAAAGTATTTTGATAGAGCAAGCAACTAAAAGTCTTATTACCTACCGTAATGGTCGCTCTCGTGTTGTTTTATTTTCCTTTAGAATAGCTATCCATACCATTAGTTGGTAGGTAACTCATTCATTGGATGTAAGCGGACATTCGGCGGACATCTGGATGGTCATAGAAAGCACCTAGTAGAAGTATCCTAGCACATTCAAGGGACTATCATCATTTTCGTAGGCAACAATCGAGGGTCAAGATCATGTATTCAAGACGACATCGTGGGTCTTATGATCTTTGTATCAAGGGACTATGATGATTTGTTTTGAAGGCAACTGCTAGGATACCCTACGCTCGAGGGACATGACCATTTAATCGAAAGGCAACGAGAGAGAATTACCCTGTGCAGAAATGAAGAGGTGTGTTGATTCGATATTTTATCTTGCAAATTAGAGTGAGCTATGTTCAATTTTATCTTGCCATACACGCCTAGTTACTAACAGTTTATAGGGTGCGGAAATTAAAATGCGGAATGTAAAGTGCGGAAAGATAAATGTCCCACGCTATTACATGGCTTTGGGACGATACATAATTTAAACTTGCAAAATAAAACCTAATTTAAACTATTACATCCCATGAGCAATTACATTATTGGAAAAAATAAAACGATAGAAGAAAACGTCTAATCGGAACAACCTCGTGAAAGAATGAGAAATCTAAAATGCGAGATGAATCGAATAAGAGAAAAATGTTAGAAAAATGCAAATTTTTAAATGGAAAAATATGACATGCTGAAATAGTATTAATATGCTAAAATAATTTTTGGGATTTTTTGATGCAATTTAATAATTAAAATGAATTAAAAGTGCTTTAAATGCAAAATTATGAATAAAATAAATATGCATGCAAATTGTATTTTTTAATTTTATAAATTAAATAAAGGTTTTCGTAAAATAAATGCAAAGAAAAATAATTTTTGATGGTTTTTAATGCATAAGTAAAAATATGAAATTAATTAAATAACATGCAAATATTAAATAAATATGAAAAATATGAAAAAATAAGAAAAGTTTGAAGTTTGTGAAGAAAAGATGAAACCGTCCGCATGACTCGATCCTGTGACCTTTAGAGCATCTTTCCAAACCAAGCTTAATCACTGCCCACTTGACATTTGGCGTTTGAGAAAACAAAAGCAATTGGTTTTAAGTGTACGCGTGTCACCGATTTTAAGTTTGAACACGCAGCAAAGTTCGGCCCAACAACTTATGAAGGAGCGAATCAAGACGCCATCGTACACGCAATCCTCGAAGCAACGAAGCCGACGCCGAGCTCTGGCCCATTGCCTTCTCCTACGCTCGATTTCTAACCGCAAAATACGATTAATAAACAAGAAAGAAGGACCTTATCCCTAAATCGACCATGGCGAACACGATGGTGGTGTTAGTTTCGACTGAAAATGCCTGTATCAACCGGTTCGATGAAGACAGCTCGAAAAACCCTAAACATGGCAAACCATGATTCTTACGTTCAACCTCTCAAACGATTGCCCAGATCAGTCAAGTATAACCTCATGAACACATTCAAACCATTAGAAACAATTAAAGCACGCAGAATAGTAAAATGCAATTTCAAGAAAAAATTCAAATATGTATGAATGTATACGGCACGATTTGGCTTGCTTTGATCAATGATAAAGGTGTATTCTTACTCATACTTACCCCCTGAGCACGTTTGGATGGCTGGAGGAGGCTGAGAGTGGCTGCAACTTAGAATTCGAATTTCAAAAGTTTGTGAAATTTTTTGACAAAATAAGGACTCTCTCTTGGGCTAGGGTTTCGTGTCCTTGTTTGTACACAATGCTGGCTATTTATAGAAGAAATTGAGAGAGGAAAAAAAGTGAAAAAAGATTTGATTTGGAGCATTCAATTTTTTTCAAATAAAATCAATTTTCTTGAAAGAAATTTGATTTCCTCTTCAATGCATGATCATGCACGAATTTGGCAAGAGTTTTGGGCTATCTTGGACTTCAAGGAAGATATAAATCCAACTCATTTGAAAAAATAATTTATTTTCATATTTTATATGATTTAATTTTGAATTAAATGTCTTAAAATTCAAAGATAAATCATAAAAATAGAAAATTACCATGGCCAAGCATTTATGGGTCAAAATAATGTCATGAACAAGTTTGACCAAAGATTTTAGGCCCATTTGGAAAATTTTGCATTTTGACCAAAATGTCCTTTTGTACAATCGTCAAAATCGCCCAACTTCCGAATAGTGTATCTTGCTCAATTTTCCACATTTTTGAGTGTTCTTGGACTTTTTGGAAAGCTCTAAGAGTCCTCTAACCAACCCTTTTGGTCTCATCTCAATTGGAGTTTCCATGCGCAATATATCCTCAAAACAAAATGTTGATGTTTTGTTGACTTTGAAAATGACCTGTAATGTTTTGAGCCATACCTCTCAAATGAAGCATTTTTTGGACATTCTTGTGAGACATGAAGTTGTAGAGAATTGAATTTCCTTCAAAACAAGAGGTGGTGGCAAAATTTCTGAGAAAGTATGAAGAAGTTATGATCAGTCAAAGTTCAGTTGACTTTTCACCTAGAAACCCTAATTTAGAAAGTTTGACTTTTGAGCAAATCTTGAGTTTTCTTGATGAATCATGATCAACCCTTGATCAAATGATGAATGTAACTTCAAAATGAGGATGTTGACCAAAATTATGAAGTTTGACCCATGTTGACCACAGCTTGACTTTTTGTCCAATACCGATTTCCAACCATCTGAGCAATCCGAAAAGCTTGACTTGTTAGGCTTGAAACTTGACATGGAGAATCTTTGAAGATATGAGGAGGCATGATATCCATTGAGATGTTGGAAGTCCATCCGAGTCGAGAAATACCAAACCCTATTTTGGGTTGATTGTCAGAGAGTTTGTCCGATCAACTCGAGGAACTTTGTATGGATGTATGGAATGTGAGAAGATGGAGGCAAATTTTGAGTATGATGACACTGCCCTGCTCAATCTTCTTGTATCGAAGGGTTAGATTGGCATGCGTGCCTTCGTGACCGGAGGTAGAAGATGATTGAACACCGAGTACACCCGAAAATTTGCACTACCGGTGATACGGAATGGGCTTACAGATGCCATTGGAGAAGTTGAAGACTTTGCTGGGGAATGAGTCGTACGCTAGGCTCGAGGTTGTTTATAGGAGAATCGATGGGGATGGGCTTAAGATGCCATCTGGAAAGATCAATGCTGGGGAGTGAGCCATACGCTAGGCTCGTAGATCGCCTCGGAAATGGTTAACACGGATATGGGCTTAAGATGCCATCCGAAGGGAGTCGTATGCTAGACTTCGTGCTCATCTTTGAATGAAGTTGTTGGTTTGTATTGATTTTTAACCAAATATACAGCATTCTGAAAATGGAGAAATGTTGATAAATGGTCGGAGATGGGCTTAAGATGCCATCCGAGGCAACCAGTCTATCACCAGACTTTTAGCGCATAAGAGGGGATCAAAATAAGTCTTCGTGCTGATTACTCTGAGGGATAGTAATTGGCAAAATGTGGATAGCTTCCCTGTTGTGCATCGGGTGTTGATCCACTGCCTGTTATCGGAGGATAACCTGCGGATCGCGGATAGGTTTCCGCCTAGCCTGTATTATCCCGGATCCACCGTCGGAGAACAAGCGAGGTGGTTGTTCGATAGTTTTCCGTCGAGATTGGGCTTAATCCCGACCAACTGTCAAGGACAACTAGGCGGTCTTTCAGATAGTTTTCCGCGAGATTCGGGGCTTAACTCGACCTGCTTGATTGAGATTTTCAATGCTTTGGAGAAAACAAGAGAAACTTTGATAGAATATTGGTTAGTTTTATGCAAAGTATGATGCATGATGATGCGTATGACATATGCATGAATTATGGCTTTATGAATAATATATGAATGATAGATGCTGCGGTATTTCAAAACATATCCATCTTTGAAGAAGATGCGGATGTTTTGCTTGGAGATTTATGACTTCTGTTTGAGGATGGAGATCCTGAGAAGAAAGATAACTTTGATTCCTCCGGTGCACTATCTGACCAAGTCTTGGGCCTAGATATTGTGGAGGAAGGTAGAGATTGAGAAACTCGTTGTTGGAGATCTCATACATAGACCCTGCTGGGGAGAGTCCGGGAGGTACTCTAACCGGGATTTTGTAAATCTTCTAAGAGTACTGGTAGTTGCCGGAGACCCAAGTTAGAAGGATCCGGAGCCCGTTGTAATCTCTCGACCGGGAAAGAGGACGAGGTTCCTCCTGCACTATCTCGACCAAGTCCGGTCCGACACCGCCTGGAGAAAAGTGGAATAGTTGCGAGATGTCCGGGGATAAATATCTCTACCGGGATGAAATGCTACGTCAAGATGGGTGTAATCCGCTAATTTGAGTGGAATCACCGCTGGGATTCTCCTACTCTGGGAAGGTTTTGTGGTGAGTGACACTCCATGGGATGAATGCTCCGGAATGTTTTGGTGACTTTCGCCGCCATCTCAATTCTCGGAGTCCGTAGTAATTACCAGTATGTTCACTTTTCGTGATCATGAATAGATTCTTATTGTTAGATGCATATAACCATTCAAAGCAAACGTTGGGACTTTATGCAAACAACAACAACGAAAATTGTAAAGAGAAAGAGACTTGTATTTATTTGAAATGTGGCGTATGGCCAAGTAGTTTATACATAAGAAAGGTAAAAAGCTATGCGGAAACAATCTCGTTAAGTTCCAACTATGCTAGTACTCATATATTTCAACTATCTCATCTCCTTGCTGTCAGTAGAAAGTGAGTGAATTGATCTTCGCCATTTGAATCTCGAACGTTGATAGTAGTAGTCTAGAAGTAGGTAGGTGATCTAGACGAGACATAGTCATACGCTTGAATCCCTAAGTTTTTCCTAGACCGCCCTTTCGGGTTTTCACCAACGATACCTTTTTGCCCAAGCCGCCTTTTCGTGTTTTCGACTTGGGTGTACATGTTTTGTATATATCCTAACTTTGCCCAACCCTTTGGTTCGCCAGATGCCTTACTTTTGCCTAGGTCACGACCTAGCTCTCTTTATGTGTAGTATTTTTGACTATGTCTCGCATTCTGGTGTGGGAAGTCTTCACCATCCATGGTGCTAAGTATCATAGCTCCGCCGAAAATACCGATTGACTACAAACGGTCCTCATAGGTGGAGTCCACTTGCCCTGGATCACCTTGTGGAAGAATGATGCGCTGACTACTAGATCACCGACTTGGTAGACTCGGTTTGACCTTCTTGTTAAATGCTCCGATTATTCGCTCGATAGATCCGCCCATGGCTTTTGAAGGGTGATAAAGTAAAAGAAAGAAAACAAACAATTGAATGCAAAAGTCCAACGAATTTATTGAATGAAAATACGCAACAACAGAGATAACCCTCGTGAACGAGCCATGATGCCCCGGCAAGGCACTAGGCTTTCAAAGTTTATTGTTCAAAACATAAAGAAATACGAAAAGCAAAACAAAACGAGCAATCACCTGGCTAAAGGAGATTGTTATGACGCCTTCGCCTTCCAATTGAGCCCTTTGTCCGAGTCGAAGATCCACTTGCCGATGTCAAGTCGCGTCGCCGCCTTCTATAGTATGGATTCCACTCGATCGATGCGAGTGGAGTTATGGCACGCTCGCACGCATCATCTTCCCGACCCTTGATAGCTAAGCCTAAACCCGCCTTGTCAAATTTGAACGGAGATCTGGAGTCGACCCCAAATAGTACTACCCTATTCAACAGCAGCTTGAGCATCCTTCAACGAGGCCATCCTAGGCGGAACTTGTGTAACTTCAGAGTGACAGAGAGTCAACAGCATGACTGGGATTGTTTCAAAAGCTTGACAGGGAGTCTCAAGAATTCACCTTCCATCTCGAGGTATCGTAATGACCAGATGACCGACCATATATTCTTCTTCACCACACATCAGAATAACCTTCCCTTTCACCGGATACTTCAGCCGATGCAAGGTAGAGAATAACGCCTGCCCCATGTATCCAAGGGCCCAAGTAGGCAAGAGTAAGTGACTAATGTCTATGACAAAGAAAGTAGAGAAAAGTCCGGAACCGACTTTAATGAAGAGTGAGTTCTCCAAGCACCGCTCGCTAGAACCATCAAAAGCTCTCACAATAATGTCACCGGTCTCGTAACCAACCCTTCAACATCAAGTCGATCAGCATCTGGAGGGATATTCAGAGCGAACCCGATCCACCAAAACATGAGACAATTTAGTGCCCTTGCATTCGATGCAGATGTGCAAGGCTTTGTTGTGTTTCTTTCCGACGTGAGTCAAATCAAGATCGAGAAGCCTAGGTCGTTGTTGGCAGCCGTGCTAGCAATACAAACTCGAACTGGTCGTTGGTTGGTTCACGGCACGTGAGCATTCTTCGAAACTTCATCAAGGCATTAGCATGAGCCTCGAGCACAAGAGCGTAGCAAGCATGGATATCTTGACGAGTCTCCCCAACTGCTCCACAACATTGTAGTCACTCTTCTGATAATCTTTGAGGAGTATCGGACAACCAAAGTGTCACGCTAACGAGCCATCATGTTGACCGCTTAGTTATACGCCTAGCCGCGATGATCTAATGCTACTTACCTAAAAGGAAACCCGATCCGGTGTAGGATCCCCAATAATGTAATACCCAAGCAACCCTTAAAGATAAAGAAAGCAATTCAAATGTAGCGGTAAAAGTTATCTAGAAATCCTTAAGGCAATTCTCTTTAGGTGTGTCCTCGCCAGAGTCGCTCTGTAATACGTGAACTCGACTTTGTAGGATTTTTGTATCCAAATGTGCGGATAGCAAGAGTCACCACCGACTTTTATTTTTATCCAATTTAAGGGAAGGTAAAAGTAATGTAAAAGACCTTCGTTAGATTCTCGAGTACGGAGAATGGTTATGAAAAGGGAAGGTATTAGCACCCTTTCCATCCGTAGTTATCTACGGGCTCTTAGTTGCTCTAGATTACTTTTTAAAATTGCTTTCGTGTGTTTGAAAAATGTTTTGAGAAAGGCATTTCGCTTTGACTTTGTAATGACTCACGGGAGTGTATACAAAGTGTTCGAAATGTTTCGCTTTTGAAAAGAGTTTGAACTTTGACAAAAGTGTGAGGTGTGAAAAGTTTTTGATAGAGCAAGCAACTAAAAGTCTTATTACCTACCTGTAATTGGTCGCTTTGTGTTATTTTATCGCCTTTAGAATAGCGCTATCCATACCATTAGTTGGTAGGTAACCCTATTTATGGATGTAAGCGGACATTCAAGGGACATCGATGGTCATAGAAAGCAACTTGTAGGAAGTATCCTAGCACATTCGGGGGACTATCATCATTTTCGTAGGCAACAATCGAGGGTCAAGATCATGTATTCGGAGGCGACGCCGTGGGTCTTATGATCTTTGTATCGAAGGGACTATGATGATTTGTTTTGAAGGCAACGGTGCTAGAATACCTCACGCTCGAGGGACATGACCATTTGAATTCGAAAGGCAACGAGAGAGAATTACCCTAAGGGGTGCATGTGTGAAAAGAGTGTGTTGATTTCAGATATTTTATCTTGAAGATTAGAGTGAGCTATGTCCAATTGTTATCTTGCCATACACGCCTAGTTACTAGCAATTGATAGGGTGCGGAAAGTAAAATGCGGAATGTAAAATGCGGAAAGGTAAATGTCCTACACTATTACATGGCTTTGGGGCAGATACATAATTTAAACTTGCGGAAAATTAAACCCTAATTTAAACTATTACATCCCATAAACAGTTACATTATTGGAAAATAAAATGAAAACGGTAAAGAAACGTCTGAATTGGAAGAACCTGTGAAACGAACGAGAAATCGGAAAACATGGTGAAATCGAAATAAGAGAAAATGTTAGAAAAAATGCAAATATTTAATTGAAAAAAATATGATATGCTGGAAATAATGTAAATATGCTAAAATAATTTTTTGGGATTTTTTAGATGCAATTTAATAATTTAAAACGAATTAAAAGTGATTTAAATGCAAAATTATGAATAAAAATAAATATGCATGCAAAATTATATTTTTTAATTTTATAAATTAAATAAAGATTTTCTGAAAATAAATGCAAAAGGAAAATAATTTTTTGACAATTTTTTAAAGCAGAATAAAAATGTGAAAAGAATTAAAATAAATGCAAAATATTAAAAAAAAATAGGAAAATAGGAAAAAATTTGAAGTTTTGTAAAGAAAAAGAAAGAACCGGTCCCAGGCTGAATCGAACTCATGACCCTGGAGAGGATCTTTGCACATGCCAAGCCTTAACCGCTGCGCCACTTGACACTTGGTGTTGGAAAAGTGAAAATCAAATGTTTTTGAATGATCACGTGCCATGGATGTGTTTGAAAACGAGTCAGCTATGCGTGGGCCCCGGTTGACTGGATGGGAGAATCAGAAGGCTCCGTTGTGCCACGCTTGCCTCGCCGGAGTCCGAATCGGTCAACGACGCCGGAGCCCTAGCTCCGGTCGTCTTCTCCGATCACACAAATCTCCAAACCTGAAAAATACGCGAGATAAAAAGGAAAAGAGTACCCTACCCCCCTAAATCGAGGGCTGCGAACACGATGGTGGTATCAGTTTCAACTAAAAAGGCCTGTAGCAACCGGTTCGATGAAGACAGCTCGAAAAACCCTAAACATGGCAACCTGTGATTTTTACGTGCAAGCTATGAAACGATGGCCCAGATCAGTCTTATAGAACCTCATGAACACAACAAAAGCATTAGAAACAATGGAAACACGCAGAATAGTAAAATGCAATTTCAAGAAAAATTCAAAGATGTATGAATGTGTATGGCACGATTTGGCTTGCTTTGATCAATAACAATGATGCATTCTTACTCAAGCTTACCCCCTGCACGCGTTTGGATGGCTGGAAGAGGCTGAGAATGGCTGCTTTTTGAAATTCGATTTTTCAAGAATCTTAAAAAAAAATTTGCAAGAACTAGGGTTTGGCTTGAGCTAGGGTTTCGTGTTTATGCTTGTACACAATGCTGAGTATTTATAGAGAAAGTTTGGATGGGAAAAGCAAGCAAAAAAGATTGATCCTTGATTGTGCAATATTTTCCATTTAAAACAAATCAAATTTCCTTAAAAACTTGATTTTTTCTTTCCATATGCATGCTATCACGAATTTGGCAAGAGTCTTGGGCTTTCTTGGACTTTAAGGAAGATATAAATCCAACTCTTTTGAAAAAAAAAACTTAATTTTCATATTTTATATAATTTATTTTGGAATTAAATGGTTTAAAATCCAAAATTAAATCAATAAAATAGAAAATTACCAAGGCCAAGCATTTATGGGTCAAGAATGATGTCATGAACAAGTTTGGATCAAAAGATTATAGGCCCATTTGGAAAATTTTGCATTTTGACCAAAATGTCCTTCGTGCAATCATTCAAAATCGCCCCACTTTTGAATAGTGTATCTTGCTCACTTTTGCACATTTTGAGTGTTCTTGGACTTTTGGAAAGCTCTAAGAGTCCTCTAACCAACCTTTTGGTCTCATCTCAATTGAGTTTCCATGCTCAATATATCTTCAAAACAAAAGTTGACTTTTGTTGACTTTGAAAAGGACCAGAATGTTTTGAGCCATACCTCTCAAATGAAGCATTTTTGGACATTCTTGTGAGACATGAAGTTGTAGAGAATTGAATTTCCTTCAAAATGAGCTTTGGTGGAAAATTTCGAGAAAGTATGAGAAAGTTATGATCACCAAAGTTCAGTTGACTTTTCACCTAGAAACCCTAATTTGGAAAGTTTGACTTTTGAGCAAATCTTGAGTTTTCTTGATGAATCATGATCAACCCTTGATCCAATGATGAATGTAACTTCAAAATGAGGATGTTGACCAAAAATCGAAGTTTTGATCAGATGTTGACCACAGTTGACTTTTTGTCCAATACAACCGATTTTCAACCATCCGAGCAATCGCTCGAGGAAACTTGACTTGGAGGCTTGAAACTTGACATGGAGAAACTTTGAAGAATATGAGGAGGCATGATGAACATTGAGAGGTTGAAGTCCATCCGAGTCGAGAAATATCAAACCCTAGTTTGGGTTGATTGTCTTAGAGAAGGTTTGTCCGATCAACCTGAGGATCCTCGAGTATGGATGTATGGAATGTTGAGAAGATGGAGGGCAAACTTTGGGTATGACACTGCCCTGCTCAATCTTCTTGTCGAAGGTTTAGATTGGCATGCGTTTTGTGACCGGAGGTAAAGATGATTGAACACTGAGTACACCAAAATTTGCACTACGCGGTGATACGGAATGGGCTTACAGATGCCATTTGAGAAGTGAAGACTTCACTGGGAATGAGTCGACGCTAGACTCGGGTTGTCCGTAGGAGAATTGACGGGATGGGCTTAAGATGCCATCCGGATGATCGATGCTGAGGAGTGAGCCATACGCTAGGCTCTGTAGACGCTTCAGGAAGTAGAGGAGATGGGCTTGAGATGCCATCCGGAGAGTAGTCGTACGCTAGACTTAGTACTCGCCTTTGAATGAAGTTATTGGTTTGTATTGATTTTTAACCAAATATGCAAGATTCGAAAGTGGAGGAATGTTGACAAATAGTCGGGGATGGGCTTAAGATGTCATCCAAGGCAACTGAGTCGTACGCCAGACTCTGTAGTCGCTGTTGATAATAAGAGAGAGTCAGAACAGATCTTCACCGATCGCCCGAGGGATAATGACCGCAAAGATGTGGATATCTTCCCTCAGCATCGGTGTCGATCCATTGCTCGTTATCGGAGGATAACTTGTGATCGTCGGATAGGTTTCCGTCTGCGTATTAATCCGGATCCACCGCTGGAGAATGAGGGTGGTCGCTTAGATAGTTTTCCGCCGAGATTCGGGCTTAATCCTCGACCACCCGGAGGACAACTAGGGGCGGTCTTTCAGATAGTTTTCCCGTTGAGACTCGGGGCTTAATCCTGGACCGGCTGTCGGAAGCGATATTCACCTGTTTTGGAGAAAACAAGAGAAACTTTGATAGAATATTGGTTAGTTTTTATGCAAAGTATGATGCATGACGATGTATATGAATGACAGATGCATATGAATTATGACTTTTATGAGTAATGTATGAATGATAGATGTTGTGGTATTTCAAAACATATCCATCTTGAAGAAGATGCGGATGTTCTGCTTGGAGATCTCTGACTTCTGTTTGAGGATGGAGATCCTGAGAAGAAAGACGACTTCGATTCCTCCGGTGCACTATCTGACCAAGTCTTGGGCCTAAATATCGTTGAGGGATGTAGAGATTGAGAAACTCGTTGTTCGGAGACCTCGTATATAGACCTTGCTGGGGAGACTCTAAGAGGAAGTTCGTTGGGGATCTTGTATGTAGACCCTGTTGGGGAGAGCCTGGGAGATACTCTACTGGGGATTAAGAGGCGCAGGTTTCCTCCGGTGCACTATCTGACCAAGTTTCGTGTCCGGATACCGGCCGAGAAAAGGGGAATTGTTGGGAGACATTCTCATTGATGATAAATATCTCCTGGGATCAATGCCGTGGGAACCGGATTGGCATTGTCGCTCTCCTCATGGGACATTTCAATTACTTTTGCATGTCCGCTTTTCGTATGTTTGTGAAGTGATTTTTATTGTCAAGTGCGTATAATCATTCAAAGCAAACGTTGGATTTATTGCAAACGACAACAACGAAAATTGTAAAGAGAAGGAAAACTTGTGTTTATTTGAAAGGTGGCGTATGGCCAAGTAGTTTGTATACAAGCAAAGTAAAAGGCTATGTGGAAACAATCTCGTTAAGTTCCAACTATGCTAGTACTCATATATTTCAACTATCTCATCTCCTTGCTGTCGGTAGAAAGTGAGTGAATTGATCTTCGCCTTTTGAATCTTGAATGCTGATAGTAGTAGTCTGGAAATAGATGATCTGGAAGAGACATAGTCGTACGCTTAAATCCCTAACTTTTGCCTAGACCGCCTTTCGGTTTTCGCCCACCGATACCCTTTTGCCCAAGCCGCCTTTTCATGTTTTCGACTTGCCGTGTACATGTTTTGTATATATCCTTAACTTTTGCCCGAACCCTTTGGTTCGCCAGATGCCCTTATTTTTGCCTAGGTCACCGACCTAGCGGGTCTCTTTATGCGTAGTATTTTTTGACTATGTCTGCATTCATGTGGTGTGGGAAGTCTTCACCATCCATGGTGCTAAGTATCATAGCTCTCCGAAAATACTGCCTTGACTACAAACGGTCCCTCATAGGTGGAGTCCATTTGCCCCGATCACCTTGTGGAAGAATGATGCGCTTGACTACTAGATCACCGACTTGGTAGATTCTGCTTGACCTTCTTGTTAAATGCTCCGATCATTCGCTTCGATAGATCTGTCCATGGCGATGGATGCGAGTCGCTTCTCATCAATCAAATTAATCGGTCAAGGCGAGTCTCGACCCAATCGCTCTTTTCCTAACTCTGCCCCGAGGACTCGTTGAGGGTATCCAACCTCGATGGGTAGGACCGCCCATACCGTATACAAGAGAGAAGGGGTTGCCCTCTGATGTCCGTATCAGCGATAACCATGAAGAGCAAATGGTAACATCTCATGCCAATCTTTGTAAGTCACCGCATCTTCTCAGATAATCTTCTTAATGTTCTTGTTGGCGGCTTCCACTGCGCCATTCATCTTAGCCCGATAAGGAGAAGAGTTGTGATGCTTGATCTTAAACTGCGTGCAGAGTTCAGTGATCATCTTGTTGTTGAGATTGGAACCGTTATTTGTGATAATCCTTTCGGGAGTACCATACCGACAGATAAGATTATGTTTGATGAATCGAGCCACAACACTCTTGGTAACAGATGCATACGAGGCTGCTTCTACCCACTTGGTAAAATAATCTATTGCCACAAGGATGAAACGATGTCCATTGGAAGTCGTGGGCTTGATTTCTCCGATCATGTCAATGCCCCACATTGCAAAAGGCCAAGGAGCTGTTAGAACATTCATAGGTACGGGAGGTACGTGCACTTTGTCTGCATAAATCTGGCACTTGTGACAAGATCGAGCATAGCGGTGACAATCAGCTTCCATGGTGGACCGATAGTAACCGGTTCTCAAAATCTTCTTAGCCATGGTGTGTCCACCGAGTGGGTACCAAATGCGCCTTCGTAACTCTTCCATAATACGTCCTGCTTTCCGGTCTACACATGGAGTAAGCACAAGTCGTGGTCGCTTGTATAAGATGTCGCTACGAGGAAGAATTTGGATGCAAATCTTCTCAAGAACTTTATCGTTGATGATGCCCTCATGGATACTCTTGAGTCTCAAGATACCTCTTCACGCCATAGTACCAAGGTTTCTCTTCCTATCAAGCTCATAACAATATGTGGTTCGTCGAACCTCTCAATGATGATCCGGGAGCCTCGTTGTCCCATCTCGACCTTGAACATAGATGACATAGTAGCCAATGCCGCCAACCGATTCTCTTCTCGTGGAATGTGATTGAAAGTGATCTCTTCAAGTAGGGATCAAACTCGAACATGCTCGATACGAATGAGATTCGGATGCTTCGATCCCACTCGCCTTAATGACCGATCACTAAAGCCGAGTCTCCATACACTTGTAAGAACTCGATTCTTAAGTCAATAGCTTTGATACCCATGATGCACGTCAGATTCGACCATGTTGTTAGTGCAACTAAAACATAATCTGGCGGTGAAAGGCGATGTCCGCCGAAGGGATGTAATGATGGCGCCAATGCCATTGCAAGTGCGTTGAGGCTCCATCAAAGACCATGGTCCATCGGGATCCTTGTTCGTGTCCTTCGTCTGGCCCGGTTCTTCGCAATCGCAACTAGTAAAACATCTTCATCCGAAATTAACCGCATAGATCGATAGTCATCTACGGCTTGATGAGTCAAATGATCGGCTACTACACTTCCTTTGATGGCTTTTTGAGAAGTGTACTAAATGTCATACTCGGTCAAGATCATTTGCCATCTTACTATTCTTCCGAGAGAGCTTCTCAAATATGTATTTTATCGGATCCATCTTAGAAATCAACAAGGTAGTGTGAGTCAACATATATGCCTTAGTCGAAAGCACCAAGCCAAAGCGTTGCAAGTTTTCTCAAGTGTGAGTATCTTGTTTCACACGGTAAACTTTTGCTAAGGTAGTATATTGCATGCTCTTTTCGACTGCACTCGCCATGTTGCCCCAACACACACCCCATTGAGTTCTCTAACACCGCCAAGTACATGATAAGAGGTCTTCTTCGCAGCGGCATCGGATGGGAGGATTCAGTAGGTACTCCTTGATTTTGTCAAAAGCGATCCGCAATCGCCATTCCATTCTACCACTTGATCTTTCTTAAGTAACTTGAAGATTGGCTCACAAGTAAGTTAGATGCGCAATGAATCGCAATGTAATTCAATCGCCCAAGAAACCTCCGACTTCCTTCTCGGTGCGGGAGTCGGCATCTCTTGAATAGCTTTAACCTTGGCGGGTCAACCTCAATACCTTTCCATCGACAACAAAACCTAGGAGTTTTCCGGATCGACCAAGGTGCACTTGTTAGGATTAAGTCTCATCTGTACTTCTTCAACCTATCAAACAATTTCTGCAAATGATCATGATGTTCTTCCTCAGTCTATGATCGAGCTATCATGTCGTCGACGTAGACCTCTATCTCGTGATGAATCATGTCATGAAACAATGTCACCATAGCACCGATAAGTGGCGCTGCGTTTCATCCGAACGGCATAACCTTGTAATGAAAGTGCCCCACTGTAACAAAAGTAGTCTTCTCCATGTCTTCGGGAGCCATTTTGATTTGATTGTAACCGGAGAAACCATCCATGAAGGAGAAAACCTTATGTTGAGCGGTGTTATCAACCAGAACATCAATATGAGGAAGTGGGAAATCATCTTTCGGACTTGCTTTGTTCAAATCTCTGTAATCCACACACATTTGCACCTTTCCATCCTTCTTAGGTACGGGCACCACGTTTGCAACCCACTGCAGATAGGAAGTAACAGCTAGGAAGCCGGCGTTGAACTGTTTCATAACTTTTGCTTTGATTTTCTTTGACATCTCAGGACGCATGCGATTTAACCTTCGCTTTCACCGGAGAAAACCTCTTTGTCGGCAATCGGTGTACCACAATATCAATGTCCAAACCTGGCATGTCTTCGTATGACCAAGCAAAAACCTCAATGTAATCTCGTAGCATCTGAATCAACCTTTCTTTAACACTGTTCTCAAGACCCGCTCCTATCTTGATCTCTTTTCTGTCTTCATTAGTACCCAAATTCACAACCTCAACCTACTCTTCGTGTGGCTGTATAACTCGCTCTTCTTGTTGTAGCATCGACAAGTTCTCGGCACTTCACAATCTTCCTCACCTTCGCCTTCTTGGTAGATCGGATCAAGTCATATTTAGCAATAGCATAGCTGTTATCAACGAGATTCAGAGTGATTCTGCAGTGTATCACGTGGGTGTGTGTAAGAAACACATAGCTTTTTGAAGGGGTGATAAAGTAAAGAAAGAAAACAAACAATTGAGTGCAAAAGTCCAACGAATTTATTGAATGAAAATACGCAAGCAACAGATAATAACCCTCGCAAACGAGCCATGATGCCCCGGGCAAGGCACTAGGCTTTAGAGTTTATGGTTCAAAACATAGAAAATACGAAAAGCAAAACAAAAACAAGAGCAATTACTCCTGTCTAAAGGAGATTGGGATGACGTCTTAAGCCTTCCAATTGCTGAGCCCATTATCTGGAGTCGGGAAGATCCACTTGCTGATGTCGAAGTCGTTGTCGTCGTCTTCTATAGCATGGATTCCACTCTGACTGATGCGGAAAGGAAGTTGGTCGGCACGCTCGCGCATCATCTTCTCGACTTGATAGTGAAGCCTAAACCACTTGTCAAATTTGAAGGAAGATCGTGAGCTGTCCCCAAACAAGACTACCTCCTTGTTCAACAATTGAGCATCTTTCATGAAGCCATCCTAGGCGGAACTCGAGCAACTTCGGAGTGACAGGAGAGTCAACAGCATGGCTCGGGCATTGTTTCAAAAGCTTGACAGGAGTCTCAAAGAATTCGCCTCCATCTCGAGATATCGGAATGATCGTAGATGACCGACTATACTCTTCTTCACCACATACCGTGACAACCTTCCTTTCACCGGGTATTTTGATGTAAGGTAGAGGTAATACTGCCCCATGTATCCAAGGGCCCAAGTAGGCAAGAGTAAGTCGGACGGATGTCCATGACAAAGAAAGTAGAATCAAAAGTCCTGGAACCGACTTTAACAGCAGAGTGAGCTCTCAAGTATCGTTCGCTTAGAACCATCACAAGCTCTCACAATAATGTCACCGGGTCTCGTAACCAACCCTTCGATATCAAGTCGATCAAAAGCACTGGAAGGATATTCAAAGCGTAACCGGATCAACCAAAACATGAGATAAAGTAACGCCTTGCATTCAACAAAGATGTGCAAGGCTTTGTTGTGTTTCCTTCCCAGAGTCAAATCAAGATCGAGAAGCCTAGGCCGTTGTTGGCACCAAGCTAGCAATACAAATTTCAAACCGGTCAAGAGTAGTGTCATGCACGTGAGAATTCTTCGTAAACTTCACCAAGGAATTAGCATGAGACTCGAGCACAAGAGCAGCAAGCATGGAGATCTTGGACGAGTCTCGTCCCAACTGCTCCACAACATTGTAGTCACTTTTCTTGATAATCTTAATTTCCTCCATTTCTTGTTCGAGGTGTCTCAAGAACTTCCTTTGGTACTTGGCCGAAAGGTGATGAGTCACCGGTTCTTTCCTCTAGCTTGGGAATGGATTGAATAGCCGGAATGCGAATGGAGTCGCAGTGTCTTTGGAGGAGAGATTTGAGAGAAAACTCTTCCGCTCGTCACCCATCGATCCGGTGATGTTGTCAATGTCAGGAATGGTAGATTCAACTGTAAGATCTTCAATGGTCAAAGGATCTTGCTTGACGCCATGAAAGTAGACATCAGCTCCATAATTCCAAGGAATAGCCTTGTCGGAGGAATACGGGACTGGTCTTGGAGAAGTAATAATGAGAGGTGCCACTCTAGGCACAGAATCAGCAGAGGAAATCCTTATAGTGTTAACATCAGCATAGTCTTCTGGGAAATCGTCACCCCATCCGGTCGCCTTAACATCTTCAATAGGAATCTTGTAGCTATCAGGAACAGTGTACTTCACCATGTAATCATACTTTCCACTTGGCTGCCCCAAGGTATCCCACACAGACGGTGCGGCTTCGTTCACATCTTCGATCTTTAGCTTAGACATATCTTCACACAACTTCTGCACAGGTGGTTTTAGGAATAGTATCTCACGGTTATCCATCATGCATTGAACACGTCTTCTCAACCAAGCACAACCATCAAAGGATGGGCACCAACGACAATTCTCGGGCATCCCGATTGACACCGCTTGCAAATTCTTCTTAACACCATCGAGGAATGGTCAAGTCATCTATGTTGAAAACATAAGTATCGTCACCAACATCATTGGAACTCTTGTCATGGTTAGGCATAGGAGCGTTGATCACATTCGGAGTCTCAACAGGAGGGACAAACTCAATCTGCTTAGCTTCAATCATATCTTGAATCTTGTTCTTCAGAGCCCAACAATCATCAGTACTATGTCCCGGGCTATTGGAGTGGTAAGCACACTTAGCATTAGGGTTGTATTTCGGAGAGGAAGTGTTGACATTCTAAGGAGGATCCCTCAAGGTAATCGCCTCTTTCAACATGTGTTGCAAGGCTTATGACAAAGGCATGTTGATCTTCAGAATCCTCGTGGCGCTGCTGCTCGCGTTGTCTCGCTGAGGTTGTGCTGATGCAGGATTGTAGATCACAAATGCCCCCACAGATTGAGCACGGTCGGTCTTGGCTCGGCTTTTCTGACCATACACAGCATTGACTTCTTTCTTACCACCAAAAGATCTCTTTGCAGCATTTGATAATGACTCTACATGGATTTTCCCACTCTTGATACCACTTCAATACGCCGTCATTAACATCACGGTGAATCCTATCAAGAGTTTCCAATCGATGATTGAAGAATGGGCCTGTTCCCATAAACATATCAACCAACTCCCTATTGGACAAGGGTGGCTGAACTCAGCCCGCTAGATCTCTCCACTTCTGAGCATACTCCTTGAACTTCTCATCACGACCCATAGACATGCTTTGTAGTTGCATGCGAGTGGGTGTCAATTCAAAGATTGTACTCATCTCGAAAGCATCACCAAGTCACTCCAAGTACGGATACGGTCATTCTCTAGCTGATAGTACCACTCCAATTGAGTTCCGGACAAACTCTCTTGAAAATAATGCATCCACAACTTTCTGTCATCATTGTGGGGGTTGATCTTCTGAACATAGGACTTCAAATGAAGCTTAGGACAAGACACGCCATCATACTTAGCAAAAGTTGGAACTTTGAACTTGGGAGGAATCACAACACCAGGGACAAGACTCAGATCATCAAAATTCAGCCCGGACATTTTCAGGCTTTCCACAGCATTCAGACGGTCTTCAAGTTGTTTGTACCTATCATCTTCATCAGAGTATTGGCCATCATCATAATTCTTCTCAGGCTCAGGCTGGCTGCCTTCACCATTACCCTTGTTACTTTGTTCAGTCTTGACACTTCCTTCAGAGAGCTCTATCCGACTGACCCTCTTAAGACCACCCTTGTAGCGTCTGCCCATGTTGAGGAGACCAACAACCTTCTTCTTTCTGCTGATGAGCTTCTTCAGATCTTCTTGGCCTTGGACCAAACTGGTGAACATCTCAAACCGAGCATTCGAGCTGGAGGTCTTTGACAGACTGTTCAAGAGCCATTTCTGCTAAAATAAATAGCGAGAGAATGAGAAAACCAATCTTCAATGTACCTGTGATGCAATGTTATGCTATGATATGCAATGTTTATGCGAATGCAATGCAATGTTTTCAAGGACCTTAGAGATTTAAATTTGTTAAACAAGCAATGAACAAACATTTATTAGTACTCCTTTTATTCTTTCTTTTTAAGTACAAGAGATAGTTCAGAACAAATAAAAGAAAACACATAAATCAAAAGCTCTAACTCTCCCACGGGCGCTTCCTTTTGGTGCCGATGTAGGCGTTGATGTTTCGCTCCTCGTGAAGTAGCTTGGTCAACTCTAGTACTTTCTTCTCGCTTGCATAACACTGAGCTTCAAAGGTATCCCTATCTTCTTTTAGTTGAATCCAGGATCTCTTCAAGTCTTCAAAATCGTGAGGCATGTCGATGGAGAACAAGATAGGATACGCCACCTATAGCAACAGTTCCATAATTACGGTAAACAGCGTGAATGGCATCATGAGGTTTTGAGCTCGAGCTCGCACCCATTTGAGGTAAGGTTCCCAAGGAATGGAGTTCTGGTGCCCCAAAGTCTTGGTATCAGTCTTCTTTACCATGCCCCAAGCGTGTATAAACCTTCGTCGGTAATTCTGGAGATCGTGGTTGTAGTCGAACACAACATCTTGGAGAAGCATATCATGTGGACCATCTCTTCGAGCAAAACCAAACTGACGTAGAGCTAGAGAAGGGTTGTAAGTAATACCTCCTCTTATACCAAGCAGTGGTACATTAGGGAATTCTCCACAACGCTCGATGAATGTGAAGTCCTTTTGAGAGAAAAGACTCCAACGGATGTCTGAATGAGAAAGTGACATTAACCTTTGAGACCATCTCAACCTTTGTTCATTCTTCAAAACTGATGGAGGGAGGTGCGAAATAAACCACCTCGAAAGTAACGGTACACAACACATGAGAGTTCCTTGTCTTTTGACAGTACGAGTGTGGAGAGAATGTAGGATGTCTCCAAGTAAGGTAGGCACTGGATTGCGGGTAAGAAACAACTTGATGGCACTGATATCTATGAATTGATCTGAGTTAGGAAATAGAACCAAACCATAAATTAATAAGGCCACAATGTTTTCAAATGCATGGAAACTCATAGCTTTGAGGAATTCTCGGGCTTTCTTATATAAGAATTTGGCAAGTAAACCCTTAACTCCACTTCTAGTTTCCCAATTGGCTTCAATGTCTGAGCGCTTAAGATGTAAAGCTGATGCGATGTCTTCGTACTTAGGAACCTTTTCTAAACCGGTGAATGGCATTTGGTCAAGAATAGGTACCCCAAGTAGCTTAGAGAACTCTTCCAAAGTAGGAACCAACTGATAATCTGGGAATGTAAAGCAATGGTGTTTCGGATCGAAGAACTGGAATAGGACATGCATCATATCTTCTTCAAAACCGGAGATAACCAAATCAAGTAGATACCCATGTCTTTTGATGAACTGAGCATGATCGGGAATCTCGGAAACCAATTCTTTGAGCTGAGAAGGGATACCCATGAAGTTGATTCGAGAGTCTTTCTAGAAGCCATAATCCCTACAAAACAGAGCAAAGATAAATCCCTAGGTCCTTGAAATAGTTAGAAATGATATGCAATGCGAATGATGTCGTGATGTCATGTTTAGCACACACAAGCAATTCACACAATGAGCCTATGTTTAAGGCTTGCATGAGGTCTAGGTGATTACCCCACCAAAAGTTTGAGTTGTTTCATCCTGTCCTATAATAGTAACCGGGTTCTAGGAATCTCACATCATTGATCTTTCTCGGAGGCGCTTATTTCAATACGACTACCAAGTGGTCGACCGAAAATGTCCCAAAAGTCTGATCTCAATGAGCGTAGCATCGAGTATCAACCAACCTCGGTCTACACCAAAGCCGGCCATCTCGCTACGATCTAATGGCTAAGATGGGTCAATTAAGGTTCTAAAAGTTTAGTTAGCTGATGACACCACGAAGCCAAATACTATCCTCAACTTGGGAATGAGGAGTATCGGGACAACCAAAGTGTCACGCTAACGTAGCCATCATGTTGACCGTTTAGTTATACGTCTAGCGGTCGCGATGATCTAATGCTACTTACCTAAAAGGAAACCCGGATCCGGGTGTAGGATCCCCCAACAATGTAATACCCAAGCAACCCTTAAAGATAAAGCAAGCAATTCAAACAGAAAGCGGTAAAAGTTATCTAGAAATCCTTAAGGCAATTCTCTCTTTAGGGTGTGTCCCCAGCAGAGTCGCCAGTTCTGTAATACGGTGAACTGACTTTGTAGGATTTTTTGTATCCAAATGTGCGGATAGCAAGAGTCACCACCGACTTTTATTTTTATCCAATTTAAGGGAAGGTAAAAGTAACAGAAAAAGACCTTCGTTAGATTCTGAGTACGGGAGAATGGTTATGAAAAGGGAAGGTATTAGCACCCCTTTCCATCCGTAGTTATCTATGGGCTCTTAGTTGCTCTAGATTACTTTTTTAAAATTGCTTTCTGTGTGTTTGAAAAAATGTTTTGAGAAAGGCATTTCGCTTTGACTTTGTAATGACTCACGTGGGAGTGTATACAAAGTGTTCGGAAATGTTTCATTTTTGAAAAGAGTTTGAACTTTGACAAAAGTGTGAGGTGTGAAAAGTTTTTGATAGAGCAAGCAACTAAAAGTCTTATTACCTACTCAGAATTGGTCGTTTTCGTGTTATTTTACGTTCCTTTAGAATAACGCTATCCATACCATTAGTTGGTAGGTAACCCTATTTATTGGATGTAAGCGGGACATTCGAAGGGACATCGTATGGTCATAGAAAGCAACTTGTAGGAAGTATCCTAGCACATTCGAAGGGACTATCATCATTTTTCATAGGCAACAATCGAGGGTCAAGATCATGTATTCGGAGGCGACGTCGTGGGTCTTATGATCTTTGTATCGAAGGGACTATGATGATTTGTTTTGAAGGCAACGGTGCTAGAATACCTCTACGTTCGAGGGACATGACCATTTGAATTCGAAAGGCAACGAGAGAGAATTACCCTAAGGGGTGCACGTGTGAAAAGAGTGTGTTGATTTCAGATATTTTATCTTGAAGATTAGAGTGAGCTATGTCCAATTGTTATCTTGCCATACACGCCTAGTTACTAGCAATTGATAGGGTGCGGAAAGTAAAATGCGGAATGTAAAATGCGGAAAGGTAAATGTCCTACGCTATTACATGGCTTTGGGGCAGATACATAATTTAAACTTGCGGAAAATTAAACCCTCATTTAAACTATTACATCCCATAAACAGTTACATTATTGGAAAATAAAATGAAAACGGTAAAGAAACGTCTGAATTGGAAGAACCTGTGAAACGAACGAGAAATCGGAAAACATGGTGAAATCGAAATAAGAGAAAATGTTATAAAAAATGCAAATATTTAATTGAAAAAAATATGACATGCTGGAAATAATGTAACTATGCTAAAATAATTTTTTGGGATTTTTTAGATGCAATTTAATAATTTAAAACGAATTAAAAGTGATTTAAATGCAAAATTATGAATAAAAATAAATATGCATGCAAAATTATATTTTTTAATTTTATAAATTAAATAAAGATTTTCTGAAAATAAATGCAAAAGGAAAATAATTTTTTGACAATTTTTTAAAGCAGAATAAAAATGTGAAAAGAATTAAAATAAATGCAAAATATTAAAAAAAAATAGGAAAATAGGAAAAAATTAGAAGTTTTGTAAAGAAAAAGAAAGAACCGGTCCCAGGCTGAATCGAACTCATGACCCTGGAGAGGATCTTTGCACATGCCAAGCCTTAACCGCTGCGCCACTTGACACTTGGTGTTGGAAAAGTGAAAATCAAATGTTTTTGAATGATCACGTGCCATGGATGTGTTTGAAAACGAGTCAGCTATGCGTGGGCCCCGGTTGACTGGATGGGAGAATCAGAAGGCTCCGTTGTGCCACGCTTGCCTCGCCGGAGTCCGAATCGGTCAACGACGCCGGAGCCCTAGCTCCGGTCGTCTTCTCCGATCACACAAATCTCCAAACCTGAAAAATACGCGAGATAAAAAGGAAAAGAGTACCCTACCCCCCTAAATCGAGGGCTGCGAACACGATGGTGGTATCAGTTTCAACTAAAATGGCCTGTAGCAACCGGTTCGATGAAGACAGCTCGAAAAACCCTAAACATGGCAACCTGTGATTTTTACGTGCAAGCTATGAAACGATGGCCCAGATCAGTCTTATAGAACCTCATGAACACAACAAAAGCATTAGAAACAATGGAAACACGCAGAATAGTAAAATGCAATTTCAAGAAAAATTCAAAGATGTATGAATGTGTATGGCACGATTTGGCTTGCTTTGATCAATAACAATGATGCATTCTTACTCAAGCATACCCCCTGCACGCGTTTGGATGGCTGGAAGAGGCTGAGAATGGCTGCTTTTTGAAATTCGATTTTTCAAGAATCTTAAAAAAAAATTTGCAAGAACTAGGGTTTGGCTTGAGCTAGGGTTTCGTGTTTATGCTTGTACACAATGCTGAGTATTTATAGAGAAAGTTTGGATGGGAAAAGCAAGCAAAAAAGATTGATCCTTGATTGTGCAATATTTTCCATTTAAAACAAATCAAATTTCCTTAAAAACTTGATTTTTTCTTTCCATATGCATGCTATCACGAATTTGGCAAGAGTCTTGGGCTTTCTTGGACTTTAAGGAAGATATAAATCCAACTCTTTTGAAAAAAAAAACTTAATTTTCATATTTTATATAATTTATTTTGGAATTAAATGGTTTAAAATCCAAAATTAAATCAATAAAATAGAAAATTACCAAGGCCAAGCATTTATGGGTCAAGAATGATGTCATGAACAAGTTTGGATCAAAAGATTATAGGCCCATTTGGAAAATTTTGCATTTTGACCAAAATGTCCTTTTGTGCAATTGTCCAAAATTGCCCCACTTTTGAATAGTGTATCTTGCTCACTTTTGCACATTTTTGAGTGTTCTTGGACTTTTTGGAAATCTCTAAGAGTCCTCTAACCAACCTTTTTGGTCTCATCTCAATTGGAGTTTCCATGCTCAATATATCTTCAAAACAAAAAGTTGACTTTTTGTTGACTTTGAAAAGGACCTGTAATGTTTTGAGCCATACCTCTCAAATGAAGCATTTTTTGGACATTCTTGTGAGACATGAAGTTGTAGAGAATTGAATTTCCTTTAAAATGAGCTTTGGTGGGAAAATTTCTGAGAAAGTATGAGAAAGTTATGATCAGTCAAAGTTCAGTTGACTTTTCACCTAGAAACCCTAATTTGGAAAGTTTGACTTTTGAGCAAATCTTGAGTTTTCTTGATGAATCATGATCAACCCTTGATCCAATGATGAATGTAACTTCAAAATGAGGATGTTGACCAAAAATCAGAAGTTTTGACTGTATGTTGACCACAGTTGACTTTTTGTTCAATACAACTGATTTTCAACCATCTGAGCAATTGCCTGAGGAAACTTGACTTGTGAGGCTTGAAACTTGACATGGAGAAACTTTGAAGCATATGAGGAGGCATGATGAACATTGGAGAGGTTGGAATTCCATCTGGAGCTGAGAAATACCAAACCCTAGTTTGGGTTGATTGTCTTAGGAGAAGGTTTGTCTGATCAACCTTGAGGGATCCTTGAGTATGGATGTATGGAATGTCTTTGAGAATATGGAGGGAAAATTTTGGGGTATGACACCGCCATGATAGTAAACATCAACTCCATAATTCCAAGGGATAGCTTTATCAGAGGAATATGGAATCGGTCTGGGAGAAGTGATAATGAGAGGTGCCACTCTAGGCACAAGATTAGCAGAGGAAATCCTTATAGTGTTAACATCCGCATAGTCTTCTGGGAAATCGTCACCCCATCCGGTCGCCTTAACATCTTCAAGAGGAATCTTGTAGCTATCAGGAACAGTATACTTCACCATATAATCGTACTTTCCACTTGGCTGTCCCAAGGTATCCCACACAGACGGTGCGGTCTCATTCACATCTTCGATCTTCAGCTTAGACATATCTTCACACAGCTTCTGCACAGGTGGTTTCAGAAATAGTATTTCACGGTTATCCATCATGCACTGGACACGTCTTCTCAACCAAGCACAGCCATCAGGTGTAGATGGGCACCAACGACAATTCTCTGGGCATCCTGGGTTGACACCGGCTTGTAACAAGTTCTTCTTAACAGTCATCAGAGGAATGGTCAAGTCATCTATGTTGAAAACATAAGTATCGTCACCAACAACATTGGAACTTTTGTCATGGTTAGGCATAGGCGCGTTGATCACATTCGGAGTCTCAACAGGAGGAACAAATTCAATGCTTAGCTTCAATCATATCTTGAATCTTGTTCTTGAGCCCAACAATCATCGATTACTATGCCGTTGGAGTGGTAAGCACACTTAGCATTAGGATTGTATCTCGGGAGGAAGTGTTGATGTTCGAGGAGGATCCTCAAGGTAATCACCGCTTTCAACATGTGTTGCCGGGCTTGCAACAAAGGCATGTTGATCTTAGAACCGCTTCGTGGCGCATTCGCTACGCTGTCTCACCGAGGTTGTCTGATGGGATTGAGACCACAACTGCTCCCACATTGAGCACGGTCGGTCTTGGCTCGGCTTTTCGATCATACAGATAAGCTTCTTTCTTACCACCAAAAGATCTCTTCGATTTGATGATGACTCTACATGAATCTTTCCACTCTTGATACCCAAATCGCCGTCAATATCATCGGTGAATCCTACCAAGAGGTTCCAATTAGATGATTAAAGAATGGGCTGTCGGTGTTCCCATGAACATATCAACCAACTCCCTCGGACAAGGGTGGTTGAACTCTGCTAGATCTCTCCTTCGAGCATACTCCTTGAACTTCTCATCACGACCCATAGACATGCTTTGTAGTTGCATGCGAGTGGGTGTCAATTCAGCATTGTACTCATACCTCAGAAAGCATCACCAAGTCACCCAAGTACGGATACGGTCATTCTCTAGCCGATAATACCACTCCAACCGAGTTCCTGACAAACTCTCTTGAAAATAATGCATCCATAACTTTCTGTCATCAGTGTGGGGGTTGATCTTCTGAACATAGGACTTCAAATGCAGCTTAGGGCAAGACATGCCATCATACTTGGCAAAAGTTGGAACTTTGAACTTGGGGGGAATCACAACACAGAACAAGACTCGATCGTCAAAATTCAGCCGGACATCTTCAGGTTTTCCACAGCATTCACGGTCTTCAAGTTGTTTGTACCTATCACCTTCATCAGAGTATTGGCCATCATCATAATTCTTCTCAGGCTGACTGCCTTCACCATTATCCTTGTCAGTTCCCTCATTCTTGACACTTCCTTCAGAGAGCTCTATCCGACTGACCCTCTTAGGACCACCCTTGTAGCGTCTGCCCATGTTGAGGAGACCAACAACCTTCTTCTTTCTGTTGATGAGCTTCTTCAGATCTTCTTGGCCTTGGACCAAGCTGGTGAACATCTGCTGAAACTGAGCATTCTGAGCCTGAAGATCTTTGACGGACTGTTCGAGAGCCATTTCTGCTAAAATAAATAGCGAGAGAATGAGAAAACCAATCTTCGAGGATATCTGAGAGAATGAGGAATGAATGTGAAGTCCTTTTGAGAGAAAAGATTCCAACGGATATCTGAATGAGAGAGTGACATTAACCTTTGAGACCACCTCAACCTTTGTTCGTTCTTCAAAACTGATGGAGGAAGGTGCGAAATAAACCACCTAGAAAGTAACGGTACACAACACATAAGAGTTCCTTGTCTTTTGATAGTACGAGTTTGGAGAGAATGTAGGATGTCTCCAAGTAAAGTAGGCACTGGATTACGGGTAAGAAACAACTTGATGGCGTTGACATCTATGAATTGATCCGAGTTAGGGAATAGAACCAAACCATAGATTAGCAAGGCCACAATGTCTTCGAATGCATGGAAACTCATAGCTTTGAGGAATTCTGGGGCTTTCTTAATTAAGAACTTGGCAAGTAAACCCTTAACTCCACTTCTGGTTTCCCAATTAGCTTCAATGTCTGAGCGCTTAAGATGTAAGGCGGATGCAATGTCTTCGTACTTAGGAACCTTTTCTAGACCGGTGAATGGCATTTGGTCAAGAATAGGTATCACAAGTAGCTTAGAGAACTCTTTCAAGGTAGGAACCAACTGATAATCTGGGAATGTAAAGTAATGGTGTTTCGGGTCGAAGAACTGGAATAGGACATGCATCATATCTTCTTCAAAACCGGAGATAACCAAATCAAGTAGGTAACCATGTCTTTTGATGAACTGAGCATGGTCGGGAATCTCTGAAACCAATTCTTTGAGCTGAGAAGGGATACCCATGAAGTTGATTCGGATAGTCTTTCTAGAAGCCATAATCCCTACAAAACAGAGCAAAGATAAATCCCTAGGTCCTTGAAATAGTTAGAAATGATATGTAATGCGAATGATGTCATGATGTCATGTTTAGCACACACAAACAATTCACACAATGAGCCTATAGTAACCGGGTTCTAGGAATCTCATATCATTGATCTTTCTCGGAGGCGTTTATTTCAATACGACGGCTAAGTGGTCGATCGAAAATATCCCAAAACTCTGATCTCAATGAGCGTAGCATCGAGTATCAACCAACCTCGGTCTACACCAAAGCCGCCCATCTCACTACCATCTAATGGCCAAGATGGGTCAATTAAGGTTCTAAAAGTTTTGTTAGCGCTTGATGACACCACGCAGAAGCCAAATACTATCCTCAACTTGGGAATGAAGAGTATCGGGACAACCAAAGTGTCACGCTAACGTAGCCATCATGTTGATCGTTTTGATATACGTCTAACGGTCGCGACGATTTATTGCTACTTACCTAAAAGGAAACCCGGATCCGGGTGTAGGATCCCCCAACAATATAATACCCAAGCAACCCTTAAAGATAAAGCAAGCAATTCAAACAAAAAGCAGTAAAGGTTATCTAGAAACCCCTAAGGCATTCTCTCTTTAGGTGTCTCCCAGAGTCGCCAGCATGAATACTTGAACGACTTTGTAGGATTTTTGTATCCAAATGTGCGGATAGCAAGAGTCGCCACCGACTTTTATTTTTATCCAATTAAGGGAAGGTAAAAGTACGAAAAGACCTTCGTTAGATTCTCGAGTAAGGGAGAAGGTTATGAAAAGGGAAGGTATTAGCACCCCTTTCCATCCGTAGTTATCTACGGGCTCTTAGTTGCTCTAGATCACTTTAAAAATCGTGCTTTCTGTGTGTTTGGAAAAATGTTTTGAAAAGGCATTTCGCTTTGAATTTGTAATGATTCATGTAGGAATGTATACAAAGTGTTCGGAAATGTTTCGTTTTGAAAAGAGTTTGAACTTTGAAAAAAGTGTGAGGTGTGAAAAGTATTTTTGATAGAGCAAGCAACTAAAAGTCTTATTACCTACTCAGAATGGTCGTTCTCGTGTTGTTTTACTTTCCTTTAGAATAGCGCTATCCATACCATTAGTTGGTAGGTAACTCTATTCATTGGATGTAAGCGGGACATTCGAAGGGACATCGGATGGTCATAGAAAGCAACTTGTAGGAAGTATCCTAGCACATTCGAAGGGACTATCATCATTTTTCGTAGGCAACAATCGAGGGTCAAGATCATGTATTCGAAGGCGACATCGTGGGTCTTATGATCTTTGTATCGAAGGGACTATGATGATTTGTTTTGAAGGCAACGGTGCTAGGATACCTCTACGTTCGAGGGACATGACCATTTAATCGAAAGGCAACGAGAGAGAATTACCCTAAGGGGTGCATGTGTGAGAGAAGTGTGTTGATTCAGATATTTTATCTTGCAAATTAGAGTGAGCTATGTTCAATTTTATCTTGCCATACACGCCTAGTTACTAACAGTTTATAGGGTGCGGAAATTAAAATGCGGAATGTAAAAGGTGCGGAAAGATAAATGTCCTACGCTATTACATGGCTTTGGGGCAGATACATAATTTAAACTTGCGGAAAATAAAAACCTAATTTAAACTATTACATCTCATGAGCAATTACATTATTGGAAAAAATAAAACGATAGAAGAAAACGTTTGAATCGGAACAACCTGTGAAAGAATGAGAAATCGGAAAATGCGAGATGAATCGAATAAGAGAATAAATGTTAGAAAAATGCAAATTTTTTAAATGGAAAAAATATGACATGCTGGAAATAGTATTAATATGCTAAAATAATTTTTTGGGATTTTTTGGATGCAATTTAATAATTAAAAATGAATTAAAAGTGCTTTAAATGCAAAATTATGAATAAAAATAAATATGCATGCAAAATTGTATTTTTTAATTTTATAAATTAAATAAAGGTTTTCAGAAAATAAATGCAAAAGAAAAATAATTTTTGATGGTTTTTTAATGCATAAGTAAAAATATGAAATTAATTAAATAACATGCAAATATTAAATAAATGTGAAAAATATGAAAAATAAGAAAAAGTTTGAAGTTTGTAAAGAAAAGATGAAACCGGTCCCGCATGACTCGATCCTGTGACCTTTAGAGCATCTTTCCAAAACCAAGCCTTAACGCGCCACTTGACATTTGGCGTTTGAGAAAACAAAAGCAATTGGTTTAAGTGTACGCGTCACCGATTTTAAGTTTGAACACAATCGAAGGGCCCACCAACTTATGAAGGAGCGAATCAAGACGCCATCGTACACGCAATCCCTCTCGAGTCAAACGAAGTCACGAGCCCTAGCTCCGGTTGTCTTCTCCGGCTGCTCGATTTCTCTAACCTGCAAAATACGATTAATAAACAAGAAAGAAGGACCTTATCCCCCTAAATCGACCATGGCGAACACGATGGTGGTGTTAGTTTCGACTGAAAATGCCTGTATCAACCGGTTTGATGAAGACAGCTCGAAAAACCCTAAACATGGCAAACCATGATTCTTACGTTCAACCTCTCAAACGATTGCCCAGATCAGTCAAGTATAACCTCATGAACACATTCAAACCATTAGAAACGATTAAAGCACGCAGAATAGTAAAATGCAATTTCAAGAAAAAATTCAAATATGTATGAATGTATACGGCACGATTTGGCTTACTTTGATCAATGATAAAGGTGTATTCTTACTCATACTTACCCCCTGAGCACGTTTGGATGGCTGGAGGAGGCTGAGAGTGGTTGCAACTTAGAATTCGAATTTCAAAAGTTTGTGAAATTTTTTGACAAAATAAGGACTCTCTCTTGGGCTAGGGTTTCGTGTCCTTGTTTGTACAAAATGCTGGCTATTTATAGAAGAGATTGAGAGAGGAAAAAGAGTGAAAAAAGATTTGATTTGGAGCATTCAATTTTTTTCAAATAAAATCAATTTTCTTGAAAGAAATTTGATTTCCTCTTCAATGCATGATCATGCACGAATTTGGCAAGAGTTTTGGGCTATCTTGGACTTCAAGGAAGATATAAATCCAACTCATTTGAAAAAATAATTTATTTTCATATTTTATATGATTTAATTTTGAATTAAATGTCTTAAAATTCAAAGATAAATCATAAAAATGGAAAATTACCATGGCCAAGCATTTATGGGTCAAAAATAATGTCATGAACAAGTTTGGACCAAAAGATTTTAGGCCCATTTGGAAAATTTTGCATTTTGACCAAAATGTCCTTTTGTGCAATTGTCCAAAATTGCCCAACTTCTGAATAGTGTATCTTGCTCAATTTTCCACATTTTTGAGTGTTCTTGGACTTTTTGGAAAGCTCTAAGAGTCCTCTAACCAACCTTTTTTGTCTCATCTCAATTGGAGTTTCCATGATCAATATATCCTCAAAACAAAATGTTGATTTTTTGTTGACTTTGAAAATGACATGTAATGTTTTGAGCCATACCTCTCAAATGAAGCATTTTTGGACATTCTTGTGAGACATGAAGTTGTAGAGAATTGAATTTCCTTCAAAACAAGAGGTGGTGGCAAAATTTCGAGAAAGTATGAAGAAGTTATGATCATCAAAGTTCAGTTGACTTTTCACCTAGAAACCCTAATTTAGAAAGTTTGACTTTTGAGCAAATCTTGAGTTTTCTTGATGAATCATGATCAACCCTTGATCAAATGATGAATGTAACTTCAAAATGAGGATGTTGACCAAAAATTATGAAGTTTGACTGTATGTTGACCACAATTGACTTTTTGTCCAATACAACTGATTTCCAACCATCTGAGCAATTGTCTGAGCAGTCTTGACTTGTAAGGCTTGAAACTTGACATGGAGAATCTTTGAAGCATATGAGGAGGCATGATGTCCATTGGAGATGTTGGAAGTCCATCTGGAGCTGAGAAATACCAAACCCTAGTTTGGGTTGATTGTCTAGGAGAGAGTTTGTCTGATCAACTCTTGAGGAATCCTTGGGTATGGATGTATGGAATGTCTTGAGAAGATGGAGGGAAAATTTTGGGGTATGATAGGTGGTGAGAGTTGTAGCACTGTCGAAATATGCCCCTTTGCATGTGGGAGTTCATCTACCTCTAGGATCAATATCCTGGTGTATTTGACGCTTGAAGTTATTTAGAAATCCTGATAGCCTTGACCTTCTCAAGTAGTTTTTTGAGGAATGTTATGGGAGAATGATAGTGACACCATCTGATACTACTGGCACAGGCAAGTAACTCAATGGATTTTGCTAAAATTTGCAATCAATGTAGCATGCCCCAAGTGATTCAGATATAAGCTATGCCCCTAGCTATTCAGCACTTTTCAGAGATTCTCTGAATCTTGACCTGATTGCCCCAGCTGAGTTGGATGATAGGATAGCATGTCATGCCCCTTGATTGGAAAGGCTTGTTACCAGATATGTCTTTCTCTGTAGTAATTTTGTCCATTGGTAGGACCTTCATTCATTGAATATTCGTCATGCGAAATCTTCTATTGTTAAGCATTTAGTCATATGCAAACATTGGTATTAAAATGCAAAGCTCATGTCTGTCTTGAAGTTTATAAAAATGTATTTTTTTTAAGTAAAACAAAATTTGTAACCAAAATGATATCAACTCAGGAATCATAGTAAGCCTTACAGGAGTCAGGATACCTTTTTATAACAGTACGCTTTCGAACTAACCATGCATCAGTTAGGACTTTTAAGGGTTATAACGTGGCTCGGTTCACGGTTTAAGAAACAAAGGATAATGGCTCGAAATTTATTTGTATCCAACTCAATCTCTGTGATGTTCTCTAGTCCTATGTTCAGTTATTTGTGCATCCTTAAATTCCAATAGAATTTGCAACACTTATATTTGGTGATGGTTTAGAAACCGGAGGTTTATTTGAAAAGACAGTCATCATTTTTGTAGCATTTTTCTTTTGTTGAGGGTTTGTAGTGACCTCTTTTTGACTTTGTTATCCCTAACTTTTTCCTGAACTGTTTATTTTGAGATTACAGTCAGCGGGATGTCTCATTTTTTCCTTAAGTCTCCTTCATAGGTTTTTGACTTAGCGAGCTTTTCTTTTGATAGAAATTGACTGCCTGACTTAATGATTATAGGGAACCATCTCTAGTTTTTGACTTATAAGGGTATCTTCGACATTACTCGTCGTGGTTGACTGCACATTTGAGTTAACTGCAAAACTACCTTGCCCCAGGTTATGATTAAGGGTTTCAATTGGTGTAAAGAAAGAAAACTTCTACTTCTTAGGCTCAAAGGGGTTGACTAGGGATTAACTTCCTTATATCTCCATTGTTTAGGAATTGAAACAAGGCTTATACATCGTCAGCACAGTCTGTTCAAAAGCATATTGTAAGAAATTATGGTATAGTCTTCGTCATCCTCCCTCTAAAGGCTTACCGCTTTAACAAGAGTTGAATATCACAAAAAGTAAGAAAAAATTTAAATATAGTGAAACGAATAAATTATTTCAATGCAATGCATTAATGTGAAAAGACAAAGTTTGACATAAGAATAAACGTTCAAGCAAATAAAAGAAATTTCAACTAAAAATTCAAATGAAAGAAAGCTTCTCCGCCCGAACTCATCACTTTAGATTGCATGCCTTGCAGTTTCGATATTTGATGGGTGGTAGAAAAACTCAATCTGACCATCTTGTGTGAACTTGAGAACTCTTTCGTCAACCAGGTCCTGAATCTTGCTCTTCAGGGCCCAACAGTTGTTGGTGTCGTGCCCTGGGCTGTTGGAGTGGTATGCACACCTTACATTAGGATTGTACTTTGGAGAGGAAGTGTTGACGTGGTGAGGAGGGTCCCTCAAAGTAATGAACTCTACTTTCAACATAAGTTGTAATGCTTGAGACAATGGCATGTTGATCTTGGCAAATTGTCTTCTGGGTGTATCTTGCTTATGTCGATTACCTTGTTGTTGTTGGCGAGGCAATGTGAACTTGTCTCTTTCTTGTGAACAAGTCAGCTTTTGTCTCATTGGAGGTTGGTTAATGTTTGGATCCCCAACTCTAGCGGTTCGTACCATTCGGTTGTCTGCGAACTTGAGAAGCTCGTTGATGAAGACTCTCAATTCTTCTTGCCCCCGGGCTAAGTTTTGGATAAGAGCCATCTGACCAATCATCTTGATTCTCATGTTTGCTATCTCATCTTGCATTTGTTCAAATCGGCCATCCTTGTTGTCTTCAAGATTCTTCTTAGTGATAAGCTCTTTCAGATCTTTCTGACCATGGGCTAAGATGATGAACATTTCCTGGAATTGAGAGTTCTAGTAGAACCCACCGTCTCCGTTGTGTTGTCGGTGGAATGGAACAGAAAATTGTTGTGTAGTAGCGTCTTGAAGCGACACGAAAGAGGTAGTGAGAAAGTGACAAGTGAAATGTTTGTAGTACGAAAAGGATGGGGGGTAATAGGGATTGTTGATTTTTAAGATGGGTGGGATCAGTGTCGTCAATTTGTTTGTTGCAGTCAAGTCAAGGTTCTAGGAGGATCGATTGTGACTAGTGAGTAGAGAGAAACGGTATCCGCGTGTAAATTAGCTAGCTTTTCAATATAAAAAAAATATTTTAAGCTATGTTTGGATTGATAGACTACGAATGAATCAGAACAAAGTTGAATGAAATCAACAGGAGTAATATATATATATATATATATATATATATATATATATATATATATATATATATATATATCATTCTATTGTTTGATTATTTTATCTAAAATATTTCATTCTATCTCATATTTCTTAAATTAGATAGAATATAAAATTGGAAATTTAATGGAATAGGATCATCTTCTGCTCTATTTCATTCTTTTTTATTAATCTAAATAATTGAACATAATAATATTTTATTTTATTTTGTTCTACTTCATTCTATTTGTTACATCTATGGATGTTTGCGATGCGGTTTGTTTTGATGTAAAAAAATCATCTGAACCGCAAGAAAAAATGTGCGTTTCGGTTTTGGTTCGGTTGACTTTGAGGAAAAAAATCAAATCAAACTCGTATTTCAACAACCGTGTGATGATACCATTTGACGAGGTTGTGTTGTTCACAAGTTGGTTGGCCTACAAAAGTCGCAAGACAGATGCTTATTTTCCAGACAGGGTGATGCGTCAGTTCGGACTCATCCAGACCATTTCTCGAGATCCTACCATATCTGCTCATTCGACTGTGAAACGAAGGAATATGGATGCTTTGTTTGATGATTTTGAGAATCATCTTGTTCTTGATGAGGTTAGGAGTACCGTAGCACCAAACGACTTGAGCTACGAGTACGGTTACATGATATGGTTCTTTCGAGTGTCTCATCCATATAAGATACATGATGCTCCAGGGGACTCATCGAGGTTGGTTCATCTGGAGATCCTAGAGGAGGAGCAGACTAGGGTTGATGATGCCACTAACGTGTAGCCTAGGTGTCGTTGTTTCATGGAGATTGCCCGAGATGATATTAATATAGGTTTGGTTCCTGATGGATCCGATGTTAGACGTGTTCTAGATGCCATCATGGTAGAGGCTCAGAGAGCTCTACAGTACATGAGGAAGCAGAGGGACACTTGAGGGTCACACGGCGACTCATCATCCACCATATACAGTAGTATTTGATGATGTATTTGTATTTTGATTTTGCTTTTTTATTATTGTATTTGGATTACGTTTTTGGATTATCCCTTTTGTTATATATATATATATATATATATATATATATATATATATATATATATATATATATATATATATATATATATATATATATATATATATATGGCTTTGTTCCAATTGTCTTGGTTGTATGAATGCTACATGTTATTGTCTTTAATGCGAAAGAAAGAGAAAAAAATTGACATATCCCTATCTAAATTTTTCCTGCTATAGGCATCATTAAAACAAGAACTATATTACCGGTTTATAATCGCAAATATACTTCCGATTTTTAATCCATTTAAACAAAAAAGTTGTGCGTCGATAATATACTTCCGATTTTATAGGGCATTTTAAAAATTGCATAAGATATTTTTTAAGGCATTGAGTGAAATAAGAAATTCCAAAAAATTATCATATTTTCTTACGAAAGTATGATATAAAATACATTCGTACAAGGCCCCAAACCTTCGGTATTTAAAAAACTAATACATTTTGTAAGAGTAATGCTATTTAGTACGAAAGAATTTGAACAAGAAAGACAAAAATATATATGTGTCATTAATTTAATGAATAATTTTTAATTTAAATTAATTTTCTTTTTTAATAGAAATCATGAGGTGGTTGTGATAAATAATGGTTGAGATTTATTCTTGCATTTCTTATTTTTTTAGTTTTTCCATTTTTCATTTTGTAAATCCCCAAAAATCCAATAGACTTAAGTATTCTTTTTTTAGAAAACTAATAAAGAGACCAAAATATTTCAAAATTTGTAGATATTAAAAATTAAAATTTGAAAAGAAGAAAATATAAATGTGATTAAATAAATCCTTATTAAAACAAAAAAATTGAATAGACATGTTGTCTACGATATTTTTTTAACATTTTTTTGTCACGATTTTTGTATAAATTCCTAAGATATTGTGTCATCCAGTTTAACTCAGTTTGAGTTACATTAACTATATATTTATATAGTTTTCTTTGGTGTAAAATTTTTGGTGTATGAATAGCAGCCTTCTAGTATGTTTGATGTGTCTTTTAAAAGAGTCAAAATCAATTCGTGCAGAATTTCTAAAAATGTAGAATTGATTTCAAAATGATTTTGAAGTATTTAGTTCTTCCAAAATAGAATTGATTCTATCTCTAAAATTAATTTTACTTGAAGCTAAAAATTTTGTAGACAGCCAATTCAAGTCACTTATGCAATTCAATTACTGACTTTCCGGACCACTGAATGAGCCATGTTTTAAAACATTGGTTGGAACCTAGTGAGCATCTGATATACATGAATAGAAAAGGATGGCCTAATATACTTGCCTCGCTAATATTAACAGGTGACTTAGAGGCATTGTCACAACTCACTTAAAACTCCATACTTTAACAAAGGAAAGCACAAAGATATCAACACTTAAAAAAGACATGCAATTACAAATCATAGACTTTCAAGACCTTACTAAATCCCATGTCATTGGCAAATCACCAAGAACAATCAAAGAAATCAGAAACATAAACAACAGGGAAACGGATCGCGAGTTGAGTATTTTCATAACTACAAATATTTGACCAGAAGCCATATGACAACAATCAAGACCAATATACCAATCACTGATAATAGCATGCACAAGCATGAGCAACAACCCTTAGTGCGTTTGTTTAACATTGCCAAGTTCTTCTGCACTCTCTGTAAACACAAGAGAAATAGGGAAAGTTAGTTGCAAGCAACTATTACAATATTAACATATATCTTAAATGGATAAGATAACAACTTAATCATTTGAAATTATATCAGAAGGATCCGAAACGTTAAAAAATTAACCCATCACCTTTACGAAAAGATGACAGCTATATTTATTTCAAAATACGGTACCACAATAAAGACCAACTAACCAAAAATATTGTACATCTATTTGAAATGTTAAATTGGAGAGTACTTGAGGTATCTTAATTTAGAGAAAATACCTATCAGAATTAAGGAACTTAGAAACTAAGAAAATGAACATTATAGAATTCAAAGATTCTACATGATATAGACTAATCAAGCATATTGTGTACTTTTCCAAACTCAGTTTAATTCTCGTGTATGCCTAAACAATAACAGTGGTTCCAATATAAAAGTTGTGTAAGATGTTACCCTCAACCGAGAATCCATGACATCTATATGTTATTCCAAGTCATCCTAGTAGAAGAAAAAAAAGAAAGGATTCAATTTTCAGAAGCATAAAAAGATGGACCACAAAAAAAGAGCATTGAAAATTAACATAGGAGGGGAACAAACAATGAGTCTAGTGTGCAGAGTCAGTTTGGCATTCACTGCCAACGCAATATATTTCGTACTTAATACAGTTTCCTCTAATTTCTCGAGGCCCTCATCTTTCTCTGCTTGAAAACAGTTTCCCAAATCATTATCAAAAGCACAATCTACAAATTATATATTTCAATATTCACAAATTTCAAAATTATGTGACCTTTCATAACTTGTCGTTGCAGACCAACAAGTTTATTGTTATCCAAGCCACCGGTTCTTCTCATTGCATCTGGTTTTATTTTTGGCCCAAGCAAGCTATCTCTATTTGCAAAGTTTGACATGTTCAACATTGAAGCCATTTGGTTAACCTTTGACTTCAAATTTTCAAGGTTGTCCTTTCGACGAGTCATCTCCTTCTCATACTTGTTCATCATTGACAAAGAAACATGTAACGCATTACATCACACACCTTTGCAGTCCAACGGCGGAGAAGCGAACGAGATGACCCATTACTATTTTTGCTATTAGAGTTGTTGTTAAAGGAAGGAGGAGAAACATGGACCCAATTCTTCTCCCATTTTTAGGATCATTGTTTACTGTGAAAAATGGTAAACAACCGCTGGTCCTCCCAAAGTCCTAAAACTAAAGGTCACTTGCAAGATCGACCAGTTGATCTTAAGACATGTGCTAAGATTTGTGAAATTGTACTGATTTTGTCGAAATCCTTGCCTAAGAAACGGTTTCCTAAGACTAAGGGAATAAGTACAACGACTTTTCACACAATAGTTCAGGTTCAACCGACATGGCTTCCAGCATTTGATCCACCTTGTCTTTCACACCTTCTAGGTCTTCTCTTATCACAACTTGATTATGTTCCAATTGGTCTATCAGGCTTGCCATGAGTGCAGGAAATCAGCTAACTGGCCAGGAACAAAAGGTGACATGAGCTTTTTGTAGTGGAGGAGAAAATGCATGCATGTTGATGAATGCAAATGCATGATAATGGCAACGCATGTAAGAATGCGATGTAATATAATAATAACGCATGTAAGAATGCGATGTAATGGTAATGCATATAAAAATGCCATATGATGGTAATGCATGTAAGAATGCGATGATGGTGATGCATGTAAGAATGCAATGATGGTGACGCATGTAAGAATGCAATGTGATGCGATACATATCGATGTTATGCGCAAAATCACATGTAAAGTTAAACAGACAAGGGTTTAAAAGGACGGTCGGACATGGTTTCGACGTCTACCCACAATTCCCCAAACAAGGTTGGTTCTAGTGTTTTTATGCTAAATGTTTCTCGGAGACTCAGATCCCCTTTTAAAAATATTATCGTCATGACGATAGTATTTTCAAAAGTATACTCCAAGAAACGGCTCTTAAAGGGATACTCAAAAATCCTTTGAGCGGCCGGTTTTGTTTTGGACGTCCTAATACTTAGAGTTATAGGCCTTTTGTCCAGAAATTGCTACCCCGCACTAGCATACGGTGCAACAATCCCCTTAAAACGACCAACTCTAAGTTGTGGTCTTCACGTCGATCCAAGGAACACGGATGTCCAATGGACCTAAGCTACTCAACCACTCTAAACTTATGTTTCCTAGAAGCCTGGGTATTGGGCTTATCTATTTACCATAACCAACAAATGCCCCAATATCAAAATACATCAACAGGATATAAAGAAATAATAGGCAATGAATAGTAAACACACAAGCGAAGAATTAAATTAGGGTTGACTCGCTTTAGTCAAAAATAACTTTTAAAAAGTTTCCCTAGTGAAGTCGCCAACTGAAGCAACTCGATTTTCAAAAATCTTTTAATTCTCGAAAATGGTGAAATCGCCACCTAATTTTATTCGTTCCAAAAGGAACGGAGAAATATAGATAAAACCCCAAGCAAGCGGATAAGGCGGTCTACGTGACCAAAAAGTGGGATCGGGAGTCGGTTATGTAAGGGGAAGGTATTAGCACCCCTTACATCCATCGTACTCGATGGGACCCATTTAATTCTACGCTTTTGTGTGTTTACTAAGTTATGTATACCAAAAGAAAAAGAAATTGTTTATTATTATTTTGAGTTTGGCACGGTCTCAGAACCGTGTGCCTACATATTCCCTCGTGCAATGGGAAAGTCAAAACTCTGTAGTTCCTCTAAAAAAGGCTTTAATTGGTTGTATTGATTTTATCTGAAAAATCGTGCGTTTAGACGTTTCAAATGCTTTGAACTAGGACTTGTTTTGTTTGTTTGAAAAGCTTAAGTCCTCGCTCGTATTTGAAACGACTATTGCACACTCTTTATTCGAAAAGAGTTTAATGATCGCATATGAGCGAGAAAAGGGTTTTGAGTGAGTTGACTTGTTTTTAGGTGGATGAAAAGCACCGAACAATAGGACTAGCATCCTACGATTCAAATACTAGAAACAAGATGAGCTCAATGCTCAACGAGTCGTCTATCATCCAAAAAGTTTTTTCTTTTATGAAAGAGTGAAGTGAAACAAGGTTCACGTTATTAAGAATCTTTAAGTAGTTAGTCTAGCATCCAACGACTTAAAGATTCGAAGTTCATTTTTTGCAAGTGTTTAAACAATTAGTCTAGCATCCAACGGCTTAAACACTTGAGTTTTCGTTATGAAAGAATTTAGAAAATGCACTCGACGTTGGATCGAGGTTTGGAATCTTAATTGCGAAAGTGTTCTGACACGCGTGCTGAGATGAAATGGGAGCGGGTTATGATTAATCAAGTATATGGACACAATTAACCTCGTGAGGATAGGTGCTCCTATCCCCAACCATGAGACCCTGGTTCATGGTGATTGGTATATAGACCAATGTTTTTTCGGGTTATGATCGATTAAAGCAACAAGGGCTTTAACCAATCTCGTGAGGATGGCCATGCCCATCCCCAACCATGAGACCCTTTAAGAAATCGGCGTATGAGCCAATCAGGATGAAATCGAATTGATTTTAACTTTGATTGTGTGCACAGTGTACATTGGTGAATAAATACTAAATGAGTAAATAAACAGACAAAATACCATGCAATGCACTCGGAAATTTAAATAATTATTAGAGATGATTTTTTCTGTTTGATGAAAAATCGGCTAATAGTTTAATCGATAATTCATCAAATAAAAACTATCAGACCCAATAATTATTTAGTACATCGCAACAAAATATTATTTGCAATAAATAAATTAATCGAAATAGAATAAGTTCAGAAATAGCCTGGATTGTCGTGATTCTGGACGGTGCGAAAAGAAATCCATCTGAATTTTGACTGGTCTGAAACACCTCCACGTGCTGGTGAACCGGGTGCGATGCTTTCACTTCAAAGTAAACCGACGATTCCGAAGAAAGGCAACATTATACCACATATGTACATTATTTAATTCTTTTTAGTTAAAAAGGAATTTGGAAGAGTAAATAAAATAAAAATGAAACAAATGGATTTTTATAAAAAACAAGGTGGTGACACTTGTCACCACCAGATTTAATGTAAAAAAAAACAATTTGTTTTTATTATTTTTATTTTAAGGAAAAAAGAAAAGAAAAGAAATTGGAACCATTATCTCCCAAACGGGCAAAACCCAGACAACCTTCAACTCTCTCTCGCGTTTTTTCTCTCTGACTCCTCACCGCGACTGTCTCTCGCCGGAACCCTCAAGCTGTCTCATCTCTCGACGCCGCGACCGGTTTGCATGTTTGATTTCGATTTGTTTGATTTCTGATATTGGTGTTGTGGTTTGTGTTACAGATTGATAGGTTTGGGCGAAAATGGAAACGGAAAGGGATTCTGAAACCCTACCCCTCACGCGATTCCGGTTATAGGCCTTGGAGACGCGTCGAAGGCGAAATCTGGCTTCCTGACTTTGTCCGGGTGAGATCGTTTTTATCTACTCTTCTTCTTCTTTCTCGATACAGAGTTAATTTCTGAGAAAGTATAGTTCTGAAGGCGTTTGGTGTAGGAAAGTGATGAGTGTTTGCTAGGTTTGCTCTGTTCTTGATTGTTTTTGTGTTTTCTGGGTTATAGAACAGATATTGCACTTGGGTTTTGGATTAGTGTTATGTTTTTCTTTCTCTGAACTTGTGAACTCTCAACTGTCTCCACTCTTTTTCTCTTTCTGTCCTCTATATCCACTTGAACAGATTTCTGCCTCGATCTTAGCATGTCCCAGTTCCTTAGGTCATGATGAATTCCTGTTCTGCTCTGAGTTCTGATTGTTGTAGCTCATATCTTCTTTCCCAAATGCCTATACTCATGACTTGTACTTTTGTATGCTGGCTGCTTGGGATATTGAACTGTGATGATCATTTGTACCTTTATTGCTGGGCTCAATGTGCTTGCTACTGCGTCTTGATCATTACATGCTTGTGGCTGCTAAGTGCTTCTTTACCTTGTTGTGCCTGCGGCTCTGTTATGCTGTTGGATATTGTTGCCTTGTTACTGCTGTGTTGACTTTTGGGTTTACATTGTTAGCTGTAGCTGTTTGATACCGCTGCCCTGATCATTATGAGTTGCTTGCTGGCTGTGCTTTTGCCTCTTTTTCCTCTTACTTTCTCAATTGTCCCTGCTGCTTTAGATATTAGATTGTGAACTGATATAATACTTGCTCGCTGTCCGGAATATTAATATGTCGCTGTTGTATTGTTTGCTGCCCGGAATTAACATGTCGCTTCGTATTGTTTGCTCGTCGTATGCTGCTCGGATTTTATGCTATGATGAATACTGAGCAAATTTTGTTTGTGAACTGAATTGAATCACGATTTGCAAACAAAATTGATTTCCGCCGATGATTAATCTTCAAACGAGATTCTGAGGCTTTAGCAAAAGACCTGATTCCCGCCAAACGCCTAATGATGATCTTCGAAAAGTAGAAAAACTCTTTGATAATTTCGCGCATTTGTTTTATGTTTTGCTTCTAACTTGACTTTTCTCTTGTTTCATGTGGCATGTGGAGATTGGATCAAAGATGGAAAACTCGAAGATCGAATGGCGATGGATGAAGAAATAACTCAAGATAACCGCGGAGTTGAAAGTCTTGTAACTCGAAGAAAAAGGCCTAGACACTTAGAAACTTCAAGACTTTCCTTGTAGAAATCGTAGAAATTGTTTTTTTAGAAACTTTGTAGAATTTTGAATTGCTTTTTTGTAACAAATCGTAATCTGAGATCAAACTTGTAGCAATTTGCAATATTCATGACATAAATGAAAGTTTGAATTCAAATTTCCAATGTTGAAACTTTTCCTTCTTTTCTCTTTTTGTGACGCGGTTGTGTCATACCCCAAAATTTGCCCTCCATCTTCTCAAGACATTCCATACATCCATACTCGAGGATTCCTCAAGAGTTGATCAGACAAACTCTCTCCTAGACAATCAACCCAAACTAGGGTTTGGTATTTCTCAGCTCCAGATGGACTTCCAACATCTCCAATATTCAGCATGCCTCCTCATATGCTTCAAAGATTATCCATGTCAAGTTTCCTCAGACAATTGCTCAGATGGTTGAAAATCAGTTGTATTGGACAAAAAGTCAACTGTGGTCAACATACAGTCAAACTTCATAATTTTTTGTCAACATCCTCATTTTGAAGTTACATTCATCATTTGATCAAGGGTTGATCATGATTCATCAAGAAAACTCAAGATTTGCTCAAAAGTCAAACTTTCCAAATTAGGGTTTCTAGGTGAAAAGTCAACTGAACTTTGACTGGTCATAACTTCTTCATACTTTCTCAGAAATTTTTCCACCACCTCTTGTTTTGAAGGAAATTAAATTCTCTACAACTTCATGTCTCACAAGAATGTCCAAAAAATGCTTCACTTGAGAGGTATGGCTCAAAACATTACAGGTCATTTTCAAAGTCAACAAAAAGTCAACTTTTTGTTTTGAAGATATATTGAGCATGGAAACTCCAATTGCGATGAGACCAAAACGGTGGGTTAGAGGACTCTTAGAGCTTTCCAAAAAGTCCAAGAACCCTCAAAAATGTGGAAAATTGAGCAAGATACACCATTCACAAGTTGAGCAATTTTGAAGGAATGCACAAAGAGAGATACTTCTAAAAATCAAATTTTTTGCAAATGGGCTTGCTTTTTCTTCATCCAAACTTATTCCTCATACAATTAGGAATATCCAAGCCCAATGCCACGAATTTTTATTTTATTTTTCTATTTAATTTGGAATTTATTCATTTAAATACAAATTAAATTTAAAAATAAAGTATAAAATCAAAATTAATTACAAAATTGATTTTTATTCCTTCCTTGAGATCCAAGCAACTCACAAAGGCCAGCAAATTTCGAAATTTGATCAATATGGCAAGATTGGATTGAAAATTAATCAAGTTTTGAAATTTTGATTTTGTACAAAAATCAAATTTGATTTGCATTGAATGTTGATTGATTCTCTCTCAAAACCATCCCAAATCCATCCAGTATAAATATATGATGCATACTTATCAAGAAAGAATAGAAAAATTGGCTTGAGGAACCCTAACCTAATTCAAGAAATCCGTGACTTACAAGCTACTAGCAGCCATCGATCCAGCCACTTTCAATTGCTTTTGAGGATTCCATTGCATTCCTTGGGTTGTTCTGAGTCGATCCAGACCCTTACATCATCCAAAACCATCAAGAATCGAGCAAATACGATTTCGGTTTGTTCTTCCTTTTCCAAAATCGATTTCTAATTCTCATGCATTTTTAACATGTTTCGTGGCTTGTTTTGTGTTTAGATGGAAGTTTGCAAGCTTTCTGCATAGTTTGATTGACTTTTCATGGCCGGAATCGATATTTACCATAGCTAGGGTTTCCTTGTACGAATTGGGAACTCACAAAATACGTAAAATTGGACCACGAGACTATGACCATTGCATTCGGAACGATGTCTGGAATCGAACCATGGCCTTAGAACTTATTTATATTGTGTATGCTTGATTTTCAGTTTTGCCAGGGCCTGTAGCGTCGAACAATGGCTGACGCTAGCTTTCAAAAATTCAAAATGAAGAAGACGATGTTTGGCGCGAAGATGAAGCAGTCAGGGAGCGACACCTGTTGTAATCCACTCACTCCGATTTCCACACAGTAACGCGCGCTGGCTCAGTTGGCAAGGCATGTGACCTGTGAAGGCAAGGTCCTGGGTTCGATTCTCTCCAGGACCATTTGGTTTTTTCTTCTTTTTACAAACTTTTTCTATTTTCCTATTTTGATTTAATATTTTCATGTTATTTTAATTCTTTTCATATTTTTATTTCATGCATTAAAAATCATCAAAATATTTTTTCCTTTTGCATTTATTTTCAGAAAATACTTATTTAATTTATAAAATTAAAAAATATCATTTTTCATGCATATTTATTTTTATTTCAATTTTTGCATTTTAATCACTTTTAATTAGTTTTAAATTATTAAATTGCATCCAAAAAATCCCAAAAAATAATTTTAGCATATTTATGTTATTTCCAGCATGTCATATTTTTCTCATTTAAAAAATTGCATTTTGCTAACATTTTTTCTCTTATTCGATTCATCTCGTATTTTCCAATTTCTTATTCTTTTCACAGGTTATTCCGATTCAGACGGTTTTCTTTTACTGTTTTATTTTTCCAATAATGTAACTGTCTATGGGATGTAATAGTTTAAATTAGGGTTTTATTTTCCGCAAGTTTAAATTATGTATCTGCCCCAAAGCCATGTAATAGCGTAGGACATTTATCTTTCCGCACTTTACATTCCGCATTTTAATTTCCGCACTCTATAAATTGCTAGTAATTAGGCGTGTATGGCAAGACTAAAATCAACGTAGCCCGCTAATTTTCAAAGATAAAATATCTGAATTTGACACACTCTTTTCACACATGCACCCCTTAGGGTAATTCTCTCCCGTTGCCTTTTCGAATTCAAATGGTCATGTCCCTCGAACGTAGAGGTATTCTAGCACCGTTGCCTTCAAACAAATCATCATAGTCCCTTCGATACAAAGATTATAAGACCCACGATGTCGCCTCCGAATACATGATCTTGACCCTCGATTGTCGCTTACGAAAAATGATGATAGTCCCTTCGAATGTGCTAGGATACTTCCTACAAGTTGCCTTCTATGACCATACGATGTCCCTTCGAATGTCCCGCTTACATCCAACAAATAGAGTTACCTACCAACTAATGGTATGGATAGCGCTATTCTAAAGGAACGTAAAATAACACGAAAATGATCAATTCTGAGTAGGTAATAAGACTTTTAGTTGCTTGCTCTATCAAATGCTTTTCACACCTCACACTTTTTGTCAAAGTTCAAACTCTTTTCAAAACGAAATATTTCCGAACACTTTGTATACATCCCTACATGAATCATTACAAATTCAAAGCGAAATGCCTTTTCAAAACATTTTCAAACACACAGAAAGCACAATTTTAAAGTGATCTAGAGCAACTAAGAGCCCGTAGATAACTACGGATGGAAAGGGGTGCTAATACCTTCCCTTTTCATAACCTTCTCCCTTACTCAGAATCTAACAAAGGTCTTTTTCTATTACTTTTACCTTCCCTTAATTGGATAAATATAAAAGTCGGTGGCGACTCTTGCTATCCGCACATTTGGATACAAAAAATCCTACAAAGTCAGTTCACCGTATTACAGAACTGGCGACTCTGCCGGGGAGACACCCTAAAAAAGGGAGAATGCCTTAGGGATTTCTAAATCACCTTTACCGCTTTCTGTTTGACTTGCTTGCTTTATCTTTAAGGGTTGCTTGAGTATTATATTATTGGGGGATCCTACACCCGGATCCGGGTTTCCTTTTAGGTAAGTAGCAATAAATCGTCGCGACCGTTAGACGTATATCGAAACGGTCAACATGATGGCTACGTTAGCGTGACACTTTGGTTGTCCCGATACTCTTCATTCCCAAGTTGAGGATAGTATTTGGCTTGCGTGGTGTCATCGCTAACTAAACTTTTAGAACCTTAATTGACCCATCTTGGCCATTAGATGGTAGTGAGATGGCCGGCTTTGGTGTAGACCGAGGTTGGTTGATACTCGATGCTACGCTCATTGAGATCAGACTTTTGGGATATTTTCGACCGACCACTTTGATTTGTAAACAAGAGGAAACAAATTGTAAAGATTCACTTGACATTTGAAAGATTTGAAATGGAGTCCATTTGAATTATTGCACAGAACAGCTTGAGCACCAATCTTCTTTTGAAACACGAATTTTTAAGCAAATCAGCCTGATTCCATCAATCACCTTCTTCTTTTATGAAATGATTGGAATGCATAACAAACCAACAACTTCAATTCTTATGAAACATAGCCAAAAGTTCATAGAGCTGCAATAACCCTTAAATCAATTAAAGTCAAACCTGAAGACGAAGTTTTGAACTTAGGAGGGTAAATTTTGGGGTGCGACAATATAGCATGGAGTTTCTTGTCTCTCCTCTATTCTAGGACTGCACCTACTGCATAATCGCTCGCGTCACACATTATTTTGAATGGTAGACTCCAATCAGGTGGTTGTATAATGGGTGCGGATATAAGTTATTTTTTCAATCGTTCAAATGCCTTCAGGTAGTCATCATCAAATATGAATTTGGATTCTTTCATCAGGAGGTTGGTGAGCGGTTTGGATATCTTTGAGAAATATTTTATGAAACATCGGTAGAAACCGGCGTGGCCTAAGAAACTTCGTATTTCTCGCACAGTTTTTGGTGGTTGGAGTTATTCTATTACTTCAATCTTGGCTCTGTCTACTTCGATACCTCTTTCAGAAACTATGTGTCCAAGAACAATTCCTTATTTTACCATAAAATGGCATTTCTCCCAATTCAAAACCAGGTTTAATTGCACGCATCTCTCCAATACCTTTTCTAGATTTGATAAACATCCTTCAAAACTTTGCCCGCACACAGAGAAGTCGTCCATAAAGACTTCCATGATATCGTCTATGAAATCGGCAAAGATGGAAATCATACACCTTTGGAACGTTGCTGGCGCATTACATAATCCAAACGGCATTCGTCTATAAGTGAATGTACCGTAAGGGCATGTAAATATGGTCTTTTCTTGGTCATCAGGATGAATAGGAATTTGAAATAATCCTGAATAACCGTCCAAATAACAGTAGTAGGAATGCTTAGCCAATCTCTCAAGCATTTGGTCTATGAATGGTAAATGGAAATGGTCTTTACGAGTAGCTTTGTTTAGTTTCCTATAGTCAATACACATTCTGGATCCACTTATGACTCTCTCAGCTATATGTTCTCCAGCTTTGTTCGTCGTGACTGTGATCCCCCCTTTTTAGGTACGCAGTGGACTGGACTCACCCATTGACTATCAGAGGTCGGGTATATGTTTCCAGTATTCAGAAGCTTAGTTACTTCGTCTTTTACTACAGTGCTCATGATCGGATTAATTCTTATCTGATGTTCCCCGGATGTCTTACAGTCATCTACCAGCATGATGTGACGCATAAAAATGGAAGGACTTATCCCTTTAAGATCAACAATGTTGTATCCTAAGGCTGACGGATATTTTGTAAAACATGTAACTGTTTTTCCATCTCGAGTTGTCCTAAGTCTGTGTTTATTATCACTAGTTTTCTTAATTCAACGTCTAGGAATTCGTATCTTAGGGTTTTGGGTAAAACTTTAAGTTCTAAATCTGGTTTCTTCGGACAGGGCATATTGTCATACCCCAATTTTTGACCTAATATACCACCTCACATTTGCATCATTTCATAACTAACAGTTCAGACAGCAATAATCGGATGTAGCATTCACAGGTCAAAATTAGGGTTTCATCAGATCTTCATTTGATTCAAGAGCCAACCAATTAGGGTTTGAGTTTTCCTCACTCCATTTGATCTATCTTGATCAAATCTTCACCCTTCCATCCTCAGATATCAAATTCTCTCACAAATCAATCAAGGATCGACCAATTAGGGTTTTGATCGGGCATGAGAATTCTCTGACTTTTTGAGCAGTGGATGACTTTTTTGGATAGAGATTGGTCATCATATCTTAGATATAACCTCTTGACCTAATTTCTGGATTCAAATCATCACGAGTTCACGAATTCATCGATCGTTTTGAAACATCGATGAAATTTCATCGCAGAAAAGTCAAACTTTGACTTTTGGTCAAAATTTTCAAGACAAAACTTTTTCAATCATCAAAATACTTCAAATGATCCATCATGATCATCAAAAATCAAAGAATTTGAAAAAGTCAACAAAGAGTCAAAAGTTTTTATACTTAGAAAAATTTCTAAGTGTTGAAATTTGTCATTTTTTTCAAACTTCAAGCCATTTTTTCACCTAGTTCCAATTGGAATTTGGAAAAACTCAAAACATGAAAGTTGTAGATCATGGAAAAATCTTTCCAAAATGTCCAAGAACTCTCAAATCCATGGAGTCTAGCTACACTTTTGAATTTGATTTAGAGCTCCAAAATCCATAATTTTCAAGTACAAACTTGTAAAATTATAGGTCATTTTGTGTTTTTTCATTTAAACCACTTGCCACCTTGCCAAATTGAGTCATCAAACTGATAAACATCAGTGAGAAGTGATGATTGAAGATTGGATCAAGTTTGGATAAATTCACACATGGTAAAAAAGGAAGGTTCCTTTTGCTTTACAAATGACAATCTTGCCCTCTAAGCTTTCTTTGAATCACCAAATGGCTTGTCCTTCTTGCCTAATTTTGCAGAACCTCTTGCCTATAAATAGCTCACTAATTCAAGAGAAATAAACACCAAAAAAACTTCACAAAATCCATGCTTTTCATTCTTTTCTTGAAAATCAAGTAACATGAGCAAAATTGCCAAACATAGCATTTTCAAAAATCAGATGAAAACATATTGATCTTTGGTGTCTAACATATCATAATATCCATATTGAATCTGTTTAAGCATTAAAATCAACATAGGGCAAGCTAGAATTCAGAATCACATTTCATGTCATCTTCTTAACCAAAACTGCCTTAAGACACGAATCCATGGCTTGGCTTGATCAAACTGTGTTATGATCACTCAAACATCATCACCATACATCATATGAGTGATCCAGATCATTGGTAACAACCTGTAACACGATTTACACCAAAATCCAGTTTCTGTTTTTCATTGATGCAGGTCGACTTGGTTAGAGTTATCCAAGCAATTCCATGAGGTGCAGACCACTCATACACGATCCCTACATGCCGCTGGTGCTCTAAAGATCGAGAAACAACAACTGGAAGTGCTCTAGAACAGAATTCGATCTCAACTTTTCCAGGTATGAACACGAACTTGGTTCTCATAATTCTTTGATTCAATTGAGAAAAGCTCTTGGCCATTTGTTTTCTGCACCTCTAACGACCATTAGCCCTCAACAAAATCAAACAATCATGAACAATCCATCATTTAATTTGAAAAATCAGTTTTAGGGTTCATAAGTGTTCTTCGAATCAAAATCATTCTGGGTTTAAAATAAATGAAATTAACATGCATAATCATATTCGTGGTACAAAATCGATCAACTTTGATGTTTACATCATGGGATTTCATTAAGAAACGAAGATTTTAGGTTGAATTCATCAAACTGAAAATCAAACCACAAACCCAGAAAATTCGCGTGTTCATGTGTTCTTCATTTTTCAAATTTTTAAATGAACCAATCCTTTATCTACGCGTGTTTTTAATCCACTAACAACTCAAACGCGTTTGGCCTAGTGGTTGTCTGCTTGCCTCTTAGTTCTTTCTGCCACGTGCCCCACCTCAAGGTCATGGGTTCAAAACCCAGCAAGACCATTTTGTCACTCTTTTTTCACAAAACATCAATATTTTCATATTTTTTCTTCAAACTTTCAACATTTTTTTAACCAATCAAAACTTCTCATTTTGAGATGATTTTTTGCACACTTGTCATTTAATATATATATTTTATGATCATGTCAAAAAAAAATCCAAAAATATCTTCATCTGATTAAATTTTAATCGAGCCGAAAACGATGTTTTGAACACTTTTCAAACCTCCTTAAAAGGTGAATTTTTCAAGTTTTCGACTTCCGATTTTTTTCAAAACTTTTCATACATCAATCTCATATCTCAAAAACATTTTCAAATCATTTTTCAAAACATTTCATCAAACTTGCATCTTTTTACCATGATCGATCCGATTTAAAACGATAAAACTGATTTCGTCTTCTCTCGAATTTCTCGATCGATCATGGGCCTCCCTTATGGTGTAAGTCCCAATCCTTTATGTACATATTTAGTTTTACTTGTACATACTCAAAATCATCATTGTCAATATTCAAACATAAACAAATTTCTTTCGTTTGTTTTCATTCGTTTGTTTATACGCCGATGCCATTGGTATTGAAAGGAGCATTATTCCCTGTGAAACTGCTTTCAAACCAATGGGCCTCCATCATGGTGTAAGTCCCATAACATTCTTTTATGTACATAATATTTCTTTGTACATATCAAACTCTTCAAATACTTTTTACAAAGTTTCATCTGTACATAATACAGATACTCCTTGTATACTCAAGTACAGACAAACTTCGATCGTTTGTTTTCCTTTCACTTGTGTATACTAAAACAAAACAGTCTTTTGTGTACATATTTTCTTTGTACATATCAAACACTTTTCATACAAAACTTTCATCTGTACATAACACAGATACTTTGTACAAATACTCCAACACAGATAAACTTTGGTCGTTCGTTTCTGTTTCATCTGTATACACATTGAATACCATTGATTTTGAAAAGAAGTACTATTCCCTGTAAATCTGTTTTCAAATCAATGGGCCTCTCTTACAGTGTAAGTCTCAACCCTCATATGTACATCCACCTTCGTCTGTACATAAAAACTCATTTGTGTACATATTCATTTCCTTGTACACAATTCAAACTTGTAAATAAACAAGTTGCGCTCGTTTTAAACGTTCGTTTCACAGACACTTGTTTATATTTCCTTCATAAACTCTTACAAATAAACATCATGCATTGTTTATATTTCCTTCATAAACTCCTGTGAATACATATCACACACACACTTGTTTATATAACTGTTCAGTTATTAACATAACAATTAGCCTAACCAATAGGCTCCCCACAGAGTTTAGCCTCCGCTTGGGCTTCATACAAGACAACTCATCTCCAGTTGAGTTTAGCCTCCGCTTGGGCTTCATACAAGATAACTCATCCCCAACATGAGTTAGCCTTCTCTTGGGCTTCGTACAAAGAAACTCTCCCCGCAGAGTTAGCCTCCGCTTAGGCTTCATATAAGACAGCACTCCCCTGTTGAGTCAGCCTCCTCTTGGGCTTCGTTCAAAAGAACTCCTCATTGAGTTTAGCCTTCTCTTGGGCATCATACAATGAAAGAGACCAGGAAATCTCTTAACACCCTCCTATTGGGCTTCCAATACAAAGAATCACCCACGCTAAGATAGAACCCTGAAAGGATGGTTTCTCGGTGAAATCACTTTCAAAATTCCTCAAAGAAGAGTAAAATTTCCCGGTGAAGTTACTCTTATTCAGAAAAGGACGGTTTCTCGGTGAAATCCCTTTCAAGCCAATGCCAGCCATACCCTATAGCTTCCTCTTGAGCTTCATACAAGGACCCTCGATGACCCTCGGAATGCCTCCTCTTGGGCTAACAATACAAGGACCCATGGGCTTCTTAAAAGCATCCCTTTAATCCAATCAATTTCTCCTCGAGATTTAGACATCTATCATCTCTATGGAAGAAGTATCTCATCTATCACATCACATACAGTCAAAAACTTTTCAAACTTTTGTCAAACTCTATTTAAACAAAAAACAATCTCTTAACAGTAAGTGGTAACGCTTGTACACTCAAGCAAAACACCCAATACTTACAGTTAAAAGATTCAATCATCTTTTTCAAAAACATCTTTCTTAAACATGTAAGTGGTAACGCTTGTACACTCAAGCAAAACACCTAATACTTACGACGAAAGATTTTCATCAATCAAACTTTTCAAAAATGTATGTGATGAAATAGATTAGATACATTTTCATTAAGATGACATTTATGCATCTCTTACTAACATCCGTTGCTTTCCACTAGCATAAGTGGGACTACGATTGCTACGACTTTCTCAACTTCCTTTTGAGAATCGTAGGCAAGGTCTCATCCTTGCCGAGCAAATTTCTATCTCCCTCGGACCAAACAAACCATAGAACCACAGCAGATCCGAGCTACAAATGCTCGATTCCCACTAGGGGATATGTATCGAGAAGATCCACGGATCTTTGCGAGCACAATAATAATAACCTAGAATCTTACATAACCTATCATTTCTTAAAATCCCAAAGGAGAAACTTTCCCAATCATAGAAATAGCAATTAAAAAACACACAACATATCAAACATATTCATATATAAAGCTGTAGATAACTACATATATTTAGGGTGCTCCATCTATTCCCTTTATATACCAATCCCCCTTACTCAGAATCTCCCCAATGCGTTGTGTCTAGTTTGCACTAGTCGTTACGTATATCAATATCAATTGAGGGTATTTCAGCTTTCCCCTTTTTCATAATCATTAAATCATCTTTCTTGTGTTGAAAATAATAAAGCTTGATGCTCGCGGCATCTTTATAAACAAATCAAAAGATTTAAATCCTTACGAGCCAGAAGATCTGAACTCACGTTCGCATCCTCTAGCGCATCACCTTTTAACGCTAACAAGAAAAATGGCGACTCTGCTGGGGAGTACGCTGAAATTTTGATTTTCAAAAAGCAGCGTTACTACGCGAGCACCAAGCTTTTTGTTTTCAAAAAGAAAAGAAAGGGATAAGCTTTTGCATATATACATTTTTCTTTATTGTGTGTTTAGCGATTTCACTTGATGGAAAGAAATCCTAACGGATTTAAGAAACATTTTTAGATCTAGGTGGAGATATTCGTAAGCGGTTCAATGCTTTGAAGTTAATGTTTCCATGCAGTGGAGGTTGTCTTGGGGTATTGTGTTTAGCGAGTAATGCAGCTGTATTTTCGGGAGAACTTAAGAAGGTGAGTGGGTGTAGAACACATAAACCATCGGCCATTAGGATGTAGTGCGAGATTATTGGTGTAAGCCTAGAGTAATTATCATGCGATGCTACGATCGAGCGAGTTTCTCTTGAAATATTATTGGACCATCAGTATTCAACAAATCCAATAATGTTTTGAAGGAGTGTTGAGCACATATTATCAGTAGAACCCGTTTTACAGATGAATAAGCCCTTAGAACTTAACCACGTTGATTCTCATCATTGGCTTCATGCTCGTGACTTCGAACGCTTGCTCGTGTGTATAACTACTAACCATGTTTGCCGCATTCATGCATTCATTCATTCATTCAAAACCAAAAAAAAAACTTCATTTTCTCTTCCCATTTCCAAGAATTTAGAGATTTTTCTTTGTAAAATATTTTAGGTTAGAGTGATGGACGTCGGAGGAAGATTCACCAAGAGATCTGAGTTTTAGAATTCTGATGTAGGAAAGTTGAAAGAGTTAGCATCCTTGGTAGAAGATCCCTCGGATTTGACGCTATGGAACTCTTTTAACTCTTACGAGCTAACGTTGATGAAGGACTTCTCAAAACTTTCGTTCGGTTTTATGATCCGATCTATCATTGTTTCACCTTCCACGATTATCGGTTGATGCCTACTTTGGAAAATGCGCATATCCTAGGTATCTCGATGTCGGACAAAGTGCCTTTCAATGGTTTGGAAGCCATTCCTAAGTCACAAGTCATTGCAACAATGACTCACTTAAAAATCTGAGATAGACAAAACCTAACTACGGAGGAAAACTCTTAGGACTAACTTCAAAGTTCCTAATGGAAGGCTCTCAAATTCTCTGGCCGGTAGTATGGTAGCCTTTGAAGCTATTTTAGCTTTACTCCTCTATGGATTGGTGTTGTTTCCCAACGTCCCAAATTTCGTTGATATTAACGCCATAAGGATCTTTCTGATTGGAAATCTCGTTCCCACTTTGCTTGGTGATACGTACGTCTCTATTCATCATAGGAATCGTCAAGGAGGCGGAACTATCGTGTGTTCTGTACCTCTGTTTTTCAAATGGATTACCTCACATTTGCCTAGATCTCCTATCTTGAAAACAAAGGCGAGTGGCATTGGTCCAGAAGACTCATGTCTCTTACAAACGACGATATCCATTGGTACACTTTGGCAAACAATGAGATGGAAATCATTGAGAGTTGTGGAGAATTTGCCAACGTACCTCTCATTTGTACTAAAGGGGGAATCAACTACAACCCATTCCTAGCAAAACGTCAGCTCGGATACACAAATTCTGGTAAACCTTCTCGTTTTACAGTAGAAAGCTACTTCTATCATGAAGGAGAGGATTCCCAAGGATTGAAGGCTAGGATGATCAAAGCTTGGCATCCTTGTTAGCGTTAAAGGTGGCGCCATGAGGACTGCGACGTGAGTTCGGATCTTCCATGCGATTTAAATCTTTTGATTTGTTTATAAAGATGCATGAGCATCAAGCTTTATTATTTTCAACACAAGAAAGATGATTTAATGATTATGAAAAGGGAAAAGCTGAAATACCCTCGATTGATATTGATATGCGTGCGACTAGCGCAAACTAGGCGTAGCGCATTGGGGAAGATCGAGTAAGGGGATTGTTATATAAAGGAGCGGATGGAGCATCCTAAATATATATGGTTATCCATAGCTTTTTATATATGAATATGTTTGATCATTGTGTGTTTTTAATTGCTATTTCTATGATTGGGAAAGTTTCTCCGTTGGGATTTAAAACAGATAGGTTATTTAAGAATCTAGGGTTATTATTATTGTGCTCGCAAAGATCGTGGATCTTACATACATATCCTTAATGGGAATCGAGCATTTGTAGCTCGGATCTCTGAGGGTTCTATGGTTTGTTTGGTGCGGGGAGATAGAAATTTGCTCGGAGGATGAGACCTTGTGCCTCACGTATTCTCAAAGGATGTTGAGAAAGTCGAGCAATCGTAGTTCCCACTTATGCTAGTGGAACGCAACGGGAGTTAGTAAGAGATAGACAAATGTCATCTTAATGAAAAATGTATCTAATCTATTTCATCACATACATTTTTGAAAAGTTGTTTGATTAAAATCTTTCATCGTAAGTATTAGGTGTTTTGCTTGAGTGTACAAGCGTTACCACTTACATGTTTAAGAAAGATGTTTGAAAAAGATGTTTGAATCTTTTAACTGTAAGTATTAGGTGTTTTTCTTGAGTGTACAAGCGTTACCACTTACAATTAACAGATGTTTTTTGTTTGAAACCAGTTTGAAAAAGTTTGAAAAGTTTTGACTGTATGTGATGTAGTAGATGAGATACTTCTTCCATAGAGATGATAGATGTCTAAATCTCTTAGGATAAATTGATTGGATTAAAGGGATGCTTTTAAGAAGCCCATGGGTCCTTGTATTGTTAGCCCAAGAGGAGGCATTCGAGGGTCATCGAGGTCATCGAGGGTCCTTGTATGAAGCTCAAGAGGAAGCTATAGGGTATGGTGGCATTGGCTTGAAAGGGATTTCACCGAGAAATCATCCTTTCTTTGAGTAAGAGTAATTTCAAGGAAATTTTACTCTATGGTGATTTTGAAAGTGATTTCACGAGAAACCATCCTTCGAGGTTCTATCTTAGCAGCGGGTGATTCTTTTGTATTGGAAGCCCAAGAGGGCATTAAGAGATTTCTGGTCTCTTTCATTGTATGATGCCCAAGAGAAGGCTAAACTCAATGAGGAGTTCTTTTGAGCGAAGCCCAGAGGAGGCACTCAGGGAGTGTTGTCTTATATGAAGCCTAAGCGGAGGCTAACTGCAGGGAGAGTTTCTTTATGAAGCCCAAGAGAAGGCTAAATCTGCTGGAGATAAAAATATCTTGTATGAAGCCCAAGCGGAGGTGACTCATCTTGGGATGAGTTGTCTTGTATAAAGCGGAGGCTAAACTCAGTTGGGAACCTATTGATTAGTCTAATTGTTATGTTATTTATTAGGCATTGTATAAGCAGTGTGTGTGTGTGTGATATGTATTCACGGGAGTTTATGAAGGAAATATAAACAATGCATGATGTTTATTTGCGAGTTTATGAAGGAAATATAAACAAGTGTCGTAAAGCGTTTCGGCGTAACTTGTTTATTTACAAGTTTGACTGTACAAGAAAGTGAATATGTACGAGCAGTTTTTATGTCTGACAAAGATGGATGTACATAGGAAGGTTGGGACTTACAACAGAAGGCCCATTGATTTGAAAAGATTTTCACAGAATAATACTTCTTTTCAAAATCAATGGTATTTAGTGTATATCACTGGATGAAGCGAAGCGAATGATCGGAGTTTATCGTGTTGAGTATTTGTAAAAAATATCGTGTTATGTACAGATGAAAGTTGTATGAAAAGTATTTGATATGTGAAAATATGTACAAAAGACTATTGGTTTGAGTATACACAGTGAAAGGAAAACAAGCGATCAGTTTGTGCGTTGAGTATAAAAGAAATACTATTGTGTACGGATGAAACTTTGTAAAAGTGTTTTGACAAAGTTTGATATGTACAAAGAAATATTATGTACATAAAAGAATGTTATGGGACTTACAGTGATGGAGGCCGTTGGTGTGAAAGCGGTTTCACGGAATAATGCTCCTTTCAATGGCAATGGCGTATAAACAACGAATGACAAGCGAAGAAGTTTGTTTATGTTTGAATATTGACAATGATGATTTTGTATGTACAAGTAAAACTAAATATGTACATAAAGGATTGAGACTTACCATAAGGGCCCGTGGATCGAGAAATTGGAGGCAGTCGTTTGCTTGGATCGATCGATCAAAAATGAATTTTGATGAAATGTTTTGAAAATGATTTGAAAATGTTTTGAGATGTTGTTGATGTGTGAGAAGTTTTGAAAAAATCGGTCGAAAGCTCGAAAAATTCACCGGAGGTTTGAAAACAAGTCGAGCGTCGTTTTGACGATTTGTCGGATAATATTTTGGTTTTTGACATAATCATAAAATATATATATTAAATGACAAGTGTGCAAAAATCATCTCAAATGGTTAAATTGTTGGTTGAAGAAAAACATGAAAAATATTGAAGTTTGTAAAAGAATGGTCTTGAGAGGATTGAACCCATGACCAAAGGGTGAACGCGTGTAAGTACTAAGACCAAGCAACCACTGGCCATGCGTTGGGATGTTTAGTGGATCATGACACGCGTAGACAAGGTGTTGGATTATTTGAAAATTTGAAAACGAAGAACACCAAGAACACGCGCGTATTCTGGGCTTATGATTTTGATTTTCAGTTTCATGGATCCGAGCTCAAATCTTCGTTTCTCAACCAAATTGAATGAAATAAACATCAAACTTGATCGGTTTTGCACCACGAACATGAATATGCTTGTTAATTTCATTTATTTTAAGCCTATCATGTTTTCGATTCGAAGAACACGTATGAACCCTAAACCGAATTTTTCAAATTAAATGATTCATGGTTCATGATTGTTCGATTTTTTTGAGGGCTATTGATCGTTTTTAGTGCAGAAAAAGAATGGCCAAGAGTTTTTTTCAATTAGTGCACAAAATCATGGAGTTTGAAGTTTGTGTTCTAACCTGGAAAAGTTGAAATCGAAGAAGGTGATTGAATGCTTCCAGAACCTGTTTTATGATTGCTGTAGCATCATCGGCCTATGTGGAAGCTGTAGGAATGGTGTGCTTGCTTTGAATCACTTTGAATTACTCCAGCCAAGTCCACCTGCACAGTCTGAAAATGGAACTTCGATTTTGATGTTAAGCATGTTACAGTTAGTTGTAATGGATCTGCATCATCCCTATGATGTTCATGGATGATGTTTGAGTGATTGGAACACAAGCTATTTCAGCCTAGCCATGAATTCGAAACATAAGGCAGTTTTGGCAAGCAAGATGACATGAAATGTAATTCTGAATTCTAGCCTAGCCTATGTTGATTTTAGTGTTCAAACAAGTTTTATGTTGATATTAGAACACATTAGACACCAATTTATTTAAAGTTTCTCACAGATTTTCAAAAATGTAAGTTTTCACAATTTTGCACTATGATTCTTGAATTTGGAGAAAGTGGAGAGAAAGCATAAATTTGTGAAGCTTTGGTGTGAATTTCTCTTGAATTTGTGATCCTTTTATAGGCAATAGGCTCTGATCAAGTTAGGCAAATGTCCATGGCATTTTGCAATTTGAAGTTGCCTTAAAGGGCAAGAAAGGCATTTTGCCTTAAAAGGAAACTTCCTTTTTTTTACCATGTGCAAATTTATCCAAACTTAATCCAATCTTCAATCATCACTTTTCACTGATGTTTATCAGTTTGATGAGTCACTTGGCAAGTGTTAGAAGTGGTTTGAATGAGAAAACACAAAAAGACCTATAATTTGAAGTTGTGAACTTTGAAAATCAAGTTTCATGGACTCTTTTGTTTCAATTTCAAAGACATAGATAGCCTTCATGGATTTTGAAGTTCTTGGACATTTTGGAAATATTTTTCCATGATCTACAACTTTCATGTTTTGAGTTTTTTCAAATTCCAATTGGAACTAGGTGAAAAAATGGCTTGAAGTTTGGAAAAAATGTGAAATTTCAACACTTAGAAATTTTTCTAAGTTATAGAAATTTTGACTTTTTGTTGACTTTTCCAAATTCTTTGATTTTTGATGATCATGATGGATCATTTGAAGTATTTTGATGATGGAAAAAGTTTTGTTTTGAAAAATTTGACCAAAGTCAAAGTTTGACTTTTCTGTCGGATGAAATTTCATCGGATGTTTCGAAAGCAGTGATGAATTGAACTCTGTGATGATTTGAATCGGAAAGTGGGTCAAGAGGTTATATCTAAGATATGATGACCAATCTCTATCCAAAAAAGTCATCCACTGCTCAAAAAGTCAGAGAATTCTCACACCCGATCAAAACCCTAATTGGTCGATCCTTGATTGATCAGTGAGAAAATTTTGTTATCTGATGATCAGAGGTTAATGATTTGATCAAGATAGATCAAATGGAGTGAGGAAAACTCAAACCCTAATTGGTTGGCTCTTGAATCAGATGAAAATCTGATGAAACCCTAATTTTGACCTGTGAATGCTACACCCGATTATTGCTGTCTGAACTGTTAGTTATGCAATGATGCAAATGTGAGGTGGTATATTAGGTCAAAAATTGGGGTATGACAATCACATCCGAAGAAAAGGAAAGGGTGAGGCAAAGAATTGTGTAGCCATGGAAACCTACACTTCTTGGGTAAAGAAAAGAGCGAAGGAATTCCGAATGCCTTACGCTTATGAGGATCCCATGTTCTCGATCTTCCAAATCGACAAATTTTCCCGTTGAGTGTGGGAGAATACCAAGAGGCCTTGACCAAGATAAGGTTTGAGAAGGAAGCTTTGGAAAGCAAATTCCTCAAGACTAACCTTGAGATTGAGAAGCTCAAGAAGCAAGTCAAAGATCATGAAAAGACGCTTTATTTCCAGGACGAATGGCTCATGGAGAAAGATGAGAAGATTCGCCAGAAGGATAGCGCAATCCAGAAATACGTCAAGGACGGGAAAAGAAAGCTCGAGGAGATGACAACCAGCGATCCCGCTCCCAACAAGTGGAAGAGAGTCATTAGCAAGCTAAGAGCCGAGAAAGCCAAACTAAAAGCTCACTATGGGAAGGAAATCCTGAAGCTGAAGCTGCATCAAGCCTTTGGATCGTCATCCGATGAAGATGTTTAATTAGTTTAATTTAGTTTGTAATTTTATCATTTATTGTATCATTTGTGTGAGCAATGCTCCAACAAAAAACAATTGTTGTAATCTTCCTTCATTAATCAATAAAATTCGTGTTTTCCATCCAAATATTTGCCAGAAATATCTCATTTAGTGTAAATTCTTTGGAAATTTCTTTTCTTTACAATCATATTCATGCATCATATTTTGCATTTGAGTCTATTGATTAGGGTCTGATACTTTCTACACACTTTTCCAGCTTCACAGCTTTTCTAGCTTGAACAGTTCGAACAAATAGAAAGATCGTCAAGCTGTCGCGTCTTAGAGTTTCTCGACTGCGTCCGCAGCCAACTCGAACGTACGATACCAGATCAAAAAGAAGAAAAGTAATGGAGAATTTTGAACAAGAAAACGTTGAACTCCGTGATACGGTAACCACACTACAAGGAGAAGTGAGAGACTCACGTCTTTGGTCAACTAAGCTTGCAGACACAAAGTCAACAAGCGGCGAGTCGAATCAAATAGCAACACGAGGATACTACTACTCCGGTTTCATCCGCGATCGTAGTTCACCTTTTAGCATGCCGGAGGGCTATCCATGGGAATGCCTTTAACCCGGCATTGGGTTAAGCCAACCGACTTCTCAAACAACCTCGCTTGAAATACCTGCGGTGAGCGCTACATTCACTCCACAACGTGGAATAACCTTTCCACAAGTAACAATGTCGGTTTCTCAACCGATCATGTTGAACTCGACTTCCGTAGTGCATGCTACCCGCAGAAGAAGTTCATCACACTCGGAAATAACATGACGCTCATGGTTCAATGGAGAATCTCCGAACGACTCCTTAAAATGCGACGAGATAAAAGCGATTCGGGAAAGAATTGTTTGGAAACGCCGAGGACTTGTGCTTAGTTCCTCGCGTAAAAATACGCAAAATTCAAAGTCACGACTTTGAAAAGTACAAAGGAAACTCACATCCGCAAAGTCATCTCACGATGTATTCGGGAAAATGTCTACATACAATGAGGATCATCAGTTACTAATCCATTACTTCCAGGATAGTCTCACCGGTGCCGCACTGAAGTGGTATATGGGTTTAGACAGCACGAATAACCAAACATTCAATGACCTAGGCAAAGCTTTTATCCGATACAAATTCAACTTGGATATGGCTCACGATAGGGATCAACTCCGTTCCATGTCTCAAAAGGAAGAGAGCGTTCAAGGAATATCTTGCGACGATGGAGGAAATTGCTGCCCAAGTTAATCCGCCTTGGAAGAGAAAGAGATGACTAAGGTATTCCTCAACACTCTTGGTCCATTCTACTATGAGCGAATGATCGCTAGCGCTCCAGGAGATTTCAACGAAATGGTAAGCATGGGAATGCGACTAGAAGAAGGGGTTCGGACAGGACGTCTAACCAAGGAAGTAGGATCTTCTAGTAGTACAAAGAAAGTTGGAACCGACTTCCCAAGGAAAAAGAACATGGCGTAGGAATGGTGTCTCGAGGGAAACCACGCAAAAATGTCATTCAACAACGACGGTAGTGCTATAGCACCCACATCAACACAACTCGAGAATTGCTCCGCAATTTCAACAAAATCAACAAACTCAACGACCTCGTCAGCAGGCTCGCGATTTCACAATCAAAACCATCGCCTCGGGTCACTCGATTCGACCCAATTCCTATGGCGTACGAGAACTTTACCTATGCGATAGAAAGAAATCTAATACGACAAGGTTACCACCTCCGGTCCACGAAAAACTACCATGGTGGTACAAAGCGATGTTTCTTGCCCTTTTCACCAAGGGCACCGAGGCCATGACCTTGAGCATTGCATAGCGTTAAAGGCGGTACGAGAGATTAGTGAAGACTAATCTTCTTTCCTTCGAAACACAAGTCACGAATGTGCAAGCCAATCCACTTCCAGTCATAGTGGACACTCGGTGAATCTAATACTAAGAATACGAGACAGTACCTTGTCACGGGCGTAAGCTTAGTCAAAGAAAACTTAGTACATCTCCATAGATAAATGCAGTGCAATGGCGCTTTTACTAAGCATGATTACGCGACTTGCCATATCTGCTCAAGGATATTCAAGGATGTTCCGCCATAAGCGAGATATCAATATTTGTTAGACATTGGTGATCTACAAATTTACGAAATAGAGCGACCATGGCGTAAATACAATAGGGCATTTTCCGCATGAGCTTTTAGTCTCGGATATCAACTCGGAAAATCCAGTAAGCGTTGTGATCCCTTGTTTCAACATACCCAGCATGTGGAGATTCGTACACAGTTCAACAGTCTAACATCTCCTTTGGTAATTTGTCCACGGTCTGTTCCGCAGTTCTACGAGCAATTCCTTACCAGTACAATGCAACCTTGATAGAGGATGGAAAGAGAAACCCATGCCTACACTTCCGCTAATGTCAATATAACGAAATTGGACGAGTAGCGAAGTGGGCGATACACTCCATTAGCACCAGATCGCTGCAATTCATGTTGTTAAACAAAACACGGTTAGCATATCTGCGAGAATCTGCAATGATTCCATTGCTAACTAACACAAACATTGGTTCCTTGATGGAACCAACATCAACTCGGACTTTGACGAGATATTGAAACTAATCAAGAAAGCGAATATCGAGTCGTGACCAATGTCTGAGACTCCTTCAAAATTTCAATCATCTTTACTCCTCAACTCGAGCTCACCGAGAAGCTTTGATGAGAGTACTAGACCAGGCTTATGTGGATCACGATGTAACTATGGACCAATTTGGAGGGATCGTCTCCAACATAACAGCCTGCAATAATCTGAGTTTTAGTGACGAAGAACTTCCGGAAGAAGGGAAAGATCACAACTTGGCCTTGCACATCTCGATGATTTGCCAGACAGATTCCCTATCCAATGTATTGGTAGATACAGGTTCATCCTTAAATGTGATGCCAAAGACGACACTCGCTCGTTTGGCTTACAAGGGGACGCCAATGAAGTTCAACGACATCATAGTACGAGCTTTTGATGGATCAAGGAAGTCAGTAATTGGGGAAGTTGATCTCCCGATGACGATTGGCCCTCACACTTTCCAAATTACCTTCCAAGTCATGGACGTGCCAGCTGCATACAGTTGCTTGCTAGGAAGACCTTGGATCCACGATGCGAGGCGGTAACTTCTCTCCATCAGAAATTAAAATTCACAGTAAATGGAAAGTTGGTGACCATCAGTGGTGAACAAGCTTTACTTGTAAGTCATCTATCCAGCTTCTCCTTCATCACGGTTAATGACATTGAAGCGCCGTATCTCCCAGAAAATCCGTTAGAAGATGAATCTACTAAAAATAGATCATCTATCTCTTCGTATAAAGCGGCACAAATGGTGAAAGATGGCAATACTGAGGATGGGGCAAGTTATCAAACACATCAAGAATGAAACAAAAGCGGACTTGGGTTCACAGTATTCTCAAAAGCGGAAAGATGAGCACTTTCCCGATCAAGGAAGTATTTCATAGTGGGTTTCTAAACCCATTCATAAGAGGTTAATGTTGTAACCATTGAAGAGGATGAAGACGATCCAACTGAATCTGAAGAGTGGAGCACTTACTTGAATAGCCCTGAATATGTGTCTCAGGAAGAATTGCCCGAACCAACCGATCAATTCAAAAACATGTCCTTGCAAAGGCATAAAAATCCTTTGTCACGATGAAGTTTGGGATACCTTGGGAGAGCCAAGTGGTAAATTTGACTACATGGTGAAGTACTGCTTGAGCTCAAAATCGGATCGAAGATATCGACCCACAGGATGGGGTGATGACTTTGAATACCCTAGTCGGTCGGAAGAGGGATATGCATCTTCTCCGCCTAATCAGCAAATCGAGGTCCTAAACGAAGATCTCTGCTTCAACACATCTGTGGAATTCACCAAACCAGATCCTGGTTATCACTACATCAACATGATCACTGAAGATCAAGAATATGAATCGGGATACGATCTAGAAAGTGTCGCCGACAGTCTCTTCACTCGGAGGAAGGAACATCCCATTCAACACGAGATCAACAGAATACGAATGCTATATCTCACACTTCCCGATCTTAATCAAGAAGATCGCTTTAGCGACACCAAAGGCAAAGGCCATCGTCGAGTCTTCAAAGTACGCTCGACCCGACAACCAAAGTTTACTCAAGGGTTAAACCAAGTGGGAAATTACCAGAATATCTCGATATCCAAGGAGTTCGTCACTACTCGAAACCTGTTGAAGTTAGGACTAATGTTCATAGCTCTAACTAGTTTATCTTTGCTCTTTGTTTTGAACTCTCGCCGCCCAAAGCGAGATGTTTTATAAGGTTTAGTTTTAAATAATTTCTCTTTGTCTTGCCCAAGACAAATGAGTTTTATATTAAGGGCCTGTTCATATTGTGAATCATAAATAAAATCGTTGTTTTGATTCCACACTTTGTGTTTATTTTCATTTACCCTTTCTTGGAAATGATAATCCTAAAAAACACAATGACAAAAAAATCTTCAAAAAAAAATCATAATGAAAAAATTAATCTGCATACACTTTCAAAAAAAAAATCTTTCTTTAATCAAAAATAAAATCAAAACATGCAGATTAAACAAATGGACAAATCCATTGAGAGCAATAACTCTATGCTCTCTCCCAACTTCGAAATCCCCTGCGAAGTCGCTGAGGAAGAAATTGAAGAAGAGATCCCGGATGAAATTTCTAGGTTGCTAAGGCACGAGGAAATCATTCACCTCATAAGAACCTCTAGAAGCAATCAACTTGGGTTCTGAGGAAGATAAAAAAGAAGTAAATATCGGAGCTTCGCTTGACAGCAGTGTCAAAGGCAAACTGATAAGTCTTCTCAAAGAATACGTTGACGTGTTTGCTTGGTCCTACCAGGACATGCCGGGTTTGGATACCAACATTGTGGAGCATCACTTACCGTTAAGACCAGAGTGTCCGCCAGTTAAGCAAAAACTGAGAAGACTTCACCCTGAAATGGCTGACAAAATCAGGAAAGAAGTTCAAAAGCAGCTCGACGCTGGTTTCCTAATCACTTCTGAATATCCTCAATGGCTAGCCAACATAGTACCTGTCTCCAAGAAAGATGGCAAGGTCAGAATGTGTGTTGACTACCGAGATTTGAACAAAGCTAGTCCAAAAGATGACTTCCCACTACCGCATATTGACATGCTAGTGGACAGCACTGCAAAATTCAACGTCTTTTCCTTTATGGACGGTTTCTCTGGTTACAATCAGATCAGAATGGCTCCCGAAGATAGGGAGAAGACGTCTTTTATCACGCCATGGGGCACTTTTTGCTACAAGGTAATGCCATTTGGATTAAAGAATGCGGTATGACTTACCGGAGGCGATGACTACTCTCTTCCATGACATGATGCATAAAGAGATCGAAGTCTACGTGGATGATATGATAGCAAAGTCTGACACAGAAGAAGAGCATATAGAATATCTCTTAAAGTTGTTTCAACGACTAAGGAAGTTTCAGCTCCGCCTGAATCCTCACAAATGCACCTTTGGGGTGAGGTCTGGAAAACTTCTAGGTTTCATCGTCAGTCAAAAGGGAATTGAAGTTGACCCTGACAAAGTCAAGGCTATTCAAGAAATGCCTACACCACATACGGAAAAGCAAGTAAGAGGATTTCTCGGACGATTGAATTACATCTCGGTTATCTCTCGGATAGCGCTACGTGGGCGATATTCAAGCTTCTAAAGATCAAAAGATTGTGTGGACAGAAGATTGCCAGAAAGCATTCGACAGTATCAAGGAATACCTGTCAGAACCACCAATACTGATCCCTCCAGTCGAAGGAAGACCATTAATCTTATACCTTACCGTACTAGAAGAGTCCATGGGCTGCATACTTGGACAACAAGACGAAACCGGTAAGAAGGAGCATGCCATCTACTACCTGAGTAAGAAATTCACAGATTGTGAAACTCGTTACTCCATGCTCGAGAAAACATGCTGCGCTTTGGTATGGACTTCAAAGCGTCTTCGCGATACATGATCAATCACACGATTTGGTTAATATCCAAAATGGATCCTATCAATGCGTATTTGAAAAGCACGCTTTAGCAAGGAGAATCGCTCGATGGCGGATGCTACTATACGAGTATGACATCGATCTGCTTGAGAAAGTGGTCAAAGGAAGCATTCTGCCGATCACTTGGCTTATCGACCGCTCAGCGAATACCAATCTCTCAAGTTTGATTTCCCAGACGAGGATGTTATGTACTTGAAGATGAAAGATTGTGACGACCGCTACTCGGAGAAGGACCGGATCGAGAATCGAGATGGGGCCTAGTCTTTGATGGAGCGTTAACATTTTGGCAATGGAATTAGGGCGTCATCATTACTCGAAGGTTCTCATATACCATTCTACGCGGGTTGCTATTTGATTGCACCAACAACATAGCGAGAATATGAAGCATGCATCATGGGTATCGAAGAAGCCATCGACTTGAGGATCAAGATCCTTGACATATATGGAGATTGACCCTTGTGATCAATCAAATCAAGACAAGTATGAAACTCATCATCTTGGTTTGATTCCTTACGGAGATTATGCAAGGCGGTTGTTGACTTTCTTCAACGAAGTAGAATTCCATCATATCCCCCGAGATCAAAATCGAATGGCGCCTTGGCTACTCTATCTTCCATGTTTAAAATCAACAATTGGAGCGATATGCCTAGAATTCGCATCGAGCGCCTTGAAAGACTGCATATGTCTTTAGCGGTCTTTGACGATAAACCGTGGTTTCACGACATCAAGCGTTTCCTTGAACACGAGTACCGCTCGGGGCATCGTACAAGGATAAGAAAACTACGAGGAGGCTTTCTAGGAATTTCTTCCTAAGCGAGGATGTGCTATACAAAAGAAACTTGACATGGTTACGCTCGGATGCATCGGACAAGAAGCGAACAATCATCCATGAAGTGCATGAAGGGTCCTTTGGAACCCATTCAAATGGGCATGCAATGTCTAGAAAAATCTTGAGAGCAGGATACTATTGGATAACGATGGAATCTGATTGCTGTAAACACGTCAAAAGATGTCACAAATTCTAGATCTACGCAGATAAGATCCATGTGCCACCGACTCTACTCAACATTCTCTCCTCTCCGTGGCCTTTCTCCATGTGGGGCATCGACATGATTGGAATGATTGAACCAAAAGCGTCCAACGGACATCGCTTCATTCTAGTAGCCATTGACTACTTCACCAAATGGGTCGAAGCAGCATCTTACGCCAACGTCACAAGACAAGTGGTTGTGAGGTTCATCAAGAACAACCTCATTTGCCGATATGGAGTTCCAAGTAAGATCATTCGATAATGGATCGAACTTGAACAACAAAATGATGATGAGCTGTGTGAGGAATTCAAGATCGAGCATCATAACTCGTCTCCTTACCGCCAAAGATGAGCAGGCGCCGTTAGGCGACCAACAAGAACATCAAAACATCGTCCGAAAATGGTCATCACTTACAAAGGCGGCGAAATGTTGCCATTTGCTGCATGGGTATCGTGCTTGATGCGCACCAGAGGGCAACTCCTTTTCTCTAGTATCGGCATGGGCGGTGCTCCCGTAGAAGTTGAGATCCCATCAATGAGAGTTCTCATGGAAACAAAGCTATCTGAGGCTGAATGGTGTCAAAGCAGATACGACCTGTTGAACTTAATTGAAGAAAAGCGCCTGACCGCTCTGTGTCACGGACAACTCTATCAAAGAAGAATGAAGAAAGCTTTCGACAAAAAGGTCCGACCTCGTGAATTAGAAAGCGACCTCGTGCAAAAAGATTACTGTCTTTTCAACTGATTCTAGGGGCAAATGGACTCCTAACTACGAAGGCCCGTACATCGTCAAAAGAAGCTTTTCTGGCGGTGCCATGACTCTCACAACCATGGACGGTGATGAACTCCCGCATCCTGTGAATGTTGATGCAGTCAAGAAATATTTTGTCTAAAAAAAAAACAAAAGAACAGCTCGGTAAGTCGAAAACCCAAAAAGGGCGGCTTAGGCAAAAATGAGCGTCTCGGTGGATTGAAAACCTGAAAAGGCGATCTAGGCAAAAATTAGAGACAATAAACAGAAAATATCCTGATAGATTGAAAATCTGAAAAGGCAATCTAGGCAAAAACAAGGATACAAAAAAAAATGACAAAGTAACTGCACTCAGTCCATACTTCGTCAGTTTGAAGAATCTTCCATCAACGGATCTTCAATCAACTCTTCTAAAGCTACAAGCGCAGTGGGAATTCGAAGTTGTTAGGGATAGTAGCGGTTATTTGCTTTCAATGTAGCCTTTTTTTCCCAATAAATTATCATTTCCAACTCTTGTAAATAGCTCATGGAATCACGCCTTTGGCTGATTACCATTCTATCAATAAACTTGAGCCTTGTGCCTTTTGTTTGCAAATCCTGCTTTATTCTGTTTTGCAAAATAACGCTTTTTATTGTGAAAATCACTTTTTGAAACCAAAATGTTTTAAATGAATTTTTACTTTAAAATTTTGGAACAAAAGCAAAATTCTCCTTTGAAACTATGAACACGGAAATAACTTCAACCGTTTCTCCAAGAGTGTTTCGATCCCCAGTGGAGTCACCCACTGCTACAGCAGTTTTCTCCTTAGCGGAAATCTTCAAAGGACGGTATTCTTATCCAAAAAGAATCCCCAATCAAGTTGCCAATGAAATGCCTTTCTCTGAAAGTTTAAAGCATGCAACTCAAAATCTTCATCAGTGAACGTTTGCACCAGTGTTGTAATCTTCACTAAGTATTTGTTCGAACTGTGACGCGGTCCTCTTCCCCAAATACCTCTTTTAGTGTCTTTGTCAAAGTGTTGTTAGCATGCATATAACATTCATGACATTCATACATAAATAGCATCATTCATTTGCATTTTTTGCATTCCTCAAAATGTTGCTTCTGGTTATATATATACTCATACGAGTATATCATATCTCCAGCAGATTCTCTCCAAGCAGGAAAGTTACGCATTTTCCATTTTCCCCGGCAGAGTATCCCCAAACAGAGAGAAATGCATTTTCTTCTCTTCACCACATTCCCCAGCTGAGATCATTCCTCATTTGGAACAATGTCTTGATTGACTGTTTCTTTTCAGTCCATTCCTAAATAGAACCTCGTCTCTAATCAACAAAGAAATAAGCAATAGTCTCATTGTCTGAGCCGCTTATTTTCTTTCTTAAAACTTGTCATAAAAAGTTTGTTCTTCTCAACAAGGTCAAATCACGACCGTACGAGAAATTCCTCAGCAGTTTGTCTTTCTGTCAAGAAGAAAACCTGTGTCTTCTGATCAAAAATGCCTGCATCTTCTCAAAAAAAAAAAAGAGAGATCCTTGGCAAAATTGTATCCAGGAAAATAGAAACTCATTTTTGAGTTCTGTTTCTTTCACTGTCTGTTATTCACAAAGCTGAATACACAGCAATTTTTCTTAAAAGATTTACCTTGTTATAGTTATCACTTTGCTGATAATTGGTAATATCTTTAAAGCTCATTCTAGTGTCGTTCCACTACTGTCTATCTGTTATTCACAAAGCTGAATATTCAGTAAATTTTCTCGAAAAAAACTTACCTTGTTATAGTTATCACTTCGCTGATAATTGGTAACATCTTCAACATTCATTACCATAAACTATCACAAGGCTGATAATTGGTAATATCATGGTCACTTACCTTAAACATTGTCACGAGGCTGACAGAAGGTAATCTCTCTGTTTCCAAAGCGAAACAAACATTCACATGTTTTGTGAATCATTCTTTTCCCAACAGGGACATATTCACAAATTTTCCCCTACCATGTCATTTCTTTGATATCATCTGGGTGAAACTTTTTATTTTACAATCATTGTGCATCATCCGCATCTTTTGGTATCTTAGGTCCAAAATTTGCGTATTCTGATATTTAAGTATCTTTACACCTATCAAAACGAAGATATTCATCTTCATCTCTCAGGTTAAAGAAACTTAAATAGGGGCATCCGTCATACCCCAATTTTTGACCTAATATACCACCTCACATTTGCATCATTTCATAACTAACAGTTCAGACAGCAATAATCGGGTGTAGCATTCACAGGTCAAAATTAGGGTTTCATCAGATCTTCATTTGATTCAAGAGCCAACCAATTAGGGTTTGAGTTTTTCTCACTCCATTTGATCTATCTTGATCAAATCTTCACCCTTCCATCCTCAGATATCAAATTCTCTCACAAATCAATCAAGGATCGACCAATTAGGGTTTTGATCGGGCATGAGAATTCTCTGACTTTTGAGCAGTGGATGACTTTTTTGGATAGAGATTGGTCATCATATCTTAGATATAACCTCTTGACCTAATTTCTGGATTCAAATCATCACAGAAGTTCACAGAATTCATCAGTCGTTTTCAGAAACATCTGATGAAATTTTATCTGCACAGAAAAGTCAAACTTTGACTTTTGGTCAAAATTTTCAAGACAAAACTTTTTCAATCATCAAAATACTTCAAATGATCCATCATGATCATCAAAAATCAAAGAATTTGAAAAAGTCAACAAAGAGTCAAAAGTTTTTATACTTAGAAAAATTTCTAAGTGTTGAAATTTGTCATTTTTTTCAAACTTCAAGCCATTTTTTCACCTAGTTCCAATTGGAATTTGGAAAAACTCAAAACATGAAAGTTGTAGATCATGGAAAAATCTTTCCAAAATGTCCAAGAACTCTCAAATCCATGGAGTCTAGCTACACTTTTGAATTTGATTTAGAGCTCCAAAATCCATAATTTTCAAGTACAAACTTGTAAAATTATAGGTCATTGTGTTTTTCATTTAAACCACTTGCCACCTTGCCAAATTGAGTCATCAAACTGATAAACATCAGTGAGAAGTGATGATTGAAGATTGGATCAAGTTTGGATAAATTCACACATGGTAAAAAAGGAAGGTTCCTTTTGCTTTACAAATGACAATCTTGCCCTCTAAGCTTTCTTTGAATCACCAAATGGCTTGTCCTTCTTGCCTAATTTTGCAGAACCTCTTGCCTATAAATAGCTCACTAATTCAAGAGAAATAAACACCAAAAAAACTTCACAAAATCCATGCTTTTCATTCTTTTCTTGAAAATCAAGTAACATGAGCAAAATTGCCAAACATAGCATTTTCAAAAATCAGATGAAAACATATTGATCTTTGGTGTCTAACATATCATAATATCCATATTGAATCTGTTTAAGCATTAAAATCAACATAGGGCAAGCTAGAATTCAGAATCACATTTCATGTCATCTTCTTAACCAAAACTGCCTTAAGACACGAATCCATGGCTTGGCTTGATCAAACTGTGTTATGATCACTCAAACATCATCACCATACATCATATGAGTGATCCAGATCATTGGTAACAACCTGTAACACGATTTACACCAAAATCTAGTTTCTGTTTTTCATTGATGCAGGTCGACTTGGTTAGAGTTATCCAAGCAATTCCATGAGGTGCAGACCACTCATACACGATCCCTACATGCCGCTGGTGCTCTAAAGATCGAGAAACAACAACTGGAAGTGCTCTAGAACAGAATTCGATCTCAACTTTTCCAGGTATGAACACGAACTTGGTTCTCATAATTCTTTGATTCAATTGAGAAAAGCTCTTGGCCATTTGTTTTCTGCACCTCTAACGACCATTAGCCCTCAACAAAATCAAACAATCATGAACAATCCATCATTTAATTTGAAAAATCAGTTTTAGGGTTCATAAGTGTTCTTCGAATCAAAATCATTCTGGGTTTAAAATAAATGAAATTAACATGCATAATCATATTCGTGGTACAAAATCGATCAACTTTGATGTTTACATCATGGGATTTCATTAAGAAACGAAGATTTTAGGTTGAATTCATCAAACTGAAAATCAAACCACAAACCCAGAAAATTCGTGCGTGTTCATGTGTTCTTCATTTTTCAAATTTTTAAATGAACCAATCCTTTATCTACGCGTGTTTTTAATCCACTAACAACTCAAACGCGTTTGGCCTAGTGGTTGTCTGCTTGCCTCTTAGTTCTTTCTGCCACGTGCCCCACCTCAAGGTCATGGGTTCAAAACCCAGCAAGACCATTTTGTCACTCTTTTTTCACAAAACATCAATATTTTCATATTTTTTCTTCAAACTTTCAACATTTTTTTAACCAATCAAAACTTCTCATTTTGAGATGATTTTTTGCACACTTGTCATTTAATATATATATTTTATGATCATGTCAAAAAAAAATCCAAAAATATCTTCATCTGATTAAATTTTAATCGAGCCGAAAACGATGTTTTGAACACTTTTCAAACCTCCTTAAAAGGTGAATTTTTCAAGTTTTCGACTTCCGATTTTTTTCAAAACTTTTCATACATCAATCTCATATCTCAAAAACATTTTCAAATCATTTTTCAAAACATTTCATCAAACTTGCATCTTTTTACCATGATCGATCCGATTTAAAACGATAAAACTGATTTCGTCTTCTCTCGAATTTCTCGATCGATCATGGGCCTCCCTTATGGTGTAAGTCCCAATCCTTTATGTACATATTTATTTTTACTTGTACATACTCAAAATCATCATTGTCAATATTCAAACATAAACAAATTTCTTTCGTTTGTTTTCATTCGTTTGTTTATACGCCGATGCCATTGGTATTGAAAGGAGCATTATTCCCTGTGAAACTGCTTTCAAACCAATGGGCCTCCATCATGGTGTAAGTCCCATAACATTCTTTTATGTACATAATATTTCTTTGTACATATCAAACTCTTCAAATACTTTTTACAAAGTTTCATCTGTACATAATACAGATACTCCTTGTATACTCAAGTACAGACAAACTTCGATCGTTTGTTTTCCTTTCACTTGTGTATACTAAAACAAAACAGTCTTTTGTGTACATATTTTCTTTGTACATATCAAACACTTTTCATACAAAACTTTCATCTGTACATAACACAGATACTTTGTACAAATACTCCAACACAGATAAACTTTGGTCGTTCGTTTCTGTTTCATCTGTATACACATTGAATACCATTGATTTTGAAAAGAAGTACTATTCCCTGTAAATCTGTTTTCAAATCAATGGGCCTCTCTTACAGTGTAAGTCTCAACCCTCATATGTACATCCACCTTCGTCTGTACATAAAAACTCATTTGTGTACATATTCATTTCCTTGTACACAATTCAAACTTGTAAATAAACAAGTTGCGCTCGTTTTAAACGTTCGTTTCACAGACACTTGTTTATATTTCCTTCATAAACTCTTACAAATAAACATCATGCATTGTTTATATTTCCTTCATAAACTCCTGTGAATACATATCACACACACACTTGTTTATATAGCATTCGGTTATTAACATAACAATTAGCCTAACCAATAGGCTCCCAGAGTTTAGCCTCGCTTGGGCTTCATACAAGACAACTCATCTCCAGTTGAGTTTAGCCTCCGCTTGGGCTTCATACAAGATAACTCATCCCCAACATGAGTTAGCCTTCTCTTGGGCTTCGTACAAAGAAACTCTCCCCGCAGAGTTAGCCTCCGCTTAGGCTTCATATAAGACACTCCCTGAGTCGACCTCCTCTTGGGCTTCGTTCAAAAGAACTCCTCATTGAGTTTAGCCTTCTCTTGGGCATCATACAATGAAAGAGACCAGGAAATCTCTTAACACCCTCCTATTGGGCTTCCAATACAAAGAATCACCCACGCTAAGATAGAACCCTGAAAGGATGGTTTCTCGGTGAAATCACTTTCAAAATTCCTCAAAGAGTAAAATTTCCCGGTGAAGTTACTCTTATTCAGAAAAGACGGTTTCTCGGTGAAATCCTTTCAAGCCAATGCCACCATACCCTATAGCTTCCTCTTGAGCTTCATACAAGGACCCTCGATGACCCTCGGAATGCCTCCTCTTGGGCTAACAATACAAGGACCCATGGGCTTCTTAAAAGCATCCCTTTAATCCAATCAATTTCTCCTCGAGATTTAGACATCTATCATCTCTATGGAAGAAGTATCTCATCTATCACATCACATCTGGTCAAAAACTTTTCAAACTTTTGTCAAACTCTATTTAAACAAAAACAATCTCTTAACGATGAAGTAGTAGCAGCTTGTACACTCAAGCAAAACACCCAATACTTACGGTTAAAAGATTCAATCATCTTTTCAAAACATCTTTCTTAAACATGTAAGTGGTAGCAGCTTGTACACTCAAGCAAAACACCTAATACTACGACGAAGATTTTCATCAATCAAACTTTTCAAAAATGTATGTGATGAAATAGATTAGATACATTTTCATTAAGATGACATTTATGCATCTCTTACTAACATCCGTTGCTTTCCACTAGCATAAGTGGGAACTACGATTGCTCGACTTTCTCAACTTCCTTTTGAGAATCGTGAGGCAGGTCTCATCCTTGCCGAGCAAATTTCTATCTCCCTCGGACCAAACAAACCATAGAACCACACAGATCCGGCTACAAATGCTCGATTCCCACTAGGGGATATGTATCGAGAAGATCCACGGATCTTTGCGAGCACAATAATAATAACCCTAGAATCTTACATAACCTATCATTTCTTAAAATCCCAAGGAGAAACTTTCCCAATCATAGAAATAGCAATTAAAAACACACAACATATCAAACATATTCATATATAAAGCTGTAGATAACTACATATATTTAGGGTGCTCCATCTATTCCCTTTATATACCAATCCCCCTTACTCAGAATCTCCCCAATGCGTTGTGTCTAGTTTGCGCTAGTCGTTACGCATACCAATATCAATTGAGGGTATTTCAGCTTTCCCCTTTTTCATAACCATTAAATCATCTTTCTTGTGTTGAAAATAATAAAGCTTGATGCTCGCGGCATCTTTATAAACAAATCAAAAGATTTAAATCGTTACGAGCCAGAAGATCCGAACTCACGTTCGCATCCTCTAGCGCGTCACCTTTTAACGCGAACACACATGATTTTGTGTCAATGCTAGACATTCCTTTAAACTTTCATCACGATATTCGGGACACCAATTATCATCTTCGAAGATTAGGGGCATTAGAATCTTCATAATTTTGGAATCGGGTTCCTTTACTGACTCCATCTCTTTGACACATTCGTCTATCGCGTCTAAAAGATAACAGGTATCATTGATAGCTGGAGCTTGTAGGAATTGTGTCAAGATGAATTCGACCTTTTCTTCTCCAACTTCAAAGGTTAGTTTTCCTTTCTTAACATCTATTATGGCTCCGGCAATGGCTAAAAATGGTCTTCCCAAAATGATTGGGGTGACACTATCTTCTCTAATGTCCATATTGATGAAATCCGTAGGAATGTAGAATTGACCTATTCGTACTGGAACATTTTCAAGGATTCCTACAGGGTATTTGACTGAATGATCCGCGAGTTGTACTGACATCTTGGTCAGTCTTAATTCTCTCATGTCGAGCTTCTTAGATATCAACAGGGGAATTACACTAATACTGGCACCTAAGTCACATAGTGCCTTGTCTATGAAAAACTTACCTATATTACAGGGAATAGAGAAGCTTCCGGGATCCTTCAGCTTCTGCGGCATCTTATTTTGAATGATGGCACTACACTCAGCGGTGAGTGTAACTGTCTCGTTATCCTCTATCTTTTGCTTGTTAGATAAGATTTCTTTAAGGAATTTAGCATACGAGGGCATATGAGTGATAGCTTCTGTGAAAGGTATGGTGATATTTAATTGTTTCAGAAGTTCCATAAATTTCTTGAATTTCCCCGCACTTTTAAATTGAGTAAGTCTTTGAGGATAAGGGATTGGTGGTTTGTAAGGTGGCGGAGGAACATAAGGTTTTTCCTTTTCTATTGGTTCTCCATCACCTACTCTCTCTTTCTCTCTCGGCTCGCTTTCTTTCTTAGTTGATTTCCCAGAGCTTTGGTACATGGCCGGATTCCTAGCTCTAGGATCTTCTGGTCCATCGTAATCAGTTCCGCTTCTCAATATAACAGCATGGGCCTATTCTTTCGGATTAGGTTGAGGTTGACCAGGAAATATACCAGCAGGTGCAGCTGTGGGTTGTTGGGCCACTTGTGAAATCTGAGTTTCTAACATCTTGTTATGTGTGGCTAAAGCATCCACCTTATTCACTAGCTATTTGATTTGCCCGTTGGTGTGAATATTTTGGTTTAGGAACTCCTTATTGGTTTGAGCTTAAGTAGTTATAAATTTTTCCATCATCATCTCGAGATTGGACTTCCAAGGCATATTAGGTGCAGCTGCTGGTGCCTTTTGGTATCCAGGTGGTACAATTAGTGCTTGTCCAGGTGCATACAATAAGTTTGTATTCTTATACGAGAAATTCGGATGATTCTTCCATCCAGGGTTGTATGTGTTTGAGTAGGGATTTCCTTGAGCATAATGCACTTGGTCGGTGGGAGCTCCTGCTAAGACATGGCATTCGAAGGCAGCATGTCCAGGTACTCCGTATATCTCGCAGTTGGGAGTTATGGAAGCCACGGTGGCTGGAGGTATTACGGTTAAGCTATCTATTTTCTTGGTGAGGGCATCTACTTTAGCATGGACGATATCGAGACTGCTAATCTCGTGCATCCCTCCTTTTGTTTGTGCCTTCTCTCCATAAGACTTCTCTTGTTGATCTCTCTCGCTTCCCCACTGGTAGTGGTTCTGAGCCATACTCTCTATGAGTGCATAAGCTGCAGTACAGGATTTATCCATAAGAGCGCCACCCGTTGCAGCGTCTATTGTCAATCTCGTGTTATACAGGAGACCATTATAGAAGGTATGGATTATTACCCATTCTTCTAACCCATGATGTGTAGAAATCCTCAACATGTCTTTATATCTCTCCCAAGCGTCGAAAAGAGACTCGTTGTCTTTTTGTCAAAAATCTCTTATTTTGGCTCTCAGCATAGTTGTCTTACTTGGTTGGGAAATTTCGGGCAAGGAAGACCTTCTTCAACTCATCCCAAGAGGTAACTGAGTTAGATGGTAGAGATTGGAGCCAATCTCGGGCTCTGTCTCTTAAAGAAAAAGGGAAAAGTCGAAGTCTTATCGCCTCTTGACTAACCCCGTTAGCCTTAACTGTATTTGCATATTGCAGAAACATGGACAGATGTAAATTAGGGTCGTCCATTGATCCATAAGAAAAATGTTTCTATTGTACAGCGGACAACAGAGATGGCTTGAGTTTGAAATTGTTAGCCTCTATGGCTAGAGCAATAATGTTATTGTGTGGTTCTTCCTGCGAAGGAATAGCATACGATTTGAGCGGACGTGGTTGATCACCCATGTCTGGTTCTTCAACTGGTTCGGCAAAAATTGTGGATTGAGAAGAGAGATGATTAGTACGAGGTACTCGTATGTGGCATCTTCTAATGATAGAACGCTCGGGTTCGGGAATTAATAGCACCAAGTCTTCACATCTAGAGCGACTACTTGGCATACAATCGGGAATGGTTCCTTAGTCTCTACAGTGTAACTTTAAGAGTTACGATATCAACTTGTTAGTCCCTGGCAACGGCGCCAAAAAATTGATCTCGACTTTATCCTCTTGTAGAATTTAGACCGCAAGTATACAGTCCTATCGCTTGTAGTTTTAAATATTATCGAATCCACAGGGACTAAATGTTGATCTACCGCTATCTTAGGTTACTACGTAAATCTAAGGCTAGTAATATAAATGATGTTTGGTTTTAGGGAACCTAACTGATTAAGATCTAGTTTAGATTCAGAATAGAAGTATCGGTATATAACGATCGGGCTTAGGGATTTAGCGACTTATCGACTTAAATTGTATTATCAAAATGTGTTTCAGTAGGAAGTACTTGTTTAAAAATCCTCTTATCACACTCTCGTGTTTATTGATTCAGATCCTATAATCAAGCCTAAGTGAGTGCTCTCGCTGTTTCAATTAGAGTTTAAAAATAGTTTTTGAAAATAAATAAAACCTAATCAACTTAAAAGCTCTCTCGTTGTATTTTAAGTTAATGCTCAATTATTAATGTCCAGTTAGAATCTCAAACTCTCGCTTTATTGACCCTAACTTCTAATCTGTGTTTTACTCTCGTAACAAAACCGTTGCATTAATTACTAATAATTGAAACCGGAAAATTAATCTTTTTAAAACAGAATAAGTCGAGTGAAGTTGCTAAACCTCGTTGGCTATGTGATCCTACATACCGATAACTAAATTTAGCCTAGCATGTTTAATGATTCAAATATAACGCAACAGTAATAAACATATGATTCAGATAAAATATGCATTTCAAATAAATCGAGCATAAAATAAATAAACAATTAAATAAATTTAATAAACCTAAAAATGAATTAATTAAATAACCCTAAAAATAAAAGGCTGAATATTTGGCAGGTTCCAGGTGTCTCCCACAGGTCGGTGAGATCGCCTTTAATTGCTCAATAATCCAAATGTGATGAAAAAAAAGGTAAAATGGCGCAATCCTAACGTAAGGTTAGAATTGGCAAAAGTTCGCAGCAATCTCCGATGTGAAGATTGCTACGAGAAAAAGCGATCGGAAAAAAAGCGAAATTAAATGCGGAATAGAAATTAAAATTGGCAGAGTAACGGTACTAGAATGAGGGAAAAAACGTGTCTCGAGAGTGAACTAAAGTGACATATATATACATATATATAAGCGTGTGAGAGCTAGGGTTACGAAGTGGTTGGAGAAGATCTCGCCTCCTAAATCTCCTCTGTAGCGATCGCTACGGAGTTAGCTGCAGCTTGAAACGGTCGCCATAGGTCTTGCGTGGGGAGGAAGATTCGCCCGTGAATTGTAACGGTCGCCACAGCCTTTAGGTCTTGCATGTAATGATCGTGACACGTTGTAAGGTGCTGGGCTTCTTAATTTAAGTGGACTGGGCCTCGCTTCTTTGAGTCTCCTGCGTGTTTGCTTATTCACACCCTCATTTCATGCTACGCATACACACTTCAATAAATACTCTATTTTGTGGATTTTGAGTGTGATTTATACAGCTTTTCTTGACTTTCTTCTCACATGCTTAATAATCGGTAGAAACCAGAAAACATAGAAAATATCAGTATAATATGAATAAAGAATAATTTATATAGTTAAAATGCGGATAAAAAGCATATAAGTTGGCTTAAATAATCGATACATTTTTGTGTTATTAGCAGCTCACTTACAGGGACATGATGTATGCCTCCATGCATTTGGCATTCTTGGCAGCCTTTAGCAAACTCAATGCAATCTTTCGACATTGAGGGCCAATACGCACCTGAGCGCATTAAAATCCATTTCATTTTGTATCCAGCTTGATGTGCGCCACACGCTCCGCTGTGCACACTCGACACTGCTATATACGCCTCATTTTCTCAAAGGCATTTAAGTAATATTCCTTCAGCAGTTTTCTTAAACAATTCGTTCTCTATCAGAACATAACTGAGGGCACGATATTTAATTTTTAGCTCTGTCGGACCCGTAGAAGAACATAAATAATCGACCAATGGCTTACGCCAATCATTATCTTGCCCATTGTCAATTGTTAAAATTCAAAAATTTTCAGCATCTACAGCCCCTAATTTTATAATTGACAAATCTGAAGGATATAGTAAAGTCGCTCGAACCTTCTCTCTTACCTGAATAGGTTCTTCATTTTCATCTTTCTTGTATCCTAAAGCTTCTTGTCCTAAATCATTCGCTTCTTGGTTTTCTCATCGAGGTATGTGTCGAAGACTCACTTGCTCGAATTTCTTAAGCAGTCTAACGGTGATCACAAAGTACATGATTAGGTTCTCTTTAACACATCTATCCTCCTTTGAGACATGTTTAATCACCAATTCCGAGTCTCCCATAATTTCGACGTTCCTTGCCCCCAATTCTAGCAGTGGTTCAAGTCCAGTTATTTAAGACTCGTATTCTGCTTCATTATTAGTGCAAATGTTGTCGATTGTGTATTTGAACTCTGGTGGAATTCCATGGGGAGAAATTATGATTCCTCTTATTCCAGTGCCACCTTTATGGCTAGAACCTTCGAAGTATAACTTCCATGGCACTAAATCGACATAATTTTGGGGCATAGCAGCCATTGAATGGTCGACAAGAAAGTCTGCCGCTATCTGCCCTTTCATTGCTTTTAAAGGCAAATACGTCAGGGAATATTTTGTTAACGCTAGTGCTCATTTACCAATTCGACTATGCAAAATTGGTTTAGACAACATATGCTTAATAATATCAAAATGAGAAGATACATACACATAAACTGGCTTTATATATTGATTCAGTTTAATACAAGAGAAATACAAACACAGGCATAGTTTTTCTAGATCACTATACCGAGTTTCAAGATCATTTATCATTTGACTAAGGTAATATACAGGTCTTTCGACACCATTTTCATCCTCTTGAACTAACATACTTCCTATAGTGGTATCTGAGGTCGCAATATACAACCTCATAGGCCTATTTCTAACGGGAGGCGCTAGGATTGGAGGCTTCACTAAATAGTTCTTGATCTTATCAAATGCCTCTTAGTGTTCCTTTCGCCAAATGAATTCCTCATTCTTCAGTCGAAGTAATGGTGAAAAGGCTCTGGTTTTCCCACTCAAGTTAGATATGAACCTCCTCAAGAAATTTATTTTACCCAACAAAGGCTGAAGCTCTTTTTTCGTCGATGGAGGTTTGACGTCCATGATGGCTTTGGTTTTGCTTTGATTTACTTCTATGCCCTTTTTGTGCACCATAAAGCCAAGAAAATCACCTCCCTGCACACAAAAACCACACTTTAATGGATTCATTTTCAATCCATATTCCCTCATCCTTTCAAAAGATTTTCGAAGATGTTGCAGATGCGGCGATTTATTATTCGACTTTATTACTATATCATCAATATAAACCTGCATAAAATCTTCAATAAAATCATGGAACATAGAGTTCATTACCCTTTGATAGGTTGCTCTGGAATTTTTGAGGCCTAATGGCATGACCACCCATTCATATGTTCCTAATGCTCCTAGGCAACGAAATGTCGTCTTCGGCACATCTTCATCTACCATAAAAATTTGGTTATAACCAGCATAACCATCGAACATACTTAAATATTTGAAACCAGCTGCAGAATCGACCAACATTTCTGCCACAAGCATAGCATACTCGTCTTTAGGAGTTGCAGCATTTAAATCTCTAAAATCAATGCACACTCTTAATTTTCCATTTTTTTCATGACTGGCACAATATTTGCCAACGACTCGGCGTACCTTGCAGTTCTTATAAACATGCTCTTGAGGAGCCTTTTGACTTCCTCCTTGATTTTTGACATTATTGCTGGAGCAAAACGTCGAGGTGTTTGCTTTACTGGCTTCTTTCCAGCTTTTATTGGCAGGTTTAATTCGACCAAATCCCTGCTTAAACCAGGAATTTCATTATAGTCCCAAGCAAAACAATCTTTAAATAATTTTAATAAAGATTTTACCTCAAAATTTAGTGTTTGATTGATGTTGGCGCTGATATAAGTTGGTCGTTTCTCGCCATCTTCGCCAAGATTTACTTCTTCTAAGGGATCTTGTGGATGCATCTTTTCAAGCACCATAGGATCCGTTTTGAAGCCCAAAGGCTCATCGTCATATATGCAGTCAAGACGCTGCTTATTAACGTATTCTTCAATTTATTTATTCTTATCTGGTGGTTTTGGCTCAATAGCCAAAATGACATCTCCGTCTAGAATTTGAACTTTCTTAGCTTCGGCAGCCATATTTTCTTCATCTTCCAGTGCCGAATTTATTTTGTTTTCGGCAATATATGCCAAAATCTTTCTCAGAGATTCAAGCTCAGACATCATGATCACTGATGTCACCCTAGCCTGTTGGCCGATTCTCAGCATATGGATCCTCTAAGGGTTCCACATCCCACATGAAATCATGGGTTTCATGCAACTTCAAGTAAACAAATGCCTCCTCCAAATTAGCATATAGTTCCTCTGCAGGTTGGCAAGGAGAAATGTTAGCCGACCTTTTATCGAATTCTTTGCCGACATAATTTATATCGGCCATGAAGTACCCTTGATCTACTTCAATATTCTCCACTATACCATATTCCCTCCATATTACTAGACGTTGATGCATGGAAGACGGCACAGCCCCTATTCCATAAAGCCATTCTCTGCCAACCAACATATTGTAACTTGGCTTTCCTTGGATTACCATAAATATGGTCGGCCTTGTCACTGAGTCGAAAGTTATGTTTACCTGAATCACTCCCATAGTGTTTCTGGTTCTACCTTCATAGTCTGATAAGACCACATTATGGGACCTAATAACGGTATCAAACTTACCAATTTTATTCAAGATATGGTGTGGCATAATATTGACAGTAGCGCCACAATTTACCAACACCTTGTTGACAGAAATCCCTTCAACTTTCGCCCTGATCATCAAGGGCTTTAAATGGATTCTCATAGCCATGTCAGGCCTTTCGAAGAAGGCATCTTGGTTCTCAATAGAACCATTGTTCATGACAAAGTAACAATTTGGCTTATGTAATGTCATTTCTTGAGCATCGACATCAGCAGATTTTTCCACCTCTATCGGACAATCATATTCAGTAGGGAGAATCGACACCACATTAACCAAGATATTGAGACTTTCTTCCGAGTCGGAAGCAAAATCATGAGTTGCCTCTTCAGAACATTTGGCAACAGGTCGGTTCACAAATTCTTTGATCTATTCTTTGACAGCAGGGTCGACTTTCACCCTGTATTGTTTTGGGTTGCTCACTTTATTTGTGGCAACTTGTCTAGCAGCAGTTGCAGCTTTTCTTTCAATTTTCTTCTTGCGTTGGAAACGCCTCCACTGAGTTCTGCTCATGGGATTATTTCCTAGATAATTCTCAAATATGTGTCTTTTCTTCTCTGATGTGAATTCATGTCGGTAACTTATAGTCGACTTTCCCTTTGGATCTCTTACAACGGTATCAGCATTAGGTGTCCCCATTCCCCTTTGAGGCTTAATCCATGTGCCTCTAGGAGCAGTAGCAGAAGGGATGAAACTTTTTGGCTTTCCTTGAGAGTTCCATATGTTTTTCCTAGGGTCCCTTGGGTTAGGGAGCCTTTGGTTATGGACTTTGGCTTTGCCCTTCCCTAATTGTAGCTTTTGAAAATTCTCAGCAGCAATGTTTTCAGTCAGAGCCCCACACCTAGGGCACAAAAAAACTATCGAACCCTTGTTTTTGCAGCAGTATAGGAAATCTATCAAGTCCTCATCTGACCTGGGGTAGGCTCAGCTTCAACTAAGCTGACATCAAAATTTTCCCCTATACTCTCTTCAACCATGTTATCTAGAAATTCAGTAATCTCGACCATATTGATCTCGACAGGTTCAACAAAGAGAGCTTCCTCCTTCCTAAGAGGGTCAGTGTCGATCTTCATCTTTCTAGCAGTGAATTTCAGACGACCCTCTTGCAACGATTTCTAAATAAGATCTCTGAAAAGAAAACATTGAGAGGTTGTGTGACTAAGATAATTATGATATTTACAAAAACCTCTTTTCTTTCGTTATTCTAATGGTGGCATTTTAGCATTAGGAGGTACTAAAATTTGACCATCTTTAACTAACAAATCAAAAATTTCTTCACATTTAGAAACATCAAATGTATAAGTTTTTGCAGGAAATTTAGAATTGCTTTCGACAACAGTATTTTTCCTTTAGAAGGAAACAAAGATTTACATTCATACGCAGGCCCTGGCTTTATTTCAGCCACATCGACATCTATCTCGGTCGGCGAGATATAGTTGGCCTCGTATATGGTATCTGTATCATCATAATCTATGTAGGCTACTTTTTATTTCTTAGCTTCAACCTTAGTATGTCTAACATTCTATAGCCGTAAACACTCAAGGTGTCGAACTCTATTAGCTAATTGTGACATACTCCTAACAAAAGTTGGGTCGATTTTATTTCTAATAGAATAATCTAATCCTCCAGCATCCATTTGAACAAGTTCATGTTTTGGCACTTGGGTAAAACATCTCGCCTTTAATGACCTAAATCGATTTAGATAATCATCTATGGTCTCAGCAAACCTCCTCTTGATGTTTGATAACTCTACCAAACTAATTTTTGAATGTCCATCATAAAATTGTTCATGAAAAAGCTTTTCCAACTTATTCCATGAATCAATTGAATTAGGAGGTAGTGTGGTAAACCACGTGAAAGCTTCCTTAGTGAGAGATGAAGGAAAATGTTTTACCCTTAAACTTTCATTATTCTCCATATCATCAAATTCTGTTAAATATCTAGCAATATGTTCGACTGTCAATTCACCAAACTCACCCCCGAACTTAGTATATTTAGGAATTTTCCATCCTCTAAGGTTTTCAGTCTGTAAAATATACTTAGACAAAGGGGACGAATATGTTGGCCTCTGGAGTGTGGTATTCATACCGTTCTTAGCCATAATTCTCTCGACAATGGTAGTTAGATTATTTTCGACAGCTAAATCTTCTTATCGAAGTTGATCAAGAATTTGATCAGCCTCTTGTTCTTGATTAACTAATACCCTAGGGGGTTCGACAACATTTCTATGAGGCCCTGCAACTTGTCCTTGATGGAAAATTTCATCTTCTATTGCCCCCATGTCTAATTGACCAGGGGGATTTAATCGAACAGGTGGCGCTTGTCGAACAGGCGCTGGGGGAGCACCCAAAAAATTACACAGACGTGTTAACTAGGAAATCACCTGTCGATTTGTTTCAGTGGACTGTTTATTAGTCTCAGCCGACTCTTGCACTATAGGGTTAAATACATTACCCATTTGGTTAGTCAACATATTAACCAACTCATGATTACTATCATCCATTTGTTGCCTCAACACTGCTACTAAAGTATTAGTTAGAGGCGGCACTAGTTATTGCATAGGCATTCCTTTATTTCCCCCTACTGCAGATCCTTGTAAAGGAGAATTCATATTTTGCATGTTATCTGACACCACCGCTGCACTTGAAGTCAATTGATATCCCGACATTAAGGAATACGGCATTCCATAAGGGGGATTAGCAGTACCAAACCAAGGTATCGATGTGTTTGGAATGGCATTCGTAGCCACCACAAGTCTTGTACTCACTGGTGTGGTCTGGGGAATAGGTACTGACACTGAAGTAGTTAATCCTGATATAGTCGTGTTGTTTAGTGGGGGAAATGGTGCAACTTGAGTAACTATTGGGTCAAATGTACCCAACGTTCGTGATGGAATTTCCTCCATGTTTGAAGCAGTGTTTAACATCCTAGGTGTACGTCTCCTAGTGGGTGGTTTCTTATAATCTTGAGTTAGGCTTCCCTTGTAAGTTTCATACACTTACGACATCTAACAATTAAAACTTAGCACTGGTCCAACCAGGTGTGCCAATTTGTTTATTGTGGAAAATGGTAAACAACCGTTGGTCCTCCCAAATTCCTAAAACTAAGGGTCACTCGGAAGATCGACCAATTGATCTTAAGACATGTCCTAAGATTTGTGAAATTGTACTGATTCTGTCGAAATACTTGCCTAAGAAACGGTTTCCTAAGACTAAGGAAATAAGTACAACGGCTTTCCACACAATAGTTTAGGTTTGACCAACAGGCAACTCGTGACCGACGAAGACAAACACTTAAATAACTTGACAAATCTGAATATTCACTATATTTTGACCTACTACGGTGACTCGCTGTAATACGGTGAACTGACTTTATGGATTTTGGTATCGCAAATGTGCGGATAGCAAGAGTCGCCACCGACTTTTATTTTTATCCAATTAAGGGAAGGTAAAAGTACAGAAAAAGACCTTCGTTAGATTCTGAGTAAGGGAGAAGGTTATGAAAAGGGAAGGTATTAGCACCCCCTTCCATCCGTAGTTATCTACGGGCTCTTAGTTGCTCTTAGATCACTTTAAAATTGTGCTTTCTGTGTGTTTGACAAAAATGTTTTGAAAAGGCATTTCGCTTTGACTTTGTAATGATTCATGTAGGAATGTATACAAAGTGTTCGGAAATGTTTCGTTTTGAAAAGAGTTTGAATTTTGACAAAAAGTGTGAGGTGCAAAAAAGTATTTGATTTGAGCAAGCAACTAAAAGTCTTTATTACCTACTCAGAATTGGTCGTTTTCATGTTATTTTATGTTCCTTTAGAATAGCGCTATCCATACCATTGGTTGGTAGGTAACTCCATTCGTTGGATGTAAGCGGGACATTCGAAGGGACATCAGATGGTCATAGAAGGCAACTTGTAGGAAGTATCCTAGCACATTCGAAGGGACTATCATCATTTTTCGTAGGCGACAATCGAGGGTCAAGATCATGTATTCGGAGGCGACATCGTGGGTCTTATGATCTTTGTATCGAAGGGACTATGATGATTTGTTTTGAAGGCAACGGTGCTAGAATACCTCTACGTTCGAGGGACATGACCATTTGTATTCGTAAGGCATCGAGAGAGAATTACCCTAAGGGGTGCATGTGTGAAAAGAGTGTGTCAAATTCAGATATTTTATCTTTGAAAATTAGTGGGCTACGTTGATTTTAGTCTTGCCATACACGCCTAATTACTAGCAGTTTATTGGGTGCGGAAATTAAAATGCAGAATGTAAAGATGCGGAAACATAAATGTCCTACGCTATTACATGGCTTTGGGGCAGATACATAATTTAAACTTGCGGAAAATAAAAGCCTAATTAAAACTATTACATCCCATGGGCAGCTACATTATTGGAAAAAAGAAAACAGTAAAAGAAAGCGTCTGAATCGGAATAACCTGTAAAAGATGAGAAAATCGGAAAATACGAGATGAATCGAATAAGAGAAAAATGTTAGTAAAAATGCAAATTTTTAAATAAGAAAAATATGGCATGCTGGAAATAACATAAATATGCTAAAATAATTTTTTGGGATTTTTTGGGTGCAATTTAATAATTAAAAATGAATTAAAAGTGATTTAAATGCAAAATTATGAATAAAAATAAATATGCATGCAAAATTGTATTTTTTAATTTTATAAATTAAATAAACATTTTATGAAAATAAATGCAAAAGGAAAAAATATTTTGATGATTTTTTAATGCATAAATAAAAATATGAAAAGAATTAAAATGATATGCAAAATATTAAATAAAATAAAAATATGAAAAATATGAGTTTTGTAAAAGAGAAAAACCAAATGGTCCTGGCATGGTTCGAACTGGAGACATGTGAGAGCATCTTTGAACAGTGAACGCCTTAACCAACTGAGCCAAGTGTGCAAGCATGTTTGGAAATGGAGTGAGTGGATTACAACACGCGTCGTCTCCCTATTGCCACGAACCCGCGCCAATCTTCATCGTCCCCGATTTGAATTTTTGAAAGCTAGCGTCGGCCATTGTTCGACGCTACAGACCCTGGCTAAAACGAAAATCAAGCACACGTAATATAAATGAATTCTAAAGGCATGGTTCGATTCCTGAGATCATTCCGAACGCATTGGTATAGGTCTCATGGTCCAATTTTTCCATTTAAGAGAAACCCTAAAACGGCATAGGAAACCCTAATCATGGTGATACGTGTTCCTGGCCATGGAAATTCAATTAAAGTGTCCAGAAAGCTTGCAAACTCATCACTAATCACAAAAACAAACACAAAACATGTTAATAATGCATGAATAATAGAATACGATTTTGGATTTTTCAAGAACAAACCAAACTCGGATTTTCTGATTCTGGATGGATTTGGATGATGTAAGGGTCTGGATCGACTCAGAACAACCCAAGGAATGCAATGGAATCCTCAAAATCGATTGAAACCGGCTGGATCAGTGGCTGCTACTTGCTTGTGTACCACGGTTTTTTTGAGTTGCAATAAGGGTTCTTGAGCCAAATTTTCTACCCTAATTCGTGTGGTATGTATCATGTATATATAGTAGAAGGATTCAGAGTTGTTTTGGGAAAGAATTAATCAATGATCAATGCCAATCAAATTTGATTTTTGTACAAAATCAAATCTTCAAATTTTGGTCAATTTTCAATCCAATCTTGCCATATCCATCCAAATTTCGAAATTTGCTGGCTTTATTGAGTTACTTGGACTTCAAGGAAGAAATAAAAATCACTTTTGCATTTAATTTTGATTTTATACTTTATTTTTAAATTTAATTTGTATTTAAATGAATAAATTCCAAATTAAATAGAAAAATAAAATAAAAATTTGTGGCATTGGGCTTGGATATTCCTAATTGTATAAGGAATAAGTTTGGATGAAGAAAAAGTAGGCCCATTTGCAAAAATTTTGATTTTTAGAAGTATTTCTCTTTGTGCACTTCTTCAAAATTGCCCAACTTGTGAATGGTGTATCTTGCTTAATTTTCCACATTTTGAGTGTTCTTGGACTTTTTGGAAAGCTCTAAGAGTCCTCTAACCAACCTTTTTGGTCTCATATCAATTGGAGTTTCCATGCTCAATATATCTTCAAAACAAAAAGTTGACTTTTTGTTGACTTTGAAAATGACCTGTAAAGTTTTGGGTCATACCTCTCAAATGAAGCATTTTTTGGACATTCTTGTGAGACATGAAGTTGTAGAGAATTGAATTTCCTTCAAAACAAGAGGTGGTGGAAAAATTTCTGAGAAAGTATGAAGATGTTATGATCAGTCAAAGTTCAGTTGACTTTTCACCTAGAAACCCTAATTTAGAAAGTTTGACTTTTGAGCAAATCTTGAGTTTTCTTGATGAATCATGATCAACCCTTGATCAAATGATGAATGTAACTTCAAAATGAGGATGTTGACCAAAAATTATGAAGTTTGACTGTATGTTGACCACAGTTGACTTTTTGTCCAATACAACTGATTTTCAACCATCTGAGCAATTGTCTGAGCAATCTTGACTTGTAAGGCTTGAAACTTGACATGGAGAATCGTTGAAGCATATGAGGAGGCATGATGACCATTGGAGATGTTGGAGGTCCATCTTGACCTGAGAAGTACCAAACCCTAGTTTGGGTTGATTGTCTAGGAGAGAGTTTGTCTGATCAACTCTTGAGGAATCCTTGAGTATGGATGTATGAAATATCTTGAGAAGATGGAGGGCAAATTTTGGGGTATGACACTCGCGACCGACAGAAGGATGTGAATCCAGGTCTGTTCTAAATGAAATAAGGGTCGAAAGACTCTTTTGTCAACTTAAAACTTGTAACAAAGAGAGCATCAACATACACGAAAACACAAAGTGATTGCTGAAAAGTAAATAGAATGCAGGTAAAAGCTTCAAAGAAAATAACTGAAATGTAAAGGTTTTGCATTGAAATAAAGGTGGTGATTTACGTACATCAAATACTTTCGCAACTCTTTCTTCCTGACGCTCGGAACTGGGCAGAGTTTTTGCAAGTACTTTGAGTATACAAGTGAATGCCCCATATTTACATTGAAATGACTTATTTATAACGTTTACAAAGTAACTTCCTAAAACAATCTACGGCTGGCGTTCGAAACTTGAAGAAACTGCTTCATACGATTTCGCCACCTGTTTGGCACTTAAACAATACAAAGCTTTAATAACTACCCATGATCTTGGACTTTAAACTTTTCCCGCTTCTGGATTCTAAAAGTAAACCGCTCCTAACCTCGACGCTTTCCTTCATCAAGAGCAAAAATAATGAAATTCCTCTAAGTCCAAAATCCTATATAACTGACTAGGCTCAACGTCGACTATCTCCCTCGCTATTTAATATTTTGTTTGAATCAACCAATTTCCACGTTTTGTCCCTTTGGTCTACATGCCTCTTTTTCGACATCCTTGATTTAGTATTCTTCTTGGTCACATATTTCAATCTTCTGAAGAACCCTTATTTTCTAAGGATCGACCCTTAATTTACAAAGACGATTGCATTTAATATGTACTTTTGAATACCTTAATAAATTTCAAGGTAACAACCACTGAACACCATGGGTGCACCGTAGCGAGAGGAAGCTCCACCCAGCCTCGTAGAACCCACCGTCTCCATTGTGTTGTCGGTGGAATGGAAGAGAAAAGTGTTGTGTAGTAGCGTCTTGAAACGACACAAAAGAGGTAGTGAGAAAGTGACAAGTGAAATGTTTGTAGTACGAAAAGGATGTGGGGGGTAATAGGGATTGTTGATTTTTGAGATGGGTGGGATCAGTGTCGTCAATTTGTTTGTTGCAGTCAAGTCAAGGTTCTAGGAGGATCGATGGTGACTAGTGAGTAGAGAGAAACGGTATCCGCGTGTAAACTAACTAGCTTTACAATATATAAAAAATATGGGAATTTCTTCACCCACCTAGTGGGTTTCTCCCACACCCCTGAAAAACCAAAAATACCCTTCGCAAGTTAATCTACGAATTCACCTTGTTGGGTGAATTCGCAGGTCAACCTACAAAGTGACCTTTCTGGGTGAATTCGCAAGTTAACTTGCGAATTCACCTTATTTTTTTAAAATTGTGGGATATTTCGTAAGTTAGCCTGCAAAATGTTCCTTGTGTTGTTTTCTTTTAAAATAATCATGAATAATTCGCAAGTTAACTTATGAATTCACCTGATTTATGCATTTCGCAAGTTAAGTTGCGAATTATGCAGAAACAGAACCAAAACTCAATTTTGGTTGAAACTGAATTTTGTTTTGTGGTGTTTTTGACATTCAAAAAGTAATACATATAGATAAAATAAAATATACATAAAACTTATATATACGTGAACCATGTAAATAATAATATGTTATAAATATTAAAAAGAAAAACTGTCAAAAATATCATATTACATAAATTGTTCCGAACAAAATGCGATCATACAAAATCAAATAAAAAACATAAAGGCTACTGGGTATGCCTAATCCTGACCCCTTGCGTCCTCATCTTCCTTTGGTAATGCGATGCACGCTCTGCCTCAGCGACCATCCTCTCCACCACGGCAACTGCCTCGGGTCCGGCCCCATTGAAGATCTCGTCATCACACGCCTCCTGTCCAATCTGGCGGATAGTCTGACATATGGGTCGTAGATCAATGTCATGATCATCGTCGGCATGCTCGTTTTCTAGGAGCTCCTCATGTGCTGGCCTCGGCGGACGTCCCTCGGCCTCTAGTGTCATGTAAGGGTGCGACACCGAATAGAACCATGTCGTGTACCCCTCCACAGAGTGCTACATACAGGATGCCCGCATCAACCGAAACTCCTCTGGCACGACATGATTCTCCCAATCCTGGAAGATATCGTCTAGAGCCCTCTGTGTGATGGTCTTGGGAGCAGCCTGGAAAGGAGATCGGGGTATGCTCTACACATAGCCAAACTGGCGCATACACCGCTCGGGCAGATACCAGACCATAATGTTAGCCCCATAGGCTAGCCACCCTGAGTATAACAAAATGCGATCAAATGGGACAACCTCCCAGTAGTCCTTAAATGGGGTTCAAATGATGTCATCGTGATGGGTGCGATCAAGGAACACCTGGTAAGGAGCCACATTATCGTTGCCACTGTTGAGAATAAATCGGGAAGCATTGGGCATGAAGTCCTCATAGTTAGGATCCACGTAGTGACCATGGATCCGGTGAAAGTACGATAAAATCCAGCTCTACATCGGAAAAAAATAATGTTAACATAATTAAAATCAATTAAAACTAATTAAAATTAATCGTTAAAATAAAAACGTATCATAAGGAGTGTGCACGAGCCGATAAGCGCCCTAGCCCTCCACCCCAGAAGCTTCATTCAGCTTCTGGTAGAGGTAGGTAAGAGCAATGGCACCCCAGTTCCAGTTGTGAATTGTAGAAAGGTCCGTAAATATCTCAGGTAGGTCACGTCGGTGTAGCGGTCACTCGTGTCCACAAACACGTACGTGCCTACCAAGTACATCAAAAAACATCGGATGGAACAATCGTGGTTATACTGAACAAAAAATCCTCTGCAATAGGCTCCCCAGCTTCCTGTGCATCTTTTTTTTGCACGAGCTGCCTGACGGAGGTGCTCCTCATATAACTCCTTCAGATAGGATAATGTCATGTGCGCCCCGTTTGTGGAGTCGTATTCCGAAGTAGCTCTATATGGATCAGCTCCCAGGTACTGAACCATTAAATCAACAACCTCAAGTCTGTTTATCTTTGAATGGCTGAGCAAACTTCCTCTGATGGGTAGTTAGAGCAAGCATGCAACATCGTCTAGGGTGATCGTCAACTCCCCAATAGGAAAGTGGAAAGATGACGTTTCCCTATGCCATCTCTCAACAAAATCACCCTGCATATCGGTGTTAATGGTCCCGTAACCAGTACTCTATAATCCGGAAAGATCGGATGCGACGATAGCAGTCTGGAACCACCGAGTCTTCGGAGCATAGAGTTCAAAGATCTTGCGGGAGTGGTTAGACTATTTCAAGCCCTTTCTTTCCTGAAACAAAAGAATAAAACGAAAATAAATAAATAATTCAAACGGCCAGTATACAAATATAGTATGATACGAACGGAATTAAATAATATGAAATAATACAAAATAATACGAAAATAAATAAATAATACAAAATAAAAATTATAGTACCTCTCTGCCCCAGACATAGCGGGCAGTATGGTCCCCATAATAAATCAGGAGAGATCTGTCATATGGCCCTCCTGGATAGCCAGCATCTGCAGGCTCCTCAACATCGTCATCCTAGGCATCTTGAGCCTCTACAGGCGACGACTCGACCTCCGGTACCTCCACCTGTGGCACCTCCTCTTCATGTGCACGAGAGGAAGACAGACGAGAGGAAGACGCCTCATGGAGACGACTCTCCTGTTGCGATGCATAAGGTGAGGCTATAGCAACTTGTCCCATTTCTTTCCTTTGTTCCCTTGTCGCCCTTGCCCTTTGCCCGCGCTCTCGACGATCCGACACGGTCTGGTTTTATCTGTCGTGCCTTAAACGTGTCATCTGGTTATCATGATCGGTCATTTTCCTAAAATAAAATAAAGCCAAAATTTATTCAAAACCAATACAGCCAAAATTTGCAGGTTAACTTTAGAATTTTCCATTCATACCAAAATTCGCAAGTTAACCTGCAAGTCTCTTCTGGTACACTTTGCAAGTTAACTTGCGAAACCCCCTTCGTCAAGATTTTCAAAAACCTTCATTTCAAACCCAAAACCTCCAAAATCCTATTTTTTTCTACTATATTATCCTACTATTACTTCATACATTTCTACAACCTAAACCTTATAATCTAATAAAAATAGAAATTTGAATAAAAATTAATTAAAAAACCTTAACTAAAATGGAGGTTGTAATGAGTTGAACTTGATGTTGGAGGAGTTTGAATGAGTTGAACTTGATGTTGGAGGAGTTGGAATGAGTAGAAATTGCAAATAATTGGTAGAAAGTAATGGTTAGGTATTAGGGGAAAGGTTTGTGTGTTTTGAAATGAATGGGAAAGGGGTAAAATTCTGAGTTTGTAAAATTATACGCAGACTTCACAAGTTAACTTGCGAATTCCCCAAATAAGGTGAATTCGCAAGTTAACTTCAGAATTCACCTTTTTTAAAATAAAAAAAGGTGAATTCGCAAGTTAACTTGCGAATTCACCTTATTTTAAAAAAACGTGGACTATTTCGTAAGTTAACTTACGAATTCACCTTATTTGGGGAATTCACAAGTTAACTTGCGAAACATGGGGGTATTTTTGTATTTTCCTCAGGGGTGAAGGAGAACCCCACTAGGTGGAGAAAAAAATTCCCAAAAAATATATATATATTTTAAGCTATGTTTGGATTCATAGACTAAATGAAGAGGATTGAATCATAAGAGAGTGGAATGAAATGAACAAGAATAATATCTTAGTATATATTTTATTCTATTGTTTGATTATTTTATTTAAAAATATTTTCATTCTATCCCATATACTTTAAATTAAATGGAAGACAAAATTGGAAATTGGGTGGAATAGGATATGTTTTTCTGCTCCATTCCATTCTTTTTTATTAATCCAAACAATGAAACATAATAATATTTTATTCCATTTCGTTTTGCTTCATTCTATTATGTTACATCTAAGGATGTTCGCGATGCAGTTTAGGCGGTTTTGACATAAAAAACAATCTGAATCGCAAGAGAAAAAGTGTACGGTTCGGTTTTGGTTCTGTTTACTTTGAGGGAAAAAATCAAATCAAACTCATACTTCAACCACCGTGTGACAATACTATTTGACGAGGTTGTGTTGTTCACAAGTTGGTTGGCATGCGGGAGTCGCAAGACAACTGCTTATTTGTCAGGCATGGTGATGCATCAGTTTAGATTCATCCAAACCATTCCTCAGAATCCTGCCATATCTGCCCATTCAACGGTGAAATGGAGGGTATGGATGCTTTGTTTGATGATTTTGAGAATCGTCTTGTGCTTGATGAGGTCAAGAGTATCGTAGCACCAGACGACTGGAGCTACGAGTATAGTTACATGATATGATTCTTCCGACTGTCTCATCCATACATGATACATGATGCTCCTGGGAACCCATCGAGGCTAGTTCATCAAGAGATCCTAGAGGAGAAGCAAACTAGCGCTGATCATGCCATTGACGTGTTGCCTAGGTGTCGTCGTAACATGGAGATTGTTCGATAAGATATTGATATATGTTTGTTTCCTGATGGATCCGATGTTAGTCGTGTTCTGGAAGCCATCATGGTAAAGGCTCGGGGAGATTTACAATATATGAGGCAGCAGAGGGACGCCTCGAGGGTCACATGTCGACTCATCATCTGCCATATATAGTAATATTTCATGATGTATTTGTATTTTGATTTTACTTTTTTATTATTGTATTTGCATTACATTTATGGGTTACCCCTTTTTGTGATATATATATATATATATATATATATATATATATATATATATATATATGGGAGCGTATCAAGTGAGAACTGATATTATTGTGAGAAATGAGAACTAATGATATCAACCGTCAGATTTAATAAACGCTTAAGATTTTGAAATTCTATATAAAGACCACTTTATTTGATTAATTTCTATTATGCTTTGATATTTAAAAATTCCATAAAAAAAAATCTCACCATAAATATTTGTTATTTGTAGAACATTCAAAAAAAAAAAAAAAGAAATTGACTTTATCAATAATAAATTTATTTCATAGGTCGATATATTAGAACATTCAATATTTTTCATCAAAATAAATTAACGATCAATATTTTTATAATTATGTACAAATAAATTCATATAATTTCTAAAGTATAAATTGAAAACTTTGTTTGTAAAAAAAATTAAAAACTATGTTAACAGTATTATTCATAATTAAATAATAAATAAAATTATCCCAATTTTAAGTATAAATAGATATATAATAAATAAAATTAACTTTGTATTATTGAATGTTTCTACCATTGTGATTATCTTAATTAAAAATAAATTATGGATTTAGCACTTATATTTTTATTTGATTAAAAATATTAAATAATATGAAATTAATATTTTTATTTTTATTTAGTTGATTAATTTTTTTGTATGTTAGAATTATTTTTATTTTTGCAAGTTCTACTATTGTGATTATCGTAAATAAAAACATATTGTTGATTTATTACCTATATTTTAACTTTATTAAATATAATAGAAAAAGTGAAATCAATACCTATATTAAATTTGATTGATTGATTTATTTGCAAGTTCATTTTTTACTATACAAAATATGCAATTGAAACCATTTTAAATAAATTTCACTGACAAAATTTTTATAATTGTGATACCATTTGGATATTGACAAACTAAAAATTTAAATTTTATTGTTTACTTTATTTTTTCATATAAAATAAATAAAAATGTGTTAGTCTCTAATTTATATCAAATATTAGTATAACAAATAAAAAATATTTATGGTAAGATTCTCTTTTTAAATATCAAGCAAAATTGAAAAATAATTAAGTGAGATACTCTTTATATGAAATTAATAAATCTTAAGCGTTACTTAAATTCAACGATTGGTATTATATGTTCTCATTTCTCATAATAGATATCGTTTTCCTTGGATCGCTATATATATATATATATATATATATATATATATATATATATATATATATATATATATATATATATATATATATATATATATATATATATATATATATATATATATATATATATATATATAGAGAGAGAGATGTCTTGGTTGTATGAATGCTACATGTTATTGTCTTTGATACGAAACAACGATAAAAATTGACATTTCTCTATCCAAGATCTTCCTGCTATAGGTATCATTAAAACCATAACTATATTACCGATTTAGAACCGCAAATATACTTTCGATTTTTAATCTATTTAAACAAAAAAAGTGCACCAAAAATTTACTTTCGATTTTAGAGGACATTTTAGAAATTGCATAAGATATTTTTTTAAGACATCGAATAAAATAAGAAATTTCCAAAAATTATCATATTTTCTTACAAACGTCTGACATAAAATACATTTGTACAAGGCCCAAGCCTTCGGTATTTAAAAGACCAAAGTATTTTGTAAGATTTAATGTTATTTAGTACGAAAGAATTTAAGTAAGAAAGACAAGAATGTATATGTGTCATTAATTTAATAGATAATTTTTAATTTATTGTAAATTAATTTTTCTTTTTAATAGAGATCATGGAGTGATTGTGATAAAGAATGGTTGAGATTTAGTCTTGCATTTCTTATTTTTATTTTTTCCATTATTCTGTCCCCAAATATCCAATAAAGAGACCAAAGTATTTTGTAAACCCCCAAAAATCCAATAAAGAGTCTTAAGTATTTATTTTTTTAAAAAAAAAAACTACTAAAGAGACCAAAGTATTTCAAAATTTGAAGTAGATATTAAAAATTAAAATTTGAAAAGTAGAGAATATGAATGGGGTTAAATAAATCCTTATTAAAACAAAAAATTGAATAGACACGTTGTCTACGATATTTTTTTACATTTTTTTGTCATGATTTTTCTATAATTTCTGTCATCCAGTTCAACTCAGGTTTTCTTTTTTATTATTTAATTTTTTTTTTTTTTACTTTTTCTCATAAAAATAAAAAACATGGCCATGTTGGTGTAAAATTTAGTGTATGAATAGGCAGCCCACTAGTATGTTTGATGTGCCTTTTAAAAGAGTGCATTTTAAAAGAGTCAAAATCAATTGTATAGAATTGATTTTGAATTGATTTTAAAATGATTTTGAAGTGTTTAATTCTTCCAAAGTAGAATTGATTCTACCTCTAAAATTAATTCTACTTAAGCTAGAATTCCTAGCTTCTGAAAATTTGACCACTGAATGAGCCAAGTTTTAAAACATTGGTTGGAACCTAGTGAGCATCTGATATACATGAATAGCAAAGGATGGCCTAATATACCTGCCTCGCTAATATTAACAAGTGACTTAGAGGCATTATCACAACTCACTTAAAACTCCATACTCTAACAAAGGAAAGCACAAAGATATCAACACTTAAAAAAGACATGCAATTACAAATCATAGACTTTCAAGACCTTAATAAATCCCATGTCATTGGCAAAGCACCAAGAACAATCAAAGAAACCAGGTTATATATGATATGTTTCATGGCACACATTCAGAAACATAAACAAAAGCGAAGCAGCTCGCGAGTTGAGTATTTTCATAACTACAAATATTTGACCAGAAGCCATATGACAACAACCAAGACCACTATACCAATCACTGATAATAGCATGCACAAGCATGAGCAGCCACCCTTAGTGCGCTTATTTAAAATTGCCAAGTTCTTCTGCACTCTCTGTAAACACAAGAGAGATAGGGAAAGTTAGTTGCAAGCAACTATTACAATATTAACATATATCTAAAATGGATAAGATAACAACTTAATCATTTGAAATTATATCAGAAGGATCCGAAACGTTAAAAAATTAACCCATCACCTTCTTTACGAAAAGATGACAGCTATAGATATTTCAAAATACGGTACCACAATAAAGACCAACTAACCAAAAATATTGTACATCTATTTGAAATGTTAAATTGGTGAGTACTTGGGGTATCTTAACTCAGAGAACATACCTATCAGAATTAAGGAATTTAGAAACTAAGAAAATGAACATTATAGAATTCAAAGAAGATTCCACATGATATAGACTAATCAAGCATATCGCATACTTTTCCAAACTCAGTTTAATTCTCGTGTATGCCTAAACAAGAACAATGGTTCCAATATAAGAGTTATGTAAGATGTTACCCTCAGCCGAGAATCCGTGACATCTACATGTTCATCCAAGTCATCCTAGCAGAAGAAAAAAAAGAAAGGATTCAATTTTAAGAAGCATAAAAAAAATGGACCACAAAAAAAGAGCATGGAAAATTAACATAGGAGGGGAACAAACAATGAGTCTAGTGTGCAGAGTCAGTTCTTCATTCACTGCCAACGCAATATGTTTCGTACTTAATACAGTTTCCTCCAATTTCTCGAGGCCCTCATCTTGCTCTGCTTGAAAAAAGTTTCCCAAATCATTATCAAAAGCACAGTCTACAAGTTATATAGTTCAATATTCACACAATTCAAAATTAAGTGACCTTTCATAACTTGCCGTTGCAGACCAACAAGTTTATTGTTATCCAAGCCAACGGTTCTGCTCATTGCATCTGGTTTTATTTCTGGCCCAAGCAAGCTATCTCTATTTGCAAAGTTTGACATGTTCAACGTTGAAGCCATTTGGTTAACCTTTGACCTCAAATTTGCAAGGTTGTCCTTGCGACGATTCATCTCTTTCTCAGACCTGTTCATCATTGACAAAGAAACATGTAACGCAATACATCACACTCCTTTGCAGCTCAGAAATAGACAGTGACTCTTATATTGATCACATATTTTCTTATCAGTATTATCGCTAAAAGTTTTATACTATGATGTGAAAATGGCAAAAAGGAGATAGATGTGGAAGACTCCACAAAACATTTTTCCAACAAAAAACACCATATTACTACAGAACATTGAGCTCTGGTTCTCATTGCTCTGCTTAATAGCACGGCCCTTAATCAGGGAAAGCACCAGCTTAATACTCACTTTACAGGGACCCTTGTCAAAAGGGATTGCAAGCTATCCAGTCTGGTCCCCAATATTGTTATCTTCCTTCTTATAGCAGATGCATGACGCTGTGTTTCTGGTCCAGATGAAGGAAATGAATTATGTTCAGAAATCATGCCACTGATATCATCGGCAAGTTTCATTGCTTCGTTATATTCCTTCATCCATGAGTCTGAAGAAGATGCCATTGGCCTGAAATTAGATGAAAAAGAAATAAAAAATAATGACATCCGCGTTATGGTGATTATATAGAAGAAATCATAAATGGAAGTTCTACACTTATACTTGTTAGATTTTACATTGAATGACACCAAAAATGAAACAAGAGAAATTCCATAAAATCAATAATTTAGAAAGTCCCAAAACCTCTTAGTAGTTTCCAGTAATATAAAGAACTATTCCACTTCACACGTTTAACATAGGATGAATTCTACTGGCTAGAGAAACTCATAAAACAGTTATTTGAATTAGTAACATACTTAATAACTCCCACTGAGGATGATTTAATGTCAAGATGTCGCAACCTACTTAGTTTCCTCAAAACAGCTCTCGTTGCCGGCATACAATAATAGTGCACTCAAATAATTAATATTATGATAACGAAGACACTGAAAACATCCTGACACAATATTGTACACGTAGAGTGCAGTGTTGTCTATGGCGGATGGCGGTCCACGTGAGAAACTACTAATTGCAGCTTTCACCACAACTGAGTTCCATAGCATATTAACAAATAGAAAAGGTTTTCAACATAGTGAGAAAAACATATGGCCAAACAATATCTTGAAGAAAAGTCACAAATTCACAATGTATGTGTCGTCCATATTGATCCAAATAGCCTGAGAAGGTTTTTTTCGTTGTTGCAGTTACATATTAAGTGAGAGGAATATTACAAACCTGGGAAAGCATGGCTGTTACCTAAATAGAGGGAAGAAAAACTATTCTGATTAATCAGAAATCAATGGCTGACATAAAAAGACAAATCGACAAAAGCTCCCTGATTTCTTGTTCGCAATTTTGACCCAACAATGGAACAAAAATAAGATATTCAGAACACTTTAACAAAGGAATAAAGCAACAGGCAAGCCTTCTCTATCAGTATGTTCAAATCTGAAACTTTCTCAAATACTCAAATGATTAGTAATAATGAAGTCATGCTTGGATTGACTTATATGAGTTTATCTATTGACATAAGCATTTGTGAAAGACAGTTGGGGAGAATTTGTGGCATAAGCATTTGTGAAAGACAGTTGGGGAGACTTTGTGGCATAAGCATTAGCGAAAGACAGTTGGGAGAAATTATGGCATAAGCATTTGTGAAAGAGCTTGGGAGAAATTATGGCATAATTTGTTTTCAACTTATTTCCAAGTACTCTATAACTTAGGAAAGTAGCTTATAAGTTATAACTAATATGAAATCAATTTGCTTTATTTTATATTTTGTTATAAAAATAGCATATACAAAAAAATAAACACTTTTATGATAAATTCTTAATGAAGTTATAATTTATAATATGGAGACAAGTCAAACAACTAGAGGAAGAAGACCTAAAAAGACTATAAGAGAAGTTATTATGAACCCACTTAATGAGATAAGACTTGGTTGTTGTTGTTATTGTTGTAGTGCCTTAGAACATCTCCTACAATCCTTGAAATATTCCTATCTCTAAATCGAATAATGTCTAACAACAAAACAAACCAGAAAGAAAAAGAAGCAATTCATGATATAAACCTCATCAACAACTGCCACCTCCCACTCTTGACTCCCAACCACCAAGCCAATCTTTCATTTAACACCACCGCCACCGACAAACACCAGCATCCACATCCTTCTCACCCAAAATCAGTGCCGTTAAATAGAGGTGCTATAACATAGAGGAATTCGAACAATTCCACAAATCCTTATTCATGATCACACACAAACAATGAAAAATTACAAAATTTGCACCCATGATATCCCTAAAAATCAACCACCTATAACATCAAAATCAGACACAAAAAAAAAAAAACACAACTCACCGAAAAGAAAAAATCAAATCAAAAGAAAGTCAAAATCAGACCCAAAAAAAAAGGCGAAAATCAGCAGAGCTCCAGAATCACAATTCACAACGAAAAACTAAAAACAATTCAAAGAACAGATCGTAAAGAGGGATCAGATCAAATATTACCTACAAATTTAGGAGAAAATAGCTTCGTTTGAATTAGGGTTTGGTAATTGAGATGAAAGAGGATCGATACGATGCCGTTTAAGGAAGGTAAAGAAGCGTAACGACGGCACCAGGAAGCGGCACCGGTAGTCTGACGGTGTCGTCGATTAAGAAATCTGAATGGAACGAGGCGTCGTTTATGGTGTAGTGTATATACTACCTTTGCGGTAGCCTACGCGGGTTATTTTGTTTTGTTGTAATCTGTCTGACAGGTAAAAAGTGTGAGACTTAAACTTGATCTACTCATTTCAATTTATTCTACAGTTTTCAAAATTAAATTATCTTTTATTATGATTATTTTCAAATCCCAAAACAAATTGCAACCGATAAGGATAACTCTCTTTCTTTCTTTTTTATATAAAATATTTTGTCATGAACTAATAATTTATTGGTCGTATTTAATATATATATATATATATAATAAAAAATAATAAATTAATAATCTATCTTATTCAAGGTGTAAGCAGATAAAAATATTAATTAAATCGAAAATTCAAACTAAACCGAAATAAAATTATTTTTTTTAAGTTTGGTACTAGAACCGAACCAAAGCAATACAAATCGATGTTGTTTGGTTTGATTTTCGATTTTAGTTTTAAAGAACCATCATATTGATGAATCAAATCAATTAAAATAATTACGATCTAAATCTTTTATTCTATTCATCATAAAGCTTAAATTTTGTCGTTTAATTATTCTTCATCTTTATTTACACTTTTTTCATTTTAGGAAAACATAGAAAGTAGAAATTATAGGTAGCCAAAAATTTATTTATTTCTCTTACCTTTTTTGTTTCTTCTTCAATAAAATTCCTATTAATCTTGTTACAAAATAATTTGATGTGTATTAATTGAGGATTTTAATTGATGCGTGTTTGTTATGTTCTATTTGTTAAATTTTTATATTTGAAAGTTAACTTATTTCATGATGCAGTGAAAATTATATTATTGTTTCGTATGGATTAAAAAAATTGTAATTAATATGAAAATGAAAAAATAGAGCATGAAATGTATTATTTTAAAATATAATAACATGAAATACACCAAAAAATATGTTAGTGTATAATACACTAATGAATATAATATTTAAAAAAATACATTGTAAATCGATCAATCAAATTGGACCGAACCGAACTGGTTAGTTTGGTTCGGTTCTAGTGTTGAAAAATATTAAAAACTGAAACAAACCAAATCGATGGAGATATTATTGGTTCAAACATTATTTTACCAAAAACTTGTCTAAATCGATCTGATTGCACCCCTAGTCATGTTATTAAAAAACATTAAAATAAAAGAGTGGTGTGTCATAATACATGGTCATGATTGATTGAAAGTGTAAAAGTGACTTCAAGTATAACTAAGGTTCGATATGTCAGGGGAAAATTCCGAGGAGGGAGCATATACTTGGGACACACCTTTTGTGAGAGACACTCCCCCTCAAGTATGAGTCACAATGTTCCCCCTCATGTGAAAGTCCCCCCGCTCAAGTGTGAGTCATAATGTTCCCCCTCATGTAAAAGCTCACCCTCAAGTGTGAGTCACAATGCTCCCTCTCATGTGAAAGCTTTCTCTTTCACATACACTTGTATCATCGTTGACACTCTTCAACGGAACACCTTCTATCCACCGCCTGCGAGAAGTGTTTCGATACAAGTTAGGCGGTCCCTATCTCGAAACCATAGGCTCATGATACCACTGTTAAGGGGCCAATTCCGAGGAGGGAGCATATACTTGGGACACACCTTTTGTGAGAGACACACCACATATCCACCTAAAACCATAAGGTGATAAGTGTGTGGGTTCTCTCACTTATATAGTGTTCAATCTTCCCTTTTCTAACCAATGTGAGACTTCTTCCTCACACTTGATTCTCAACACGATAGACAACTTATTTTTAAAATGCTTTCGTGTGTACTCTTTTCAAATCAAGGTTTCCAAAACAGTCTTTGACGTTAAATTTTGGCTTGGGGATCTATTCACCCCTCTATAGATAAGGCAATATCGTTTAACAATTAGCATCAAGAGTCCGGTTCATTTCGGCTTCATCACTCATTAGAAAATGGGTACGTACCTAAAGGGGATTATAAGAGAGTCCCAATTTTCATGGGAAAAATTATAGTTATTGGAAAGCTTGTATGCAAATCCATATCAACTCATATGACAAAGTGTTTACTGTGGAAAATGGTAAACAACAGCTGGTCCTCCAAAAGTCTTAAAATTAAGGGTCACTCGCAAGATCGACCAGTTGACCTTAAGACATGTGCTAAGATTTGTGAAATTATACTGATTCTATCGAAATCCTTGCCTAAGAAACGGTTTCCTAAGACTAAGGGAATAAATACAACGACTTTCCACACAATAGTTCAGGTTCGACCGACAGATAACTCGTGACCGACGGAGACAAACACCTAAATAACTTGACAAATATGAGTATTCACTATATTTTGACCTACTATGTTGACTCGTGACCGACAGAGGCTGTGAATTCAGGCTTGTTCTAAACGAAATATGGGTCGAAAGACTCTTCTATTAATTCAAAACTTGTAACAAATAGAGCATCAACATATACGAAAACACAAAGTGATTGCTGAAAAGTAAATAGAATGCAAGTAAAAGTTTTAAAGAAAACAACTGAAAAGTAAAGGTTTTGCATTGAAATAAAGTTGGTGATTCACGTACATCAAATACTTTCGCAACTCTTTCTTCCTGACGCTCAGAGTTGGGCAAAGTTTTTGCAAGTACTTTGAGTATACAAGTGAACCCACAGATTTTACATTGAAATGACTTATTTATAACTATTACAAAGTAACTGCCTAAACATAATCTACGGCTGGCGTTCGAAACTTGAAGAAGTCGTTTCACAATATTTTGCCACCTGTTTGGCGCTTAAACAACACAAAGCTCTGATAACTGCTCACGATCTTGGACTTTACATTTTTCCCGCTTCTGGCTTCTAAAAGTAAACTGCTCCTAACCTCGACGCTTTTCTTCATCGAAAGCAAAAACAATGAAATTCATCTAAGTCCAAAATCCTCCATAACCGACTGGGCTCATCTTTGACTATTTCCCTTGCTATTTAATATTTTGGTCGAATCGACCAATTTCCATGTTTTGTCCCTTTGGTTGGCATGCCTCTTTTTCGACATCCTTGACATAGTATTCGTCTTGGTCATATATTTCAATCTTCTGAAGAACCCTTATTCTCTAAGGATCGGCCCTTAATTTACATAGATGTTTACATTTAATATGTACTTTTGAATACCTTAAGAAATTTCAAGGTAAAAAATGCCCCCTCAGAGATGCCATTTTCAAATTTTCACATTTCGACCGTAGGAGGTAATGGCATCTATGAAGTGTCACGCTCTCATTCGACCAAGTCGTTTCCACTACTCCAAAAAGTCGTTTCCACACCTGAGCGCATCAAAAGCCATTTTATTTTGTGTCCAGCTTGATGTGCGCCACACGCTCCACTGTGCACACTCGACACTGCTATATACGTCTCACTCTCTCCAAGGCATTTGAGTAATATTCCTTCAGCAGTTTTCTTAAATAATTCGTTCTCTATCATAACATAACTGAGGACACGATATTTGATTTTTCGCTTTGTCGAACCCGTAGGAGAATGTTAATAATTGACCAATGGCTTACGCCAATCATTATCTTTCCCATTGTCAATTGTTAAAATTTGAAAATTTTCAACATTTACAGCCCCTAATATTATAATTGACAAATCTGAAGGATATAATAAAGTTGCTCGAACCTTCTCTCTTACCTGAATAGGTTCTTCATTTTAATCTTTCTTGTATCCTGAAGCTTCTTGTGCTAAATCATTCGCTTCTTGATTTTCTCGTCGAGGTATGTGTCGAAGACTCACTTGCTCGAATTGCTTAAACAGTCTAACGGTGATCACAAAGTACATGATTAGATTCTTTTTAACATATTTATACTCCTTTGAGACTTGTTTAATCACCAATTCTGAGTCTCCCATAATTTTGACGTTCCTTGCCCCCAATTCTAGCAGTAGTTCAAGTCCAGTTATTAAAGACTCATATTATGCTTCATTATTAGTGCAAATGTCGTCGATTGTGTACTTGAACTCTGCTAGAATTCCGTTGAGAGAAATTATGATTCCTCCTATTCTAGTGCCACCTTTATGGCTAGAACCGTCAAAGTATAAATTCCATGGCACTAAATCAACATAATTTTGGGGCATAGAAACCATTGAATGGTCGACAAGAAAGTCTACCACTATCTACCCTTTCATTGCTTTTAAAGGCAAATACATCAGGGAATATTCTGTTAACGCTAGTGCCCATTTACCAATTCGACTGTGCAAAATTGGTTAGACAACATATGCTTAATAATATCGAAATGAGAAGATAAGTACACGTTAAATGGCTTGATATATTTCTTTAGTTTAATACAAGAGAAATACAAACACAGGCATAGTTTTTCTATATCACTATACCTAGTTTCAGGATCATTTAACATTCGACTAAGGTAATATACAGGTCTTTCGACACCATTTTCATCTTCTTGAACTAACATACTTCCTATAGTTGTATTTGAGGCCGTAATATACAATCTCATAGGCCTATTTCTAACGGGAGGCGCTAAGATTGGAGGCTTCATTAAATATTCCTTGATTTTGTCAAAAGCCTCTTGGTGTTCCTTTTGCCAAATGAAGTCCTCATTCTTCAGTCAAAGTAATGGTGAAAAGGCTCTGGTTTTCCCACTCAAGTTGGATATGAACCTCCTCGGAAAATTTAGTTTACCTAACAAAGACTAAAGCTCTTTTTTGGTCGACGGAGGTTTGATGTCCATGATGGCTTTGGTTTTGCTTTGATTTACTTCTATGCCCTTTTTGTGCACCACAAAGCCAAGAAAATCACCTACCTGCACACAAAAAGCACACTTTAATGGATTCATTTTCAATCCATATTCCCTCATCCTTTCAAAGGATTTTCGAAGATGTTGCTGATGCGTCAATTTATTATTCGACTTTATTACAATATCATCAATATAAACCTGCATAAAATCTTCAATAAAATCATGGAACATAGAGTTCATTACCCTTTGATAGGTTGCTCCAGCATTTTTGAGGCCGAATGGCATGACCACCCATTAATATGTTCCTAATGGTCCTGGGCAACGAAATGTCTTCTTCGGCACATCTTCATCTACAATAAAAATTTGGTTATAAACGACATAACCATCAAGCATACTTAAATATTCGAAACTAGCTGCAGAATCAACCAAAATTTCTGCCACAGGCATAGCATATTCGTCTTTAGGAGTGGCATCATTTAAATCTCTAAAACCAATGCACACTCTTAATTTTCCATTTTTCTTCATGACTGGCACAATATTTGCATGCCATTCGACGTACTTTGCGGTTCTTACAAACCTGCTCTTGAGGAGCCTTTTGACTTCCTCTTGATCTTCGACATTATTGCTGGAGCAAAATGTCGAGGTGGTCGATGTTGGCGCTGATATAAGTTGGTCGTTTCTCCCCATCTTCGCCAAGATTTACTTCTTCTAAGGGATCTTATGGCTGCGTTTTTCAGGCGCCTAAGATCCTTTTCGAAGCCCAAAGGCTCATAGTCATATATTCAGTCAAGACGCTGCTCATTGACATATTCTTCTATTTCTTTATTCTTATCTAGTATTTTTGGTTCAATAGACAAAATGACATCTCCCTTCAGAACTTGTACTTTATTGGCTTCGACAGCCACATTTTCTTCAGCTTCCAGTGCCGAATTTATTTTGTTTTCGGCAATATAGGCCGAAATCTTTCTCAGAGCTTAAAGCTCAGACATCATGATCACTGATGTAACCCCAGCCTGTCGGCCGATTCTCAGCATATGGATCCTTTAAGGGTTCCACATCCCATATGAAACCATGGGTTTCATGCAACTTCAAGGAAACAAATTCCTCGTCTAAATTGGCATATAGTTCCTCTGCAGGTTAGCAAGGAGAAATGTTAGCCAACCTTTTGTCGAATTCTTTTCCGACATTATTTATATCGGCCATGAAGTACCCTTTATCGGCCTCAATATACTCCACTATACCATCTTCCCTCCAGATTATTAGACGCTAATGCATGGAAGACGACACAACCCCTATTCCATGAAGCCATTCTCTGCCAACCAACAGATTGTAACTTGATTTTCCTTGGATTACCATAAATATGGTCGGCCTTGTCACTGAGTCGACAATTATGTTTACCTGAATAACTCCCATAGTGTTCCTGGTTCTTCCTTCGTAGTTTGATAAGACCACGTTATGATACCTAATATCGGTGTCGAACTTATCGAATTTCTTCAAGATATGGTGTGGCATGATATTGACAGTCGCGTCACAATCTACCAACACCTTGTTGATAGCAATCCACTCGACTTTTGCCCTGATCAACAAGGGCTTTAAATGTCTTATCATAGCCATGTCAGGCCTTTTGAAGAAGGCATCTTGGTTCCTAATAGAACCATTGCTCATGGTGAATTAACAAATTGGCTTATGTAAAGCCATTTATTTAGCATCAACATCAGCAGATTCTTCCACCTGTATCAGACAATCATATTCAGCAGGGAGAATCAACACCACATTAACTAAGATGTCGAGACTCTCTTCTGAGTCAGAAGAAAAATCATCAGTTGCCTCTTCAGAACATTTGGCAACAAGTCGGTTCATAAATTCTTTGATTTGTTCCTTAACAACAGGGTCGACTTTCACCCTGTATTGTTTCTGGTTGCTCACTTTATTTTTGGAAACTTGTCTAGCAACAGTTGCAGCTTGTCTTTCAGCTTGCTTCTTGCGTTGGAAACGCCTCCACTGAGTTCTGCTCATGGGATTATTTGCCAGATAATTCTCAGATATGTGGCTCTTCTTCTCTAATGTGAATTCATGTTGATAATTCATACTCGACTTTCCCTTTTGATCTCATACAGCGACATCAGTATTTGGTGCCCCCATTCCTCCTTGAGGCTTAATCCACATGCCTCTAGGAGCAACAACAGAAGGGATGAAACTCTTTGGCTTTCCTTGAGAGTTCCATATGTTTCTCCTAGGATCCCTTGGGTTAGGGAACCTTTGGTTGTGGACTTTGCCTTTGCCCTTCCCTAATTGCATCTTTTGAAAATTCTCAGCAGCAACTTTGTCAGTCAGAGTCCCACACCTAGGACACAAACAAACTGTCGAACCCTTGTTTTTGCAGCGATATAGGAAATCTATCAAGTCCTCATCTGGTCTGGGGTAGACATCAGCTTCAGCTAAGCCGACATCAGCATTTTCCCATGTAATCTCTTCAGCCATGTTATCTAGAAATCTAGTAATCTCGACCATATTGATCTCGACAGGTTCAGCGAAGAGAGCTTCCTCTTGCCTAAGAGGGTCAATGTCGATCTTCATCTTTCTGGCAGCAAATTTCAGACGACCCTCTTGCAGCGATTTCTAAACAAGATCCTTGAAAAGAAAACATTGAGACGTTGTGTGACCGAGATAATTATGATATTTGCAAAAACCTCTTTTTTTGGTGGAATTTTAGCATTAGGAGGTACTAAAATTTGACCATCTTTAACTAAAAAATCAAAAATATCTTCACATGTAGAAGCATCAAATGTATAAGTTGTTGCAGGAAATTTAGAATTGTTTTCAATAGAATTATTTTTTCCTTTAGAAGGAAACAAAGATTTACATTTATACGCAGGCCTTGGCTTCATTTCAGCCACATCGATATCTGCCTTAGTCAGCGAGATATAGTCGGCCTCGTATATGGGATCTGTATCATCATAATCTATGTAGGCTACTTTTTCTTTCTTAGCTTTAGCCTTAGTATGCCTAACCTTCTCTAGTTGTAAACACTCAAGGTGTCAAACCCTATCAGCTAATTGTGACATACTCTTAACAAAAGTTGGATCGATTTTCTTTCTAACAGAATAATCTAATCCTCTAGCAGCCATTTGAACAAGTTCATGTTCTAGCACTTGGGTAAAACATCTCGCCTTTAATGACCTAAATCGATTTAGATAATCATATATGGTCTCAACAAACCTCCTCTTGATGTTTGATAACTCTACCAAACTAATTTTCGAATGTCCCTCATAAAATTATTCATGAAAAAGCTTTTCCAACTTAGTCCATGAATCAATTGAATTAGGAGGTAGTGTGGTAAACCACGTGAAGGTTGCCTTAGTGAGAGACGAAGGAAAATGCTTTACCCTTAAACTTTCATTATTCGCCATATCACCAAATTTTGTTAAATATTTAGCAATATGTTCGACTATCGATTCACCAGAATCACCCCCGAACTTAGTATATTTAGGAATTTTCCATCCTCTAGGGTTTTGAGTCTGTAAAATATACCCAGACAAAGGGGACGAATATGCTGGCCTCTAGAGTGTGGTATTCATACCTTTCCTAGCCATAATACTCTCGACACTATTAAATTATTTTCAACAGCTAAATCTTCTTGTCGAAGTTGATCAAAAATTTGATTAGCCTCTTGTTGTCGATTAACTAATACCCTAGGGGTGTCGACCATAACATTTCTATAAGGCCCTGCAACTTGTCCTTGACAGACAGTTTCATCTTCTATTACCCCCATGTCTACTTGACCAGGGGGATTTAATCGAACAGGTGGCGCTGGGGGAGCACCCAAAAATTACATAGATGTGTTAATTGGGCAATCACCTGTCGATTTATTTCAGCAGACTGTCTATTAGTCTCAGCTGACTCTTGCACTACGAGGTTAAATATATTACCCATTTGGATAGTCAATATATTAACCAACTCATGATTACTATTATCCATTTGTTGCCTCAACACTGCCACCGAAGTATTAGTTAGAGGCGACACTAGTTGTTGCGCAGGCATTCCTCTATTTCCCCATACTGCAGATCCTTGTAAAGGAGAATTCACATTTTGCACGTTATCTAACACCACCGCTGCACTTGAAGTCAACTGATATCCCCACATTAAGGAATACGACATTCCATAAGGGGGGTTAGCAGTACCAAATTGAGGTATCGATGTGTTCGGGATGACATTCGTAGGTCGTAGCCACCACTGGCGCTAGACTCACCGGTGTGGTCTGGGGAATAGGTACTGATACTGAAGCAGTTGATCCTGATACAATTGTGTTATTTAGTGGGGGAAATGGCACAACTTGAGTAACTACTGGGTCAGATGTACCTAATGTTCGTGATGGAATTTCCTCCACATTTGAAGTAGTGTTTGACATCCAAGGTATACGTCTCCTAGTGGGTGGTTTCTTATAATCTTGAGTTAGGCTTCCACTTCTAAGTCTCATACACTTATGACATCTAACAATAAAAACTTAGCACTGGTCCCACTGGGTGTACCAATATGTTTACTGTGGAAAATGGTAAACAACTGCTGGTCCTCCCAAAGTCCTAAAACTAAGGGTCACTCGCAAGATCGACCAGTTGATCTTAAGACACGTGCTAAGATTTGTGAAATTGTACTGATTTTGTCGAAATCCTTGCCTACGAAATTATTTCCTAAGACTAAGGGAATAAGTACAACGACTTTCCACACAATACTTCAGGTTCGACCGACAGGTAACTCGTGACCGACGGAGACAAACACCTAAATAACTTGACGAATCTGAGTATTCACTATATTTTGACCTACTATGGTAACTCATGATCGATAGAGGTTGTGAATTCAGGCTTGTTCTAAATGAAATATGGGTCGAAAGACTCTTCTGTCAATTTGAAACTTGTAACAAAGAGAGCCTGAACATATACAAAAACACAAAGTGATTGCCGAAAAGTAAATAAAATGCAAGTAGATGTTTCAAAGAAAACAACAAAAAAGTAAAGGTTTTGCATTGAAATAAAGGTGGTGATTCACGTACATCAAATAATTTCACAGCTCTTTCTTCCCGACGCTCGGAATTGGGCAGAGTTTTTGCAAGTAATTTGAGTAAACAAGTGAACACACGGATTTTACATTGAAATGACTTATTTATAACGTTTACAAAGTAACTTCCTAAAAACAATCTACGGCTGGTGTTCGAAACTTGAAGAAATCGCTTCACAAGATTTCGCCACCTATTTGGCGCTTAAACAACACAAAGCTCTGATAACTACCCACAATCTTGGACTTTAAATTTTTTCCGCTTCTTGCTTCTAAAAGTAAACTGCTCCTAATGTCGACGATTTCCTTCATCGAAAGCAAAAACAATGAAATTCCTCTAAGTCCAAAATCCTCCATAACCGACTGGGCTCATCTTTGATTATTTCCCTCGCTATTTAATATTTTGGTCGAATCGACCAATTTCCATGTTTTGTCCCTTTGGTCGACATGCCTCTTTTTTGACATCCTTGATTTAGTATTCTTCTTGGTCATATATTTCAATCTTCTGAAGAACCCTTATTCTCTAAGGATCGACCCTTAATTTACAAAGACGTTTGCATTTAATATGCACTTTTGAATACCTTAAGAAATTTCAAGGTAACACAAAGGTGTTTGAGAAGCCATTCAAAATGGTCCAACACCGATGACACATGTTGTTGGAGGTGCTATTGTACCAAATCTAGAAAACTTAGGGAATGAGGATGATAATAAGAAGTGTGCACATGATTGGAAAGCGAAAAATATCACCATATCCGCTCGTGGTGTTGATGAGTTTTTGATCAGTGCATTTTGATGCACATTCTTCCATGTTGGTAATTAAGCATTTCTAAGGTTTGCTTTGTTTATTTTTATGTTTTATAATGTTTTTCTAATTTAGTTTATTTTTGGTTTAATTTGATTTTCGTATTTAATTTTCAGCTTTAGCAACTTTCACAGAAAAATTTATAACTGGAGCTACGAGCATCTGATCGACGTGTTCTGATACTTTCTGGAAAGCTGAGAGAAAGAGCTACAACTTTCATGTTGAAACTAGAAGCTGATTCAGACTGTAGCAAGGTTGAAAAATTCATTGAAGTTGCAGCATTAGATATATTTTTTGTTTGGGTCATTTGTTTTGGGTCCAGATTATGTTTTCGACCCAGTTGGGTTATAAACCGAATTGGTTGTTTCTATTATACCTAGAAGCCGTGCTACATGAAGATAAATTTCTTTTCACGATAAACCTTGCTTGTACGCTTGAATGGAGAACTAATCATCCAAAGTTGATTTATTGTAATTTCGTTCCGACGCTTTGAAGTTTTTAATTTATCAATTGAATTTTATTTCTCTTTCAATTCTATTTTATGAAATTGAATTTTCTTAATATGTTATTTCATGGAATGTCTTGATTAAATTTGTACCATTGTATTCCTAATCTTTAATCGTTGTTTATGTCACTTAGTCGTTAAATCGCATCATATATCGTGTTTGCTTAATTCACGATTGTATTAATCTGATTGCTTAATTCAGAATGGGAATTCAATCTATTTTATAACTATTGCGCTTCTCAATTGGTATTGAAATCGAATAAAGATCAAAGCCGCTTAGGGAATTGGTAAGGTAAAAACCAATGATTAGCAGGAAACCGGAAATATTAGATCGACTTATTTTTATAATCACTTTTTGTTAATTAAAATCACTTTTTTAAATTGAACCCTAAAACCCCCAATTCATCGTTACTGTTGTTGGTTAATAAAAATACAAGAATCCTCGCGATACGATACTCGAGTCACTGTACATAAACTACAATTTTACAAAACACTCATTTTTGATCCGCACGCGACAGCGGATCCAATTGGCGTCGCTGCCAGGGATTCATGTTGTTATTAACTTATATTAGAGTCATAGGTATAGTGTTATTGCTATTTTTTCTTGTTTTTTGTTGTGTTTGTTGATTTTTAGGGTTGTCGCATGGGTTGCACTATAGTGGTAAATATTCTAGACTGTCAAGTAAGTTTGGAAGCTACTGTTTCGAATTGATCCAAAATGTTTTGTGTAAATCAGGAAAAAATCGGTGAACAGTACTCCTTTAGAATAAATTCTAAAAGAATTCAATCCTCAAAATCTTAAATTCGTCTTTTTTCTATTTTTAATTATTTTTTTGTTGTTCTCATAGTGTCGAAAAAATCCAAAAATATTTTAAAATTCTTATTTCAGTTCAGTAGATAAAATTTGGTGTTTTTATATTTTTTTGAATTTATTTTAATTGTTTTCTTTCTTTCTATTTGGTTATGCCTATTTGGGACATAGTTGGTATTTTTGTGTTTGTTGAAAACATGGCTGAACAAAGAACTTTAAGACCGTTGGTTGCCCCTGATATGAACTATAATGGTTTATGTGTTGACTATCCTACAGTTGATGCACCTTTTGAATTTAAATCTGATTTAATACAATTGTTGCCCAAATTTAATGTTCTTGCAGGTGATGATCCACATTAGCATCTGAAGGAATTCCAGATTCTGTACTCTGCACCTTCCGAACCTTCACTAGAGGACACTATCAAACAAATGACTGCAAATAATCTTCAGTATCAACAACAAATAGATTATACTTTGTAGACTTTACAAACACAGATTGAAAAGCTTGCCTCTTCGATGAATGGCATGCAACAAGCTCAAGGATCTAACAAACAACCCTTGGAAGAGAAATTTGTTTTTCCAATACATTTGCTTTCTGAGATTGTTGATGATATTTGTATTGGTTTGTTTGCATTTTATTTTCCATCATTGTCTGATTTTGATGATGTTTGCTCTTGTGATGTTTGTACTGACACTAAAATTTGCTCTGTGTTGTGTTGAAATTGAGGCTGCCTTGCAAGTTGATATTCTTACTGCACATGAGGTTGCAAATGAATTTGTTCATGTAGATGAAGCTATTGAAATTTTGGCTGCTCCAAGCATATGGTCTATTGAGCAACCATATTCTCTAGAGATGAAACCACTTCTTAAAAATATGAATTATGCTTATTTAGAGAGGAATGAAAAATGTTCGGTTACAATTTCTTCTAACCTTGATTTTGATCAAGAAAATAATTTTTTGCATGTTTTGAAGAAATATAAAAAGGGAATTGGATGGACCTTGACTGATATTTTTGATATTAGTTCATCTATGTATATGCACAGGGTACTTTTAGATGTAGCAAAAGCAGTGAGGTAGCCCCATAACCGTTTGATCATTGATGTTGTGAAAGATGAGACCAGTTTCACGTGCTCATTTGACACTTTTAATTTTATAAGAAAATTCTTTGATCCTGGAATAACAAGTGAAGACATTGATCAAAATTTCAAAGTCAATGAACAATTCATTAAGTTATTCCATGAGAGCCCCACATTATAAGAGGAAATTATAAAAGAGCTCTCATTGGGAAAGACTACTTATGCGGTCACCTATCCGCCATGACTGCTCGGGTGTGTTCTTTCCTCTCTCTCATTTCTCTTATTTTATGTTTGTTTCTTTCATTGAGGATAATGCATGTTTTAAGTGTGTGTGTGGGGGAGAGAATCATTTAATTTCTTTGTTTTCTTTGTTTTTTATTTATTATATTAAAAAAATTGTTTTGTTTTTTTTTTTTTATATTTTGAAACACTATGCATTTTTTTTGGAAAGTTTAGGCTATGGATTAATTTGAGGTTAGTTTATGGAGACTTGAAATTTTTTTCCACAAGATCGGTATCGTTTTAACACCGTAAGTCTCCTAAGTATAGAAATCATTATGAATACTTGTTATGACATAGCCTTGAATTCTCATTCTCTAATATCTCTTGAGTAGTTTATCTTTGCAGTCGGCACCATGTCACACACGCTCTACGTAAGGAAGCCGATGAATATAAGTGAGTGATCCAAATTTTTAATTGAAAAAAATAGGGAATGCACCTTCTAAGTTGGGTGACCTTCACCCGGTCACTTAACTTAACGGTTGCGGAACCTATAAAAACATGACAATAAAACCCGTTGTTGGTTGGTTTAGAGGTTTATAGTGCTGAATTTGGTAGGGCGGATTACGATTCGATCCCCCCACAACTACAATTGGGTAAGCAAGGGGTTATGCCACTTAGTTACTAGAACCCCATGCAAAATGGATCAGAGTCACTAACGGTCGCCTTACTATGAGAATGTGGAGATAATAGGCTTAGTGTGATTGCGCCAGAATGAAAGAGAGCAAAAATAAGGATGAGTAAGTTAGGCTTAGGCATAATAACATGATTCTGATTGGTTTGTATAGGAGAGAGCCTTATGACTGCACAATTGCGGATTAGTGTTCTTATGATATCCTTAGTATGTAGGATTAGTACATATTGATGCTCTCTTAATCGAAGAAGAGTTTGTAGACTGGAATGAGCATCTGAATGCTGTGGTGTTTCATGAGTTTTGATTTAATTTTGCTCGGAGTGCAAAAGTTCAAGTGTGGGGGAATTTGATCAATGCATTTTGACGCACATTCTTCCATGTTTGTACTTAAGCATTTATATGATTTGTTTTGTTTATTTTTATGTTTTATAATGTTATTCTAATTTAGTTTATTTTTGCTTTAATTTGATTTTCGTATTTAATTTTTCAGCTTTAACAACTTTCACAGAAAAATTCATAACTGGAGCTACGAGTATCGGATCGACGCATTCTAATAATTTCTGGAAAGTTGAGAGAAAGAGCTACAACTTTGATATTGAAGTTAGAAGCTGATTCAGACTGTAGCAAGATTGAAAAATTCGTTGAAGTTGCAACATTAGATATATTTTTGTTTTGGGCCTGGATTATGTTTTCGACCCAGTTGGGTTGTAAACCGAATTGGTTGTTTCTCTTATACCTAGCAGTCCTGCTACAGGGAGATAACTTTCTTTTCACGATAAATCTTGCTTGTATGCTTGAATGGAGAACTAATCATCAAAAGTTGATATATTGTAATCCCATTCTGACGCTTTGAGGTTTTTAATTTATCAATTCAATTTTGTTTCTCTTTCAATTTTATTTTATGAAATTGCATTTGCTTCATCTATTATTTCATGGAATGTCTTGATTAAGTTCGTATGATTGTATTCCTAATCTTTAATCGTTGTTTATGTTGCTTAGTTGTTAAATCTCGTTCTATATTGTGTTTGCTTAATTCACGATTGTATTAATTTGTTTGCTTAATTTGGAATGAGAATTCAATCTATTTTATATCTATTGTGCTTGTCAATTGGTATTGAAATCGAATAGAGATCGAATTTGCTTAGGGAATTGGTAAGATAAAAGCCAATAATGATTAGCAGAAAACCGAAAACATTAGATTGACTTATGTTTATAATCATTTCTGTTAATTAAAATTACTTTTTTAAATCGAAACCTTAAATCCCCAATTCATCGTTACTGTTGTTGGTTAATAATAATACAAGAATCCTTGCAATACGATACTCGAGTCACTTTCGCTAAACTACAGTTTTACAAAACACTCGTTTCTGATCCGCGCGCGACAATGGATCAGTTTTATCGCATTTCCTATTGCGAGACTGCTAAAGCTATGTGAGATACTCTACAAGTTACCTATGATGGATCTAATGAGGTAAAACAAGCTAGGATTAATACACTTAATCAAGAATTTGAATTCTTTCGCATAAAGCATGGTGAAGCCATGTGGAAATGCAAAAGCAATTCTCGCATATTATTAATCGTTTAAATTTGTTAGGTAATCAATCCTATTTTCAATCTTATTGCTAATAACAAGGTTTTGAGATATCTTACTAGAATTGGCAACCAAAGGTCACCGCGATAAAGAAAGCCAATAATCTTGCAACACTTGATCTCACCGCTTTATTTGGAAAGCTAGAAGAACATGAGTAAGAACTCAATTGCTTGGAAAAACATGAAAAAAAAGCTTGAGAAAAAGAAGAAAAGGGTTAAAGGCACCAGAAAAGAGGAAGTGTTCAAGTCTAAAGCTCTTAAGGCTTCAAGTTCAAAGTCCTCAAAGGATGAGCACACTAACGATAATGATTCTTGTGATACAGAAGATGCTGACGCGGTAAAGCGGCTAACAAAAAGTAAATATTTTTATATCGTCTCCACAGGAATTAGTGCTAATGAATTTCCGTTCGACAAGTCTCGCGTTTATGAGTTTGAATTTAAATGAATTTATAGATGCATATACAAAATTATCCATTTTTCGTAAAAAAAATAGAATTTATTCGGATATACATATCCAAAATTAAATATATTATAAAAAAAAGTGTGTTTAAAGATACATCTCTAAAATAAAGATCATTTTAAAATTTCGTAGAGGATTTGAAAAAAATAAGGGAATTTCTTTTCCCACCTAGTAGACTTCTAGACCTCTGATGAAAAATCTAAAATATCCTCAGAATTCGCAAATGCACTTACAAATTCACCACAAACGTGAATTATTTGGTTTACTTCGCAAGTGAACGTGCGAATTCACCACAAACGTGAATTATTTGGTTTACTTCACAAGTGCATTTACGAATTCACCTGTTGGGACTGTGAATTCACAGATGCATATGCGAATTAAACCATGTATTATTTTTTTTTAAAACATTTACGGTTAATTCACATGTGTGTTTACAAATTATGCATAAACAAATACAAACCTATTATTTACACCCAAGAAGCATGAAAAAAAAATAATTGTAATATTTGTGATACAAATCTTCATTTTTATTGATAATTATTGCTAATTATTATTTTCATTTTTTAATAAATATATAATTATTATGTATACTGCTCTATTTCTATTTCTCTGTTCTAAAATAAATCTATTATATTAGGTATACGTAATTAAATAAATTTTATTCAACACACTATGTTATGGATTTAATATTTTTTAGAAAGATGATAAATTTATAAACTCACTATAAATGTGTTTTAATTATAACGGTAATACCATTTAATAGGTAAATTAAAAGTTTTTTTTTATAATTGTCTAATACAATTTATATTTTAATTAAATCTTAAAAAAAAAACAAAAAATTATTTTGTTATATTTTTAAACCTTTGCAAAAACGAAAATTATTTAAAATGATAATTATTTGCAAAAACGAACTATTATTACGTAACTTCTTTAAACTTTTGTAATACATTCGAACTATTCTGAAAAAATATATCTATATAAAGAATAAATAAAATATGAATTAGTGTATTGCATGATATAACAACCGTAAATCTATTATACTCGAATATTCAATTACAAAATGCATATATATTATGTCAATTAAATTTATTCTATTTTTAATATAATAAAATAAATTACTACTAAATTTACTTGATTATTTAATAAGTATTTTATAGACCTTAAATATTATTTCATCTTTTTAATTATTATTTATTATAATTAAATATTACAATTAATTTTCACAGTTCTAAAAATAATTAAATATGAAGAATGCATAAATACATTTAAAATGAATTTATAAATGCACTTATAAAATTACCAAAAAGTGAATCCACTTAATAAGAATATTTTAAATATAAAGAAATTTTCAACAAATAATAAAGCTGCAATGAAAAATTACCAAATCTTGGTATCTTTTACAAGAAAGGCCTAGGACTATAAATAGACCCATAAGCAAAAGATTTGTAAGCGTGAAACTTTTTAACAAAACTTAGTTATAACAACCATAAAAATAAGACAACAGACTTATGAAAATAATTTACGTAACATTCTACTATTAAACTTCCTTAGTTAAATTAAATTCTAAATTAAATGTCATCTTTATCTACTTTTTTTTGTCTACTGTCACCAAAATTTTTGAAAATATAATATTGGAGGTGTAAGTTCCTATTGGAAAATTAGAGGGGGTATTGAAATTGAATGCTAACTAACAACCGTTAAAAATCCGGCCGCCACCACCACCGCAAGGCTGTAGTGTCACGTTGAGGAGTGGAGTCATAACTCCAACTTATCATCACACTTATTTGCGTTTCTTTTTTGTAGAAAAGTCAACATCACATATCTAACAAACCTAAATTCCAAAACCTTCCTATTCCTCTTACCTACGTATCCATTCATAATCATACTTGTCTGTCCTCGATCCCACAGACCAATTTTTAATAACTCTCTCAACAATCTCAACTAACCAACCATTCATCTTTCATCACATGGGTCTCTCAAATTTCTCATCTTTCACTCCTAAACCATCAAAAAGCCATGTTCTTACCAACCCCAACATCCAAAGTTCTTAACTTTATCACTCTCACTACCTTCTTTCTCAAAATCCATGGCACCCTTTAATTTATTCTTCCTATTGCATCTTCTATTAATTCCAACAACTTGCTCTATTCAACCCTTTGAAGATGGGTTCATCTCTGGTGTTATATCCAATAAGGGTCTTGATTTTGCAAAGGATTTGTTGATAGAGAAAGGTATTGAATCCATTGTTCTTCTTAAGCTACCAGAGATTGAGAATTCTGCACAAGTTTCACTTGTTGGAAAGGCTAAGGTTGTTCTTTCTGATATCACAATTAAGGATGTTCAGGTGAATTCTTCGTCTGTTGTGATTGGAGAGAGTGGGATTGTTGTCGTTGTTTCGGGTGCTACTGCTGATTTGAGTATGAAGTGGAAGTATACTGTCAGCTCTTGGTTGATTCCAATTGGAATTTCTGATAGTGGAACTGCTTCAATTAAGGTATGAAATTGAAATTAGAGATCGATATGTATATTGTCAGAGCCGTCTCAAGTTTTCAGAGGTCCTGAGTAGACCAGTAGCATTTAACTATAACAAAACAGATAGATGTCTTATTTAGCCAAATTGTAGGCTCTAAACGATAGTCTGCTTTACACACCTTCAAAGACGGTCCTGTATAGTGGAAACTGTCACATGTACATTGATAAATTATACTTTGTGAAAATATTAGTGATTGTATTGTATATCATTACAAGTGCGGTATAAAACATAATTTCGATGTTCCAAGGTATATATAGCTTGACATAAGAAGGTTTTAATTTATGTTGAGCTTAATATAAGATTACAAAAGGAAGAAGGAAGAATGTCTATACTTGTTTCTTGATCTTTTGAAACAGACATCTGTTGTTTAACCAATAGTATCTCCACTTATTTTTGCTGTGCCGTGTTTGGAAGGTTAAAGGAATGCAAGTCGGGCTTACATTAAATTTAAAGAACCAAGACGGTCGTCTTAAGTTGAGTCTCTTAGATCATGGATGCTATGTGGGAGATTTATCGATAAAGTTGGACGGTGGAGCAGCTTGGCTTTACCAATTGTAAGCAAATTTCTTAATCCATGTTTCTGATAAGTGATATTCTTCTCGCGTTCTTTCATAGAGAACTGTAATACAAAGTCTATATTTCAAATTTATTCGTTACTACTATGTTCTTTAGAGTGTGACATGAAGTCGTAAGAGTAGAAACGAGTACCTTCCATTAACTTCTACGCGTGCTTGACACTACTTTATGCTTTGTTTCAGGCTAGTTGATGCTTTTGAAGAGAATATAGCATCTTCAGTAGAAGAAGGAATTTCGGGGAAAATAAAAGAAGGAATAACAAAGCTTGATAATTTTTTGCAAGCTCTTCCAAAGCAAATCTCCCTCGACAAAACTGCTGCGCTAAATGTTTCTTTTGTTGGTAATCCTGTGTTGAGTAATTCTTCTGTTGCAGTTGCAATTAATGGTTTATTCACAAGAACAAGCGAAACTCTAGTACCTCAAAGTTACAAGAAAGGATATCAAGTTTCTTCTGCATGTGGTGGCTTACCAAAGATGATAAAGGTTTCAATACACGAAAACGTGTTCAAATCTGCTTCCCTAGTTTACTTCAACGTAAGTTTCTATATAGATAAATTGGATTCAGGCGTTTATGTTGAATAATTTTATATAGTTTGTGATTTGTTTTTGGGCTCAGGCAGGTAAAATGCAATTGATTATCGATGAACTACCCGATCAGGCTCTTCTGAACACCGCTGAGTGGAGATTCATAGTTCCTCAATTGTACAAGCGATATCCAAATGACAACATGCAGATTAATGTCTCTGCATCTTTTCCACCAGTCATACAAGTGGGTTACCAAGATATCGGTGCTACTGTTTCCGTAGATATAACAATTAATGTTCTAGAAGGCGGCGAAGCCATACCTGTTGCATGCATCTCAGTGGTAAGCTTGCTGAAATCTTTGAGTGAAAACTAATAAGCTGCAGGATCATTATTCTGTTTAATGTGATCCATTTTTCTTGCTTATGCTGCAGGATATTAGTGCTTCATGTTCTCTGGAAATTTTAGGAAACAACATTGCTGGTAGGATTACATTACAAAAATTTTCTGCATACTTGAAATGGAGCAAAATAGGAAAACTGCGCATACATCTTATTCAGGTAAATCAGTTTTCTACCATGCTTTATTTCTATTCAAAATCGTATGAAACTGAACCGTTGTACCGGATTTTCTGGTCTAATATCTCATCGACAAAAAATCTTACTCTTCAACGCTGTCGATATATGCAGTCACTGGTATCAAGTGCCCTCAAAACAGTTGTCCTACCATACTTGAACCGACAATTGAAGAGTGGATACCCGTTGCCAACTATCGATGATTATGGCTTTCGGAATTCTATTGTCTTGTACAATTATCCATGGATTTCAATGTGTAGTGATGCTTCATTTATAGAAGAAGATTAATCATCCATGGATTTCAGTGTGTAGTGCTTCCTTCATAAAACTACTCTAAAAAATTTGTATTCTTTGTGGTAAGATATCTGTAAAGTCTGAAGAATATGAATAATGTATGTAGAAGTAAGAAATCCATCTGTATATACCACTTTTGTATATAAATATTTAGGTAAAATTACACAAAGTCCTCTGAGTTATTTTTGTGTAATGGGTTGGTCATTTAGATTTTTTTTAACAATTTAGCTCTTAAAGAAGACACCACAAACTACGGTGCTTATGAAAAAGGTGCAAAGCTGTCTTCAAGGCTTAAGGATACAAATTTCAGTAAAGGAAGGTTTGATCTCCTTTCACTAAGTGATGGTAATCTTGTTATGCATTCTATTAACTTACCATCTGGTTATGTTAATGAAAACTACTATGAAAGTCCAAAATTGCAAGTTCACAAGCAAATTGATGAAAGAAATGATGACTATTGTATGGAGAAAACTGATGATTTGGGTGAAGAACCAGTACAAATGACATTGCTTGATGTTGTGATAAGTATTATTTTGGACGTTAATGGAGATGCGAGTGTGAGATATTAGATTGAACTCTATTGGGTCGAAGGTAGTATTTTGGTCTGACGGTTTGACAAAGTTTAGCATGCAGTCAAAGTTTGCTCACATGATGTTGTCGAAGTGTTACAAGCTGTAGTCGAAGTGTGTTCTAGCTTGTAGTGTCGAAGGATGCTAGGATTGATAGCATCGAATTGGGCCTGTATGTTATGTCCAATTGGTTAAGTTAGCTTGTACCCTAAGTTAGCTTGTAATGGGTATTTGTGATAAAAGCCCATTAGTGTAGTATATTAGGTTTATTATAAATAACATACTAGTCTCTCATCATTGCATACTACAAATCCAATTTTTAGAGTGAGAGAGTTATTTGTTATTCTTGTAATCTTATTTCAAGAGTAAGGAAAGAATAGTAGTTAATAACCAATCCTTGTGTTCATCGTGTTCTTCATTTTTTCCTACTCAAATTGTTTCTTGATCAGTAAGCAACAAGTTTATATTTTGTTCTAAGGCATCCGATTCACAACAAATTGGTGCTGTGAACGTGGAGAAGATGCTTTCGACAAAGTATGAGATTGAAAAGTTCACCGGAGTGAACGATTTCGGTCTGTGGCGCTTGAAGATGAAATCCCTACTAGTTCATTAGGGTTGTTTGGAAGCGTTGAAGGGAGAATCATCCATGAACGAAGCGTTAACGACAACTGAGAAGACTACAATGAAAGAGAAGACCCACAACGCAATTTTGTTGAGCCTTGGTGATAAGGTTCTTGAATATCCAAAGTTATGGGTGAAACTTGAAAGTTTGTACATGACCAAGTCGTTGGTGAATCGACTCTACTTGAAGCAAGCTTTGTATTCATTCAAGATGATTGAAGACAAAGTGTTGTTGGGTGGATATGTTCAAAGTCGATTCTTGATCTTGAAAATATTGATGTGAAGATCGATGATGAAGATCAAGCGTTGTTGCTGTTGTGCGCGTTGCCCAGATCACATGCTTACTTCAAAGAAACTCTCTTGTATGGAAGGGAGTCCCTGACCTTTGAAGAAGTTCAACCAGCCTTGTATTCGAAGGACTTGAGCGAACGAAAGGAGCATAAATCTTTGACGATTGGTGAAGGTTTGGCTGTTAAAGGAAAATTCTTGCGAAAGGATAATAAGTTCGACAAGAAGAAAGGTAAAAGTCAGCATAAGTTTTACAATGGTGAAGCATCTAGTATTCGATGTTATCATTGTAAGAAGGAGGGTCACACAAGAAAAGTGTGCCATGAACGACTGAAAGATCATGAAGGAAAGGATAATGGCAATGCAACTATTGTTCAAGATGATTTCGACTCATCTGATGTTCTTGTGTTTTCGAGCAGCAATTCGTCGAAGGAGTGGATTATGGATTCTGGGTGCACTTGGCACATGACTCCAAACAAAGACTTGTTCGAGGAATTATGTGATCAAGATGGTGGATCCATATTGCAACAAACAACAAAGCTTGCAAGATGCGTGTTGGATGAGATTCAAACTCCATGATGAGTCAATAAGGTTATTATGTACTTGATTTGAGAAATTTGATTTCTCTTGGTGAATTCGACAAGAAAGGATATGTTTTTAAGGAGAGAAAAGTATCCTAAGAGTCATGAAGGGTCAAGGAAGTCTTGAAAGGCGTGAAGAAACAAGGCCTGTATACCTGAAGTTGTAAGTGGTTCGACAAATGTTGCATCCATGAAACCTTTGTCAAAGACCGAAATTTGGCACATGAGATTAGGCCATGTCAGTGAAAGGGGTCTGGTCAAATTGGGGAAACAAATTTTGCTTGGTGGAGACAAAGTCGAAAAGATGAAGTTTTGTGAACCCTGTGTACTTGGAAAATCTTGCAAAGTGAAGTTCAACAAAGGTAAACAAAGAACACATGGATCCCTTGATTACATCCATGCTGATCTTTGGGGGCCTGCAAGGTGTCCATCACATTCAGGAGCAAGGTATTTTCTATCCATAGTAGATGACTATTCTAGAAAGTTATGGATATTCATTCAGAAGACTAAGGATGAAACTTTTGAGAATTTCAAAGGTTGGAAGACAATGGTCTTGGATTTTGCAATGAGGCATTCGCTTTTGCCCTATTGCAAGAACTATCAGGCACTCCATAACAAAATGGTTTGGCTGAAAGGTTTAATCGAACCACCTTTGAGAGAGTTAGATGCATATTGACTAGTGTTGGGTTAAAGAAGGTGTTTTGGGCTGAGGTTGTTTCGACAACAACATATCTGATAAACAAATGTCCTTCGACTGCGTTAGATATGAAGACACCTGAAGAATTTTGGTCGGGACATCCACCAAATCTCGACAAACTGAGAGTATTTGGCTGCGTAGCCTATGCTCACATTAGGCAAGACAAGGTCGAACCTAGAGCTCTTAAATGCATGTTCATGGGATACCCTGAAGGAGTCAAAGCTTATAGGCTATGGTGCCTAGAGTCAGGTCACAAAAGGATTATCACTAGTCGAGATGTTGTTTTCAATGAAGCTGAAATGGTTTCAAGAAAACAGAGGATGTTGGTGTCGCATATCGACGAAATAGGTAGAGATTCTTGTTGAGGTGGAGCATGTTGATGCTGAATTGCATATCCTAGATAAAGTCGAAGAAGCAGAGGATGCTGATGAAGTTGAGGAAACTGTCGATGACTATCTATTGGCAAGAGATAGGACACGAAGAGTCATCAAACCACCTCAAAGATTTGGGTATGCAGATCTTATAGCTTATGCCTTAATCTCTGCAAGTGAGGTTCTAGACGAAGAACCAAGAGACCATAAGGAAGTTATGAGGAGTCAAAATAAGACTGAATGGATGAAGGCCATGGATGATGAGATGAAGTCTCTTCATGATAACAACACTTGGGAATTGCTCAAGAAACCTGTTGGAGCCAGGTTAGTCAGTTGTAAATGGATTTTCAAAGTTAAGGAAGGAATCAAATGAGTGGCGTCGAAAAGATACAAGGCAAGGTTGATTGCAAGGGGTTCCACTCATAAAGAAGGTGTAGACTTCAATGATGTGTTTTCTCCTGTTGTAAAGCATAGGTCCATTCGAATGTTGCTTGCCATAGTGACACGGTTCGATCTTGAACTGGAACAAATGGATGTAAAGAATGCGTTCTTGTATGGTGATCTAGATGAAACAATTCTGATGAGGCAACCTGAAGGGTATGTCGAAAAGGGAAAGGAAGATTATGTGTTCAAGTTGAATAGATCTTTATATGGGCTGAAACAATCTCATCGGCAGTGGAATAAGAGATTCGACAAATTCATGGCACGCATAAGTTTTGACTTTTTCTTGACTTTTTTCCAAATTTTTTATTCTTGATGATCATGACGGATAATATGAAAAGCTTTGATGATTGAAAATTTTGAATTTCAAAGTTGACCAAAAAAGTCAAAGTTTGACTAATCTGGACAGTTGACTTTTTATCAGATGATTCAAAATTTCACTGTTAATCAACCATGGTATTGGAGATGTTTTGAACCAAGAAATTAGGTCAAGATATTGAGTTCATGATCTTGAGGTCATGCTCTAATTAATTAGTTCATACATTAAGCAAAAATTCAATGATGCATCATATAACACCCCTTCTAATTTACCCGCGATTTATATATTTTAATCAGAGTTTTAAACACATAACAAGAGGCGTCACAATTTTAATAATTTAAAATATAATCAAAACAGTTATCATGCTTTTCACTGAAGAACTCATTAAATAAAACCAACCAAAATATTATGTTTAAACAGCGGAATTATAACATAGAATCCGGAATACATCAATCCATAATTATTCCAGGATATAAACCAAAACATAAACCAAAACCATCATTTAAAATCCATAAATAATTTCCAATAGAACGTTCCCCAGTGTTACAACTACCAGAGCATGACACTGACACATGGATTAACTAAGGAATACAACTCTAGAAGCTGTCCTCACCGATTCCAAAGCAGCTAATCACTTCAAATCTGAAATCATCAAAGTAAGGGTGAGATCTCTATCCAATATAAAATGCATTATACATTTTTAAAATACAACAGAACAATTTAATACGTTAGTCCACTATCAATAACATAATCACAGCTCAGTCTACAAAACATTGCACATAATCAATGGAAATTGCAACACTGGAAACCATCCTAGCATGTTACAATCCCATATGCAATGCAGATTCTATGCATGTGGTACCAAACGTGAACCAAATTCACCCACTGTTCCATTACACTCGGAAAACAGCATCAATCCATGATTCGCCCATAACCACTGGGTCAAGAATCCATGATTCGCCCATAACCACTGGGTCAAGAATCCATGATTCGCCCATAACCACTGGATCCTGGTAAGTTTATTGGCTCTGCAAGCTCACTTCCGCACAATGAGAATGAAACAATAACAATGCTTATGCATGCACCATAAAAGCATGCAACATCAATTCAACGGAATATGATCACAACATAATTCCACATAAATGTCAATACCAATCTATCACATGATAACAACATAATCATGGAATAAATTATCACAAGGCATAAATATATCAAACGCTTACCCTTCAATTAGTAAGACTATCACCAGTATATACAATAACAACAACACATGATATCAATACAATCATGAATAATCAACAAGGAAAACAACACATAAGTGTCATACCCCAAAATTTGCCCTCCACCTTCTCAAGATATTCCATACATCTATACTCAAGGATTCCTCAAGAGTTGATCAGACAAACTCTCTCCTAGACAATCAGCCCAAGCTAGGGTTTGGCATTTATCAGATCCAGATGGACTTCCAACATCTCCAATGGTCATCATGCCTCCTCATATGCTTCAAAGATTCTCCATGTCAAGTTTCAAGCCTTACAAGTCAAATTTCCTCAGACAATTGCTCAGATGGTTGAAAATCGGGTGTATTGGACAAAAAGTCAACTGTGGTCAACATACAGTCAAAACTTCTGATTTTTGGTCAACATCCTCATTTTGAAGTTACATTCATCATTTGATCAAGGGTTGATCATGATTCATCAAGAAAACTCAAGATTTGCTCAGAAGTCAAACTTTCTAAATTAGGGTTTCTAGGTGAAAAGTCAATTGAACTTTGACTGGTCATAACTTCTTCATACTTTCTCAGAAAGTTTTCCACCACCTCTTGTTTTTAAGGAAATTAAATTCTCTACAACTTCATGTCTCACAAGAATGTTCAAAAAATGCTTCATTTGAGAGGTATGACCTAAAACATTACAGGTCATTTTCAAAGTCAACAAAAAGTCAACTTTTTGTTTTGAAGATATATTGAGCATGGAAACTCCAATTGAGATGAGACCAAAAGGGTTGGTTATAGGACTCTTAGAGCTTTCCAAAAAGTCCAAGAACACTCAAAAATGTGGAAAATTGAGCAAGATACACTATTCAGAAGTTGGGCAATTTTGGACAATTGTACAAAAGGACATTTTGGTCAAAATGCAAAATTTTCCAAATGGGCCTAAAATCTTTTGATCCAAACTTGTTCATGACATTATTTTTGACCCATAAATGCTTGGCCATGGTAATTTTCTATTTTTATGATTTATCTTTGAATTTTAAAACATTTAATTCAAAATTAAATCATATAAAATATGAAAATAAGATGTTTTTTCAAATGGATTGGATTTTTATCTTCCTTGAAGCCCAAGATAGCCCATAGCAATTGCCAAATTCGTGCTAGCCTCTTACATGGAAGGAAAATCAATTTTTTTCAAGATTTGATTTGAATTTAAAGAGAAAATATTGCACATTCAATGATCAATCTTTTTTCACTCTTTTTTCCTCTCTCAAATTCCTCTATAAATGCTTAGCAAGTACACAAGCCAAGGACACGAAACCCTAGCCCAAGAAGGAACCCTTATTTTGCCAAAAAATTTCACAAACTTTTGAAATTCGAATTCTATATTGCAGCCTCTTTCAACCATTCAATCTTGCTCCTGAAGTGCCCAGCAATCGTTTTCAGTCCTTACTTGAAGCCAGGACATCCAAAATCGTGACCTACAGCCTGCTCCGATTTGGTACATTTGTGAAATTCGAATTTCATTTTTCATGCATTATTAACTGTTTTCGTGTGTTTCTTTGTGATCAGGAGGTTCATTAGAACGCATTAGATGCCTTACATGCAAGCATACACGTAGAAATCATTGATTTCCATTGTTAGGGCATTTCAAGCTGTTTCGATCGAGCCGGCTTGTACAGGCACTTTTAGCCAAAACTAATATCACCAATGGATTCAGGAGGGTCGATTTAGGGGGGTAGGGTTCCCCTTTCCCGTTTATCGTTCGTATTTTGTTTGATCCGTTTTCAGGTTGGCCGGAGAAGACGACCGGAGCTAGGGCTCCGGCGTCGTTGACGTTTGCTTGACCGACGAGGGGCTGCGTGGCGTTATAACGCGTTCTGATTCGCTCTCTCATCCAGCGAGGACCCCACCAGCTGACTGGGCCTTGACTTCTCCAAATGGCGACGCGTGTTGCTCATCATCTCACGTTTTCATTCCATAACACCAGATGACAAATGGCGTAGTGGTAAAGATGCTTCCTGTTCCTGGATTCCCCTCAAGGTCATCAGTTCGAGCCAGCCTGAGACCGGGTTTTTCTTTTCTTTAACAAACTTTCATATTTTCTAATTTTTTTCATATTTTCTTATTATTTAATATTTTGCATATCATTTAATTTCTTTTCATAATTTTATTTATGCATTAAAAATTACCAAAAATTATTTTTCTTTTTACATCTATTTTCAGAAAATCTTTATTTAATTTATAAAATTAAAAAATACAATTTTGCATGCATATTTATTTTTATTCATAATTTTTGCATTTAAATACTTTTAATTAGTTTTTAATTATTAAATTGCATCAAAAAAATCCCAAAAAATTATTTTAGCATATTAATACTATTTCCAGCATGTCATATTTTACTTATTTAAAAAACTTGCATTTTTCTAACATTTTTTCTCTTATTCGATTCATCTCGTATTTTCCGATTTCTCATTCTTTCACGGGTTGTTCCGATTCAGACGTTTTCTTTTATCGTTTTATTTTTCCAATAATGTAATTGCTCATGGGATGTAATAGTTTGAATTAGGATTTTATTTTCCGCAAGTTTAAAGTATGTATCTTCCCCAAAGCCATGTAATAGCGTAGGACATTTATCCTTTCCGCACCTTTACATTCCGCATTTTACTTTCCGCACCTATAAACTGCTAGTAATTAGGCGTGTATGGCAAGATTAAAATCAACATAGCTCACTCTAATCTTCAAGATAAAATATCTGAAACCAACACACTCTTTTCACACATGCACCCCTTAGGGTAATTCTCTCTCGTTGCCTTACGAATTCAAATGGTCAAGTCCCTCGAACGTAGAGGTATCCTAGCACCGTTGCCTTCAAAACAAATCATCATAGTCCCTTCGATACAAAGATCATAAGACCCACGATGTCGCCTCCGAATACATGATCTTGACCCTCGATTGTCGCCTACGAAAAATGATGATAGTCCCTTCGAATGTGCTAGGATACTTCCTACAAGTTGTCTTCTATGACCATCCGATGTCCCTTCGATTGTCCCGCTTACATCCAACGAATGGAGCTACCTATCAACTAATGATATGGCTAGCGCTATTCTAAAGGAACGTAGAAGTACAAAAAACGACCAATTCTGAGTGGGTAAATAAGTCTTTTAGTTGCTCGCTCTATCAAAATGCTTTTCACACCTCACACTTTTGTCAAAGTTCAAACTCTTTTCAAAACGAAACATTTCCGAACACTTTGTATACACTCCTACATGAGTCATTACAAAGTCAAAGCGAAATGCCTTTTCAAACATTTTTCAAACACACAGAAAGCAATTAAAAAGTAATCTAGAGAGCAACTAAGAGCCCGTAGATAACTACGGATGAAAAGGGGTGCTAATACCTTCCCTCTTCATAACCATTCTCCCGAACTCAGAATCTAACGAAGGTCTTTTTCTGTACTTTTACCTTCCCTTAATTGGATAAAAATAAAAGTCGGTGGCGACTCTTGCTATCCGCATATTTGCGATACAAAATCCTACAAAGTCAGTTCACCGTATTACAATAAGCATCAATCCTCGTTCAACCTGTCAGAACAATCTAAACCAATTCATCCACCATTCCTAAAACTAACATAGTTCACAAATCGGAAAAATGGCTCTTTTCAAAATAAAATCCATTAATTATAATTTTCTTCATTTTATAAAATAGAGTATTTAATTTAAGAAACAACGTCCAAAACGGCGACTAAAACGGACTTACGGTTTGAAAGTTATGAGTTTTTAAAGTTTAGTATTTTTCAAAAAGAAACAGTGGAACCCGGTTCCTCCATATGGGGAACCGGTTCCTGCGTTCAAAAATGCCATTTTTACTTACCAATACACTGGGAACCCGGGTTCTCCCACATGGGAACCGGTTCCCACGACCCCCAGTGGCAGAAAACACTAGTTTTGACAGCAGAATGTTTCCAACTTATTCCATAGCATTCCCATACGAATCCAAACATCAAAAACACAATTTTTCATCCAACCAACACCAGTATTATACTATATGGCATAATTCATTTATTCTCAAACATTCCATAACATTACTACGGTTTCAAATTCCTATAATTCTACACATTTAGGGATAATCCTATAAAACCTAAACTATCCAATTTTTAAGATTCCTAACATACTAATCATCCAATTGCATCCCAAAACCCATAAGGCAATATAATTGAATGAAATCACCCCTTACCTCGCGATGATTCTTCGAATTCTCGGCGTTTGGCTTTTTCCAAATAACCTTCTTTTTCATTCTTTTCCTTTTTATCCTCCTTTTTATATTCCTTTATTTATTCCTTTTATTATTGCCAAATAATAGAAATAAATTAGTTATTATTTAGTAGAGCTTTTTACTCCACACACCTCCAATTAAACCTTACACCCCCAACTTTCCTTTTAAATTAAATAATTAATTAATCCAAAAATATTATTAATTAAGCCTTTAATTAAATTAATAATTAAATTCCTAATTATTTAATACTTGAATTAATTTGGGGTGTCACACATCATCCTCGATCAAAACCCTAAATGGCTCAAGAAGCAAACACATAAGCTATCTTATTTTGAAATTTGTCAATGATGCAATGATGCATATGTGAATGATATGAGATGGTATCTTAGGTAAAAATTGGGTTATGACACTAGGGCAAAGAGGATTCCATAAACTTTGAAAGATCAAGCTTCGAATTAAGATAAAGGGTAAATGATTCTGTAATTTTTGATTATATCATGAGAGGGTAGTGAGGGTTCCTTCTCTCTTAGGCTTTGTATGTTTGATGTATGATTTCCTTGTTGTATTGATTTTGATTTTGTGGCATATGATTATACATGAAATTTTGGTGTTTATGTTGTGATTGTTGTTGATGATTACTTTTGTTATAATGAATGTTGCATAAAACCCCAATCTAGAAACTATAGGTAATTAAGATTAGGATTTGAGGGTTTAGTGATGGATTATGACCCGTAATTGATACATAGGTAGTAGTGTACCATAATATATTGATAAGTGATGAAAGTATGTGTTTAGACTATTTTTTAGAACCTGTAATAAATTGGAAATCGAAGAAAATTGGACTAGTATAATGCTGAGATCGAACTAGAAAAATCCTGATCGCGCAGGATCGTTGGGTGATGTAGGGAGCATTGTCGGGCGATAGGACTTTCACCAGGAGAAGGAAGAGGCAAAGGGAGGCAAATTTGGGTGAGCCACTAGAGTGCGTTGCATCTAGCGTTGTCGGGCGAAGGGTGACGCAAAGGCAGCGTCTCCAGGTGACGTTGGGTTTCGTCGGGCGACGGATGACAAAAACTGTTGGCTGATTTGGACTTTCTTAAAATGGCCATAACTTTAATTCTAGGAGCCCGATTGATGTGTCATTCGAAACAGTTGTTAGATGACACTATGAACTTCAATTTGAAGGAGAAAAATGTAGGATACGAATTTTATTTCTAAGATCTAGGTTAAGATAAGAATAGTTCCCCCGAGTTGAATCTAAATGATGAATTATGGATGATGATTGTTTTGTTATGATGATAATGATGTTGATGACTATGATGATAATGATGCTGATAACCAAAATTGGCATAGTGTTGAAGGTGTATGCCTTGTATTTGTATAATTTATGTTGTTGCATATTAATGTTGCATGCATTCATTGGTGAGGGCTTATGCTTTGTTGTTAACTTGGATTGGCGTTGTGTTGAGGGCTTATGCCCTGGTGTTTCCTAATTGACACTATGTTGAATACTTATGCCTCGATGGTACCACATGCATTGAATTGGAGTAGGTCCCATTGCATTGCATGAATGTTGAATTGTTGCTGTGTGGTGTGAATGATGATTTTTTATGAAGTATTGTGTGAATTACTACTCCTTAGCACACATTCTTCACCTTATAATTATTAAATGAAATTATCACCCTTTTTGTGTTGTTATTATGTGCTGCTCGGGAGTACAGATAATCGTGTACACAAGTAGTACTTAGAGAGAGGATGTTACCTGATCGAGTCTTAGGAGTCACTCTGATACGTAACACGAGATATGTGAATTTTTTTTATGTTTTCTTGCATTATCTTTAATTGTTACGTATCTTGCTTTATAATTATGGTGGACCACGTGTTGTAGAGTTTTTGATCAGTACTGAAGTTGTAATGTGAAACTATTGGTGAAATCATGGGATAGAATATCAATGAAGTCTCCATCGAACATTTTTTATCCTGCGAGAGGAAATTAAAACATTGAGTAAACTTGAGAGAGATAAATCATGGTCTTTCGACCAAAAGATCGGGTAAAGGAGTCTATTACGCGAGGGGAAGGTATTAGCACCCCACACGCCCGTAGTACTATATGGTATCCACTTTTACTTTCTATCTATTGGGTGTGGGTATCTATTTACAACCTATTTCTAAGGCAAAATGAATGAATACAAAGTATTATGTATAAAAGAAAGGTTTTTTAGTCGTGCTTGTTGCGGTTGCGAATCTTTAGTGCCTACGTACCCCATTCGTGCTATTAGGGATCAAAGCACTATGTAGTTCTCCTCAAAAAATTTGGTGGATTGCAATTGTTTTTTATGAGAAATTTCGTTTCTCATCCTTGTGATTGGGATTGCAATTCGTGTTTGGCGTTGTAGCTTATCGTAAGACTCATGTTCGGCCACTCGCACACTTAGCAACTCGCTTGGATTTGAAAAAAAGAACACCCTTATCGAAAAGCTTTTCATAGAAAAAGGTCCAAAGACAAAAAGATTTGAAGTTGGTGAGTTGTTTTTACCTTTGCGAAAGGATTTGAGTTTATTAACAATGATTTGAGCTTTGATAAAGAAAATGTTTTAGTTTTATCATGCAAAAGGGGAAGAAAAACATCTAAGGGGAAGTAACTAGCTTTATCCCTAATTTTGTCATACAAAGTGGACCTACGTAAAGGATGAAAGGGAATCTCTACCTATGTTGACATGCATGGATGACTGTCATACCCCAAAATTTGCCCTCCATCTTCTCAAGGCATTCCATACCTCCATGCTCAAGGATTCCTCAAGGTTGATCAGACAAACTCTCTCCTAGACAATCAACCCAAACTAGGGTTTGGTATTTCTCAAGTCAAGATGGGTGTCTAACATCTCCAATGTTCATCATGCCTCCTCATATGCTTCAAAGATTCTCCATGTCAAGTTTCAAGCCTCACAAGTCAAGATTGCTCAGACAATTGCTCAGATGGTTGAAAATCGGGTGTATTGGACAAAAAGTCAACTGTGGTCAACATACAGTCAAAACTTCTGATTTTTGGTCAACATCCTCATTTTGAAGTTACATTCATCATTTGATCAAGGGTTGATCATGATTCATCAAGAAAACTCAAGATTTGCTCAGAGAAGTCAAACTTTCTAAATTAGGGTTTCTAGGTGAAAAGTCAATTGAACTTTGACTGGTCATAACTTCTTCATACTTTCTCAGAAAGTTTTCCACCACCTCTTGTTTTTAAGGAAATTAAATTCTCTACAACTTCATGTCTCACAAGAATGTTCAAAAAATGCTTCATTTGAGAGGTATGACCTAAAACATTACAGGTCATTTTCAAAGTCAACAAAAAGTCAACTTTTTGTTTTGAAGATATATTGAGCATGGAAACTCCAATTGAGATGAGACCAAAAGGGTTGGTTATAGGACTCTTAGAGCTTTCCAAAAAGTCCAAGAACACTCAAAAATGTGGAAAATTGAGCAAGATACACTATTCAGAAGTTGGGCAATTTTGGACAATTGTACAAAAGGACATTTTGGTCAAAATGCAAAATTTTCCAAATGGGCCTAAAATCTTTTGATCCAAACTTGTTCATGACATTATTTTTGACCCATAAATGCTTGGCCATGGTAATTTTCTATTTTTATGATTTATCTTTGAATTTTAAAACATTTAATTCAAAATTAAATCATATAAAATATGAAAATAAGATGTTTTTTCAAATGGATTGGATTTTTATCTTCCTTGAAGCCCAAGATAGCCCATAGCAATTGCCAAATTCGTGCTAGCCTCTTACATGGAAGGAAAATCAATTTTTTTCAAGATTTGATTTGAATTTAAAGAGAAAATATTGCACATTCAATGATCAATCTTTTTTCACTCTTTTTTCCTCTCTCAAATTCCTCTATAAATGCTTAGCAAGTACACAAGCCAAGGACACGAAACCCTAGCCCAAGAAGGAACCCTTATTTTGCCAAAAAATTTCACAAACTTTTGAAATTCGAATTCTATATTGCAGCCTCTTTCAACCATTCAATCTTGCTCCTGAAGTGCCCAGCAATCGTTTTCAGTCCTTACTTGAAGCCAGGACATCCAAAATCGTGACCTACAGCCTGCTCCGATTTGGTACATTTGTGAAATTCGAATTTCATTTTTCATGCATTATTAACTGTTTTCGTGTGTTTCTTTGTGATCAGGAGGTTCATTAGAACGCATTAGATGCCTTACATGCAAGCATACACGTAGAAATCATTGATTTCCATTGTTAGGGCATTTCAAGCTGTTTCGATCGAGCCGGCTTGTACAGGCACTTTTAGCCAAAACTAATATCACCAATGGATTCAGGAGGGTCGATTTAGGGGGGTAGGGTTCCCCTTTCCCGTTTATCGTTCGTATTTTGTTTGATCCGTTTTCAGGTTGGCCGGAGAAGACGACCGGAGCTAGGGCTCCGGCGTCGTTGACGTTTGCTTGACCGACGAGGGGCTGCGTGGCGTTATAACGCGTTCTGATTCGCTCTCTCATCCAGCGAGGACCCCACCAGCTGACTGGGCCTTGACTTCTCCAAATGGCGACGCGTGTTGCTCATCATCTCACGTTTTCATTCCATAACACCAGATGACAAATGGCGTAGTGGTAAAGATGCTTCCTGTTCCTGGATTCCCCTCAAGGTCATCAGTTCGAGCCAGCCTGAGACCGGGTTTTTCTTTTCTTTAACAAACTTTCATATTTTCTAATTTTTTTCATATTTTCTTATTATTTAATATTTTGCATATCATTTAATTTCTTTTCATAATTTTATTTATGCATTAAAAATTACCAAAAATTATTTTTCTTTTTACATCTATTTTCAGAAAATCTTTATTTAATTTATAAAATTAAAAAATACAATTTTGCATGCATATTTATTTTTATTCATAATTTTTGCATTTAAATACTTTTAATTAGTTTTTAATTATTAAATTGCATCAAAAAAATCCCAAAAAATTATTTTAGCATATTAATACTATTTCCAGCATGTCATATTTTACTTATTTAAAAAACTTGCATTTTTCTAACATTTTTTCTCTTATTCGATTCATCTCGTATTTTCCGATTTCTCATTCTTTCACGGGTTGTTCCGATTCAGACGTTTTCTTTTATCGTTTTATTTTTCCAATAATGTAATTGCTCATGGGATGTAATAGTTTGAATTAGGATTTTATTTTCCGCAAGTTTAAAGTATGTATCTTCCCCAAAGCCATGTAATAGCGTAGGACATTTATCCTTTCCGCACCTTTACATTCCGCATTTTACTTTCCGCACCTATAAACTGCTAGTAATTAGGCGTGTATGGCAAGATTAAAATCAACATAGCTCACTCTAATCTTCAAGATAAAATATCTGAAACCAACACACTCTTTTCACACATGCACCCCTTAGGGTAATTCTCTCTCGTTGCCTTACGAATTCAAATGGTCAAGTCCCTCGAACGTAGAGGTATCCTAGCACCGTTGCCTTCAAAACAAATCATCATAGTCCCTTCGATACAAAGATCATAAGACCCACGATGTCGCCTCCGAATACATGATCTTGACCCTCGATTGTCGCCTACGAAAAATGATGATAGTCCCTTCGAATATGCTAGGATACTTCCTACAAGTTGCCTTCTATGACCATCCGATGTCCCTTCGAATGTCCCGCTTACATCCAACGAATGGAGTTACCTACCAACTAATGGTATGGATAGCACTATTCTAAAGGAACGTAAAATAACACGAAAACGACCAATTCTGAGTGGGTAATAAGACTTCTAGTTGCTTGCTCTATCAAAATACTTTTCACACCTCACACTTTTTTCAAAGTTCAAACACTTTTCAAAATGAAACATTTCCGAACACTTTGTATACATTCCTACATGAATCATTACAAAGTCAAAGCGAAATGCCTTTTCAAAATGTTTTTTCAAACACACAGAAAGCAAATTTTTTAAAGTGATCTAGAGCAACTAAGAGCCCGTAGATAACTACGGATGAAAAGGGGTGCTAATACCTTCCCTTTTCATAACCTTCTCCCTTACTCAGAATCTAACGAAGGTCTTTTTCTGTTACTTTTACCTTCTCTTAATTGGATAAAAATAAAAGTCGGTGGCGACTCTTGCTATCCGCATATTTGCGATACAAAATCCTACAAAGTCAGTTCACCGTATTACAATAAGCATCAATCCTCGTTCAACCTGTCAGAACAATCTAAACCAATTCATCCACCATTCCTAAAACTAACATAGTTCACAAATCGGAAAAATGGCTCTTTTCAAAATAAAATCCATTAATTATAATTTTCTTCATTTTATAAAATAGAGTATTTAATTTAAGAAACAACGTCCAAAACGGCGACTAAAACGGACTTACGGTTTGAAAGTTATGAGTTTTTAAAGTTTAGTATTTTTCAAAAAGAAACAGTGGAACCCGGTTCCTCCATATGGGGAACCGGTTCCTGCGTTCAAAAATGCCATTTTTACTTACCAATACACTGGGAACCCGGGTTCTCCCACATGGGAACCGGTTCCCACGACCCCCAGTGGCAGAAAACACTAGTTTTGACAGCAGAATGTTTCCAACTTATTCCATAGCATTCCCATACGAATCCAAACATCAAAAACACAATTTTTCATCCAACCAACACCAGTATTATACTATATGGCATAATTCATTTATTCTCAAACATTCCATAACATTACTACGGTTTCAAATTCCTATAATTCTACACATTTAGGGATAATCCTATAAAACCTAAACTATCCAATTTTTAAGATTCCTAACATACTAATCATCCAATTGCATCCCAAAACCCATAAGGCAATATAATTGAATGAAATCACCCCTTACCTCGCGATGATTCTTCGAATTCTCGGCGTTTGGCTTTTTCCAAATAACCTTCTTTTTCATTCTTTTCCTTTTTATCCTCCTTTTTATATTCCTTTATTTATTCCTTTTATTATTGCCAAATAATAGAAATAAATTAGTTATTATTTAGTAGAGCTTTTTACTCCACACACCTCCAATTAAACCTTACACCCCCAACTTTCCTTTTAAATTAAATAATTAATTAATCCAAAAATATTATTAATTAAGCCTTTAATTAAATTAATAATTAAATTCCTAATTATTTAATACTTGAATTAATTTGGGGTGTCACACATCATCCTCGATCAAAACCCTAAATGGCTCAAGAAGCAAACACATAAGCTATCTTATTTTGAAATTTGTCAATGATGCAATGATGCATATGTGAATGATATGAGATGGTATCTTAGGTAAAAATTGGGTTATGACACTAGGGCAAAGAGGATTCCATAAACTTTGAAAGATCAAGCTTCGAATTAAGATAAAGGGTAAATGATTCTGTAATTTTTGATTATATCATGAGAGGGTAGTGAGGGTTCCTTCTCTCTTAGGCTTTGTATGTTTGATGTATGATTTCCTTGTTGTATTGATTTTGATTTTGTGGCATATGATTATACATGAAATTTTGGTGTTTATGTTGTGATTGTTGTTGATGATTACTTTTGTTATAATGAATGTTGCATAAAACCCCAATCTAGAAACTATAGGTAATTAAGATTAGGATTTGAGGGTTTAGTGATGGATTATGACCCGTAATTGATACATAGGTAGTAGTGTACCATAATATATTGATAAGTGATGAAAGTATGTGTTTAGACTATTTTTTAGAACCTGTAATAAATTGGAAATCGAAGAAAATTGGACTAGTATAATGCTGAGATCGAACTAGAAAAATCCTGATCGCGCAGGATCGTTGGGTGATGTAGGGAGCATTGTCGGGCGATAGGACTTTCACCAGGAGAAGGAAGAGGCAAAGGGAGGCAAATTTGGGTGAGCCACTAGAGTGCGTTGCATCTAGCGTTGTCGGGCGAAGGGTGACGCAAAGGCAGCGTCTCCAGGTGACGTTGGGTTTCGTCGGGCGACGGATGACAAAAACTGTTGGCTGATTTGGACTTTCTTAAAATGGCCATAACTTTAATTCTAGGAGCCCGATTGATGTGTCATTCGAAACAGTTGTTAGATGACACTATGAACTTCAATTTGAAGGAGAAAAATGTAGGATACGAATTTTATTTCTAAGATCTAGGTTAAGATAAGAATAGTTCCCCCGAGTTGAATCTAAATGATGAATTATGGATGATGATTGTTTTGTTATGATGATAATGATGTTGATGACTATGATGATAATGATGCTGATAACCAAAATTGGCATAGTGTTGAAGGTGTATGCCTTGTATTTGTATAATTTATGTTGTTGCATATTAATGTTGCATGCATTCATTGGTGAGGGCTTATGCTTTGTTGTTAACTTGGATTGGCGTTGTGTTGAGGGCTTATGCCCTGGTGTTTCCTAATTGACACTATGTTGAATACTTATGCCTCGATGGTACCACATGCATTGAATTGGAGTAGGTCCCATTGCATTGCATGAATGTTGAATTGTTGCTGTGTGGTGTGAATGATGATTTTTTATGAAGTATTGTGTGAATTACTACTCCTTAGCACACATTCTTCACCTTATAATTATTAAATGAAATTATCACCCTTTTTGTGTTGTTATTATGTGCTGCTCGGGAGTACAGATAATCGTGTACACAAGTAGTACTTAGAGAGAGGATGTTACCTGATCGAGTCTTAGGAGTCACTCTGATACGTAACACGAGATATGTGAATTTTTTTTATGTTTTCTTGCATTATCTTTAATTGTTACGTATCTTGCTTTATAATTATGGTGGACCACGTGTTGTAGAGTTTTTGATCAGTACTGAAGTTGTAATGTGAAACTATTGGTGAAATCATGGGATAGAATATCAATGAAGTCTCCATCGAACATTTTTTATCCTGCGAGAGGAAATTAAAACATTGAGTAAACTTGAGAGAGATAAATCATGGTCTTTCGACCAAAAGATCGGGTAAAGGAGTCTATTACGCGAGGGGAAGGTATTAGCACCCCACACGCCCGTAGTACTATATGGTATCCACTTTTACTTTCTATCTATTGGGTGTGGGTATCTATTTACAACCTATTTCTAAGGCAAAATGAATGAATACAAAGTATTATGTATAAAAGAAAGGTTTTTTAGTCGTGCTTGTTGCGGTTGCGAATCTTTAGTGCCTACGTACCCCATTCGTGCTATTAGGGATCAAAGCACTATGTAGTTCTCCTCAAAAAATTTGGTGGATTGCAATTGTTTTTTATGAGAAATTTCGTTTCTCATCCTTGTGATTGGGATTGCAATTCGTGTTTGGCGTTGTAGCTTATCGTAAGACTCATGTTCGGCCACTCGCACACTTAGCAACTCGCTTGGATTTGAAAAAAAGAACACCCTTATCGAAAAGCTTTTCATAGAAAAAGGTCCAAAGACAAAAAGATTTGAAGTTGGTGAGTTGTTTTTACCTTTGCGAAAGGATTTGAGTTTATTAACAATGATTTGAGCTTTGATAAAGAAAATGTTTTAGTTTTATCATGCAAAAGGGGAAGAAAAACATCTAAGGGGAAGTAACTAGCTTTATCCCTAATTTTGTCATACAAAGTGGACCTACGTAAAGGATGAAAGGGAATCTCTACCTATGTTGACATGCATGGATGACTGTCATACCCCAAAATTTGCCCTCCATCTTCTCAAGGCATTCCATACCTCCATGCTCAAGGATTCCTCAAGGTTGATCAGACAAACTCTCTCCTAGACAATCAACCCAAACTAGGGTTTGGTATTTCTCAAGTCAAGATGGGTGTCTAACATCTCCAATGTTCATCATGCCTCCTCATATGCTTCAAAGATTCTCCATGTCAAGTTTCAAGCCTCACAAGACAAGATTGCTCAGACAATTGCTCAGATAGTTGAAAATCGGGTGTATTGGACAAAAAGTCAACTGTGGTCAACATACAGTCAAAACTTCTGATTTTTGGTCAACATCCTCATTTTGAAGTTACATTCATCATTTGATCAAGGGTTGATCATGATTCATCAAGAAAACTCAAGATTTGCTCAAAAGTCAAACTTTCTAAATTAGGGTTTCTAGGTGAAAAGTCAATCGAACTTTGGCTGATCATAACTTTCTCATACTTTCTCAGAAATTTTCCCACCAAAGCTCATTTTGAAGGAAATTCAATTCTCTACAACTTCATGTCTCACAAGAATGTCCAAAAAATGCTTCATTTGAGAGGTATGGCTCAAAACATTACAGGTCATTTTCAAAGTCAACAAAAAGTCAACTTTTTGTTTTGAAGATATATTGAGCATGGTAACTCCAAATGAGATGAAACCAAAAGCATTGGTTAGAGGACTCTTAGAGCTTTCCAAAAAGTCCAAGAACACTCAAAAATGTGGAAATTTGAGCAAGATACACTATTCGAAGTTGGGAATTTTGGATTGCAAAAGGACATATTGGTCAAATTGCAAAATTTTCCAAATGGGCCTATAATCTTTTGATCCAAACTTGTTCATGACCTTGTTCTTGACCCATAAATGCTTGGCCTTGGTTATTTTCTATTTTTATGATTTATATTTGAATTTTATAACATTTAATTCAAAAATAAATTATATAAAATATGAAAATCAAATATTTTTTCAAAAGGAATGATTTTATATCTTTCTAAATGTCCAAGAAGGCCCATGATACCTACCAAATTCGTGCAAGCCATGGCATTGATGAGAAAATCATATATTCTTCAATATTTGATTTTATTTTCAAAGAAAATATTTGCACATTCAAGAGGCAATCTTTTTTTCACTCTTATTGCTTTCCAAAACCCTCTATAAATACAAAGCATTGCAGCCAGCACAAGGAACGAAACCCTAGCCCTTGCACTAACCCTTATTTTGCCAAAATTTTCCATAAAGTTGCAATTTTCGATTTCCAATTTCCAGCCAAATTCAAGGTGTTTTGAGCATTCAATCTTGCTCAGGGGGTTCCCAGCAAGCAAAAGCATATCTCACTTGAAGCCAAGACTGCCCAGAACTCGATCCTAAGCCTGCTCCGATTTGGTATATTTATGAAATTCGAAATTCATTATTCATGTGTTGTTAATGCTTTTTGTGTGTTTGTTTATGTTCAGGACATTCATTAGAGTGCATTTGATGCTTTACATGCAAGCATACACGTAGAAATCATCCATTGCCATTGTTAGGGTTCGAAGGACTGTTTGAATCGAACCGGTTAATACAGGCATTTTCAGGGCAAACCAATAGCACCATTGGATTCGGAAGGTCCGATTTAGGGGGGTAGGGTACCTTAGAGCTTTTTATTCTGCGTATTTTTTGAGTTTTCAGGTTGGAGCAACCGGAGAAGACGACCGGAGCTAGGGCTCCGGCGTCGCTGACTGGGTTTGACTCCGGCATGGCTTGCGTGGCGTGAAGGAACGTTCTGATTCGTCTGTTCGTATTGACTGGGCCCCGCGCGCGCTGACTCTGGTTTTCAACATATCTAGGACGTGTCATCGCTTATGTGTCAATGTTTCTCGTTTTCCAAACACCAACGACACGTTGTCCCAGTGGTTAAGGCTTGGCTTTTGGAAAGATGCTCTTGCAGGTCACGGGTTCGATCCATCCAGGCACCGGTTTTGGTTCTTTTTCTTAAAACTTACATTTTCTAACATATTTTCCATATTTCTATTATTTCTAATATTTCCATTCATTTTAATTGTTTTCATAATTTTTATTCTGCATTAAAAAAATTACCAAAAACATTTTTTCTTTTTACATTATTTTTCTAAAAATCTTTATTTAATTTAATAAATTTAAAAATATAATTTTTGCATGCATATTTATTTTATTTATATTTTTGCATTTAATTCACTTTTAATTGCATTTTAATTATTAAATCTTTTCCAAAAAATCCCAAAAAATTATTTTAACTTATTTATCTTATTTCCAGCATGCATTAATTTTTTTCATATTAAAATTTGCATTTTTCTAACATTTTCTCTTATTTCGATTTCATCATATTTTCCGAATTTCTTATTCTTTCACAGGTGGCTCCGATTCGGACGTTTTCTTTTATCATTCTATTTTTCCAATAATGTAATTGTTCATGGGTTGTAAAAGTTTAATCTAGGGTTTTATTTTCCGTAAGTCCTAATTATGTATCTGCCCCAAAGCCATGTAATAGCGTAGGTTTATCTTTCCGCACTTTACATTCTGCATTTTACTTTCCGCACCTCTATCAATTGCTAGTAACTAGGCGTGTATGGCAAGATAAATTGGACATAGCTCACTCTAACTTGCAAGATAAAATATCTGAATCAACACACTTCTTTCACACATGCACCCCTTAGGGTAATTCTCTCTCGATGCCTTTCGATTTCAAATGGTCATGTCCCTCGAACGTAGAGGTGTCCTAGCACCGTTGCCTTCAAAACAAATCATCATAGTCCCTTCGATACAAAGATCATAAGACCCACGATGTCGCCTCCGAATACATGATCTTGACCCTCGATTGTCGCCTACGAAAAATGATGATAGTCCCTTCGAATGTGCTAGGATACTTCCTACAAGTTGTCTTCTATGACCATCCGATGTCCCTTCGATTGTCCCGCTTACATCCAACGAATGGAGCTACCTATCAACTAATGATATGGCTAGCGCTATTCTAAAGGAACGTAGAAGTACAAAAAACGACCAATTCTGAGTGGGTAAATAAGTCTTTTAGTTGCTCGCTCTATCAAAATGCTTTTCACACCTCACACTTTTGTCAAAGTTCAAACTCTTTTCAAAACGAAACATTTCCGAACACTTTGTATACACTCCTACATGAGTCATTACAAAGTCAAAGCGAAATGCCTTTTCAAACATTTTTCAAACACACAGAAAGCAATTAAAAAGTAATCTAGAGAGCAACTAAGAGCCGTAGATAACTACGGATGAAAAGTGCTAATACCTTCCTCTTCATAACCATTCTCCGAACTCGAGAATCTAACGAAGGTCTTTTTACGTACTTTTACCTTCCCTTAATTGGATAAAAATAAAAGTCGGTGGCGACTCTTGCTATCCGCACATTTGGATACAAAAATCCTACAAAGTCGGTTCACCGTATTGGCTGGCGACTCTGTGGGACTACACCTAAAGAGAATTGCCTTAAAGGATTTCTAGATAACTTTTACCGCTTTCTGTTTGAATTGCTTGCTTTATCTTTAAGGGTTACTTGGGTATTATATTGTTGGGGGATCCTACACCCGGATCCGGGTTTCCTTTTAGGTAAGTAGCATTAGATCATCGCGACCGCTAGACGTATAACTAAACGGTCAACATGATGGCTACGTTAGCGTGACACTTTGGTTGTCCCGATACTCCTCATTCCCAAGTTGAGGATAGTATTTGGCTTGCGTGGTGTCATCAGCGCTAACTAAACTTTTAGAACCTTAATTGACCCATCTTAGCCATTAGATGGTAGCGAGATGGCCGGCTTTGGTGTAGACCGAGGTTGGTTGATACTCGATGCTACACTCATTGAGATCAGACTTTTGGGACATTTTCGATCGACCATTTGGCCGTCGTATTGAAATAAGTGCCTCCGAGAAAGATCAATGATTTGAGATTCCTAGAACCCGGTTACTATTATAGGACAGGATGAACCAACTCAAACTTTTGGTGGGGTAATCACCTAGACCTCATGCAAGCCTTAAACATAGGCTCATTGTGTGAATTGCTTGTGTGTGCTAAACATGACATCATGACATCATTCGCATTGCATATCATTTCTAACTATTTCAAGGACCTAGGGATTTATCTTTGCTCTGTTTTGTAGGGTGTTATGGCTTCTAGAAAGACTATCCGAATCAACTTCATGGGTATCCCTTCTCAGCTCAAAGAATTGGTTTCCGAGATTCCCGATCATGCCCAGTTCATCAAAAGACATGGTTATCTACTTGATTTGGTTACCTCCGGTTTTGAAGAAGATATGATGCATGTCCTATTCCAGTTCTTTGATCCGAAACACCATTGCTTTACATTCCCAGATTATCAGTTGGTTCCTACTTTGGAAGAATTCTCTAAGCTACTTGGGATACCTATTCTTGACCAAATGCCATTCACCGGTTTAGAAAAGGTTCCTAAGTACGAAGATATCGCATCAGCCTTACATCTAAAGCGCTCAGACATTGAAGCCAATTGGGAAACTAGAAGTGGAGTTAAGGGTTTACTTGCCAAGTTCTTAATTAAGAAAGCCCGAGAATTCCTCAAAGCTATGAGTTTCCATGTATTCGAAGACATTGTGGCCTTGCTAATTTATGGTTTGGTTCTATTTCCTAAATCAGATCAATTCATAGATATCAATGCCATCAAGTTGTTTCTTACCCGCAATCCAGTGCCTACTTTACTTGGAGACGTCCTACATTCTCTCCACACTCGTACTTCTAAAAGACAAGGAACTCTCATGTGTTGTGTACCGTTACTTTCAAGGTGGTTTATTTCGCACCTTCCTCCATCAGTTTTGAAGAATGAACAAAGGTTGAGATGGTCTCAAAGATTAATGTCACTCTCTCATTCAGATATCCGTTGGAGTCTTTTCTCTCAAAAGGACTTCACCTTCATCGAGCGTTGTGGAGAATTCCCTAATGTACCGCTACTTGGTATAAGGGGAGGTATTACTTACAACCCTTCTCTAGCTCTACGTCAGTTTGGCTTTGCTCGAAGAGATGGTCCACATGATATGCTTCTCCAAGATATTGTGTTCGACTACAACCATGATCTCCAGAATTACCGACGAAGGTTCATACACGCTTGGGGCATGGTAAAGAAGACTGATACCAAGACTTTGGGGCACCAAAACTCCATTCCTTGGGAGCCTTACCTCAAATGGGTGCGAGCTCGAGCTCAAAACCTCATGATGCCATTCGCTGTTTACGGAATTATGGAACTGTTGCTATAGGTGACGTACCTATCTTGTTCTCCATCCCGACCGCCTCGATTTGGAAGACTTGAAGAGATCCTGGATTCAACTCAAAGAAGAAAGGGATACCTTTGAAGCTCAGTGTTATGCAAGTGAGAAGAAAGTGCTAGAGTTGACAAAGCTACTTCACGAGGAGCGAAACATCAACGCCTACATCGATACCAAGAGGAAGCGCCCGTGGGAGACTTAGAGCTCTAGGATTTATGTTTTTCTTTTAGTATTTTTGAACTATCTCTTGTACTTAAAAAGAAAAAGAACAAAAAGAGTACTAATAAATGTTTGTTCATTGCTTGTTTAACAAATTTAAATCTCTAAGGTCCTTGAAAACATTGCATTGCATCCGCATAAACATTGCATATCATAGCATAACATTGCATCACAGGTACATTGAAGATTGGTTTTCTCATTTTCTCGCTATTTATTTTAGCAGAAATGGCTCTTGAACAGTCCGTCAAAGATCTCGTGTTCGAATGCTCGTTTAGATGTTCACCAGTTTGGTCCAAGGCCAAGAAGATCGAAGAAGCTCATCAACAAAGAAGAAGGTTGTTGGTCTCCTCAACATGGGCAGACGCTACAAGGGTGGTCTTAAGAGGGTCAGTCGCATAGAGCTCTCTGAAGGAAGTGTCAAGACTGAACCAAGTAACAAGGGTGATGGTAACGGCAGCCAGCCTGAGCCTGAGAAGAATTATGATGATGGCCAATATTCTGATGAAGATGATAGGTACAAACAACTTGAAGACCGTCTGAATCCTGTGGAAAGCCTGAAGATGTCCGGGCTGAATTTTGATGATCTGAGTCTTGTTCCTGGTGTTGTGATTCCTCCCAAGTTCAAAGTTCCAACTTTTGCTAAGTATGATGGAGTGTCTTGTCCTAAGCTACATTTGAAGTCCTATGTTCAGAAGATCAACCCCCACACTGATGACAGAAAGTTGTGGATGCACTATTTTCAAGAGAGTTTGTCCGGAACTCAGTTGGAGTGGTATTATCAGCTAGAGAATGACCGTATCCGTACTTGGGTGATTTGGTGATGCTTTCTCTGACATGAGTACAATGTGAATTGACACCTACTGCATGCAACTCCAAAGCATGTCTATGGGTCGTGATGAGAAGTTCAAGGAGTATGCTCAAGTGAGAGATCTAGCAGTGAGTTCACCACCCTTGTCCAATAGGAGTTGGTTGATATGTTTATGGGAACACCGACAGCCCATTCTTCAATCATCGATTGAAACTCTTCATGGATTCACCGGTGATTTTGATGACGCATCGAAGCGGTATCAAAGTGGAAAGATTCATGTAGAGTCATCACCAAATACTACGAAAAGATCTTTTGGTGGTAAGAAAGAAGCTAGTGCTGTGTATGATCAGAAAAGCCGAGCCAAGACCGACCGTGCTCAATCCGTGGGAGCGGTTGTGGTTTCAATCCGCATCAAGACAACCTCCGAGACAACGCTGTAGCGCGCCACGAAGACAGTTTATGAAGATCAACATGCCTTTGTCGCAAGCCTTGCAACACATGTTGAAAGCAGAGTTGATTACCTTGAGGGATCCTCCTCAGAATGTCAACACCTCCTCTCCGAGATACAATCCTAATGCTAAGTGTGCTTACCATTCCAATAGCCAGGCACGACAACGACAAGTTGGGCAAAACAAGATTCAAGATATGATTGAAGCTAAGCTGATTGAGTTCGTCCCTCCTGTTGAGACTCCGAATGTGATTAACGCTCCTATGCCTAACCATGACAAGAGTTCCAATGCTGTTGGAGAAGATACTTATGTTTTCCATATAGATGACTTGACCATTCCTCTGATGACTGTTAAGAAGAATTTGCTGCAAGCCGGTGTCAATCCAGGATGCCCTGAGAATTGCCGTTGGTGTCCATCTGCACCTGAGGGTTGTGCTTGGTTGAGAAGACGTGTTTAGTGCATGATGGACAACCGTGAGATACTGTTTCTGAAACCACCTGTGCAGAAGTTGTGTGAAGAAATGTCTAAGCTGAAGATCGACGATGTGATTGAAACCGCACCATCTGTGTGGGATACCTTGGGGCAGCCAAGTGGAAAGTATGATTACATGGTGAAGTACACTGTTCCTGATAGCTACAAGATTCCTATTGAAGATGTTAAGGCAACCGGATGGGGTGACGATTTCCCAGAAGACTATGCTGATGTTAACACTATAAGGATTTCCTCTGTTGATCCTGTACCCAGGATGGCTTCCCTGAAAGATGCTCAAGCTGCTGTTGAACAAGGAGGTAGTACTGTTTGGGGTCAGCTCCCTGATCTTCCCTTCAAATTTGACAAGACTGGTTTAGGCTTCACCATCAAAGGTCAGAAGATGATACGCGAACGTGCGGCCAACTTCCTTTCGCATCGGCCAGTGGAATCCATGCTATAGAAGGTGACGACAACGACTTCGACATCAGCAAATGGATCTTCCCAACTCCAGACAAAGGGCTCAGCAATTGGAAGGCTGAAGACGTCATACCAATCTCCTTTATCCAGAAATCACTCGAATCTAGTTAATAACTATGCTAGTGCTAAATATGACTTGATAATCCGATCTACCAAGTCAAGATGAAAGTGAGGAAGATTGTGAAGTGCCGGAGAACTTGCCTGCAGCAAGAAGAAGCGAGTTATCTGACCACACGAAGAGCAAATTGAGGTTGTGAATTTGGGTCGATGAAGACGAAAAGAGATCAAGATAGGAGCGGTCTTGAGAACATGTTAAAGAAAGATTGGTACAAATGCTACGAGACTACATTGAGGTTTTTGCTTGGTCATACGAAGACATGTCAGGTTTAGACATTGACATTGTGGTACACCGATTGCCGACAAAAGAAGGTTTTCTCGGTGAAGCGAAGGTTCGTCGCATCGTCCCGAGATGTCGAGAAAATCAAAGCAAGTTATGAAGCGTTCAACGTCGGTTTCTTAGTTGTTACTTCTTATCCTCAGTGGGTTGCAAATGTGGTGCCTGTACCTAAGAAGGATGGCAAGGTGCGAATGTGTGTGGATTATAGAGATCTGAACAAAGCAAGTCCGAAAGATGATTTCCCACTTCCTCATATTGATGTTCGGTTGATAACACCGCCAAAGATAAGGTTTTCTCCTTCATGGATGGTTTCTCCGGTTACAATCGATCAAAATGGCTCGAAGACATGGAGAAGACTACTTCGTTACGGTGGGGCACTTTATGCTACAAGGTTATGCCGTTCGATCAAGAACGCAGCGCCACTTATCGCGTGTTATGGTGACACTATTTCATGACATGATTCATCACGAGATAGAGGTCTCGTCGACGACATGATAGCTCGATCACAAGAAGAACATCTTGATCATTTGCGTAAACTGCTTGATTGAAGAAGTACTGAGACTTAATCCTAACAAGTGCACTTTTGAGTCGATCCGAAAACTCCTAGGGTTTGTTGTCGATGGTAAAGGTATTGAAGTTGACCCAAGGTTAAAGCCATTCAAGAGATGCCAGCTCCCCGCAGAGAAGGAAGTCGAGGTTTCTTGGGCGATTGAATTACATTGCGATTCATTGCACACGACCGCTACTTGTGAGCCAATCTTCAAGTTACTAAAGAAAGATCAAATAGTGGAATGGAGCACGATTGCGGATCGCTTTTGACAAAATCAAGGAGTACCTGTAACCCTCCCATCCCGATGCCGCCGCGAAGGAAGACCTCTTATCATGTACTTGGTGTTAGAGAACTCAATGGGTGTGTGTTGGGCAACATGACGAGTCTGGTCGAAAAGAGCATGCAATATACTACCTTAGCAAAAGTTTACCGATGTGAAACAAGATACTCACACTGAGAAAACTTGCAACGCTTTGGGCTCGCCGACTAAGACAAGATATGTTGACTCACACTACCTTGTTGATTTCTAAGATGGATCCGATAAAGTACATCTTTGAGAAACCACTCTCTCCGGAAGAATAGCAAGATGGCAAATGATCGACCGAATATGACATTAGATACTTCTCAAAGCAATCAAAGGAAGTGTAGCCGATCATTTGGCTCATCAAGCCGTAGATGACTATCATCTATGCGTTTTTCGACGAAGATGTTTTACTAGTCATCGATTGTGAAGAACCGAGCCCAGAAGGACACGAACAAGGATCCCGATGGACCATGGTCTTTGATGGAGCCTCAAACGCACTTGCAATGGCATTGGCGCCATCATTACATCCTAGCGGACATACTCCTTTCACCGCCAGATTATGCTTCACTTGCACTAACAACATGGCCGAATACGAAGCGTGCATTATGGGTATTAAAGCTGCTATTGACTTAAGAATCAAGTTCTTACAAGTGTATGGAGACTCAGCTTTAGTGATCAGTCAGATTAAGGGCGAGTGGGATACGAGGCATCCGAATCTCATTCCGTATCGAGAGCATGTTCTGAGTTTGATCCCCTACTTCGAAGAGATCACTTTCAATCACGTTCCACGAGAAGAGAATCAGTTAGCAGACGCGTTAGCTACTATGTCGTCTATGTTCAAGGTTAGATGGGACAACGAGGCTCCCCAGATCATCATTGAGAGGTTCGACGAACCAGCATATTGTTACGAGCTCGATACAGAGGAGAAACCTTGGTACTATGACGTGAAGAGGTATCTTGAGACTCAGGACTATCCCAGGGGCAAATGGACTCCCACCTACGAGGGACCGTTTGTAGTCAAGACAGTATTTTCCGGCGGAGCTATGATACTTAGCACCATGGATGGTGAAGACTTCCACCACGTGAACGCACATAGTCAAAAATACTACGCAAAAGAGACCCGCTAGGTCGACGCCTAGGCAAAATAAAGGCATCTGGCGAACCAAAAGGGTTCGGGCAAAAATTAAGGATATATAAAAAAATGTACACCAAGTCGAAAACCGAAAAGGCGGCTTGGGCAAAAAGTATCCGGTGGAAAACCGAAAGGCGGTCTAGGCAAAAGTTAGGGATGTAAGCGTACGACTATGTCTCTTCGGATCACTTTTGAGACTATCCATTCAAGATTCAAATGGCGAAGATCAATTCATTCACTTTCACGGAGGAGATGAGATAGTTGAAATATATGAGTACTAGCATAGTTGGAACTTAACGAGATTGTTTCCGCATAGCTTTTCACTTTTCTCATGTACAAACTGCTTGGCCATACGCCACCTTTCAAATAAATGCAAGTTCTTTCTCTTTACAATTCTTGTTGTTGTCGTTTGCAATAAGTCCAACGTTTGTTTTGAATGATTATATGCATTTAACAATAAGAATCTATTCACAAACATGCGAAAAGTGGACATACAAAAGTGTTTACTACAGGTTCCAGGAATCGAGACGTCCCCGGCAGAGGACGACAAAGGTCACCAATCCAGTTCCCCACAGAGCATTGGTTCCCCCGAGGTGTTGCCCACCATAAACCTCCCCCGGAGTAGAAAATCCCAGCATTCCACTCAACGTAACCAGTTACACCCATCTTCAAGCAATAACACTTCATCCCGTCGAGACATTTATCCCCGCAGCTCTCAATTATTCCCTTTCTCCGGCGTATCCGACCGAACTTGGATAGTGCAAACCGCCGTAATCCCAGAGAGCACCTCCTAATCTTTTCCCCAACAAGGTCTACATACAAGGCTCTCCCAGGTCCATGGATGAGATCTCCAACATGTTTCTCTACCTCCCGCAGCAGATATCTAGGCCCAAGACTTGGTCGATAGCGCACCGGAGGAATCAAAGTTGTCTTTCTTCTCAGGATCTCCATCCTCAAACAGAAGTCGGAAATCTCAAGCAGAACATCCGCATCTTCTTCAAGATGGATATGTTTTGAAATACCGTAACATCTATCATTCATACATTACTCATGAAAATCATAATTCATACATCATTCATGCATTCATATACATCTTCATGCATCATACTTTGCATAAAACTAACAATATTCTATCAAAGTTTCTCTTGTTTTCTCCAAAGGTGAAAAGCACCGTCCGTGATTAAGCCCCGAATCTCGGGAAAACTATCGACGACCACCCCTGTTCTCCAACGGTGGATCCGGATTAATACACTAGACGGAAACCCTATCCGAACGATCACAAGTTATCCTCCGATAAGCGGCGGTGGATCAACGCCCGATGCACAACAGGGAAACCATCCATACTATGCCAAATTATCATCCCCTCGATCGGCACGAAGATCGATTCGACTTTCTCTTATTATCAAAGAACTACAGTGGCGTCGACTCGGTTGCGATGGCATCTTAAGCCCATCCCGACTACTTGTCAACATTTCTCCACCTTCGAATCTGCATATTTGGTTAAAAATCAATACAAACCAATAACTTCATTCAAAGGCGAGTACTAAGTCTAGCGTCGACTCTCCGGATGGCTCCTCGCCCATCTCCTACTACTAAGCGTCTACAAAGCCTAGCTCGGCTCAAGATCGATCTTTCCAGATGACATCTTAAGCCCATCCCCGTCAGTTCTCCTATGGACAACCCGAGTCTAGCGTACGACTCATTCCCCAGCGAAGTCTTCAACTTCTCCAAATGGCATCTGTAAGCCCATTCCCGTATCACCAGCGAGTGCAAATTTTCAGGTGTACTCGAGTGTTCAATCATCTTCTACCTCCAGGTCACGAAAGGCATGCATGCCAATCTGAACCTTCCAGTACAAGAAGATTGAACAGGGGCAGCTGTCATACCCCAAAATTTGCCCTCCATCTTCTCAAGGCATTCCATACCTCCATGCTCAAGGATTCCTCAAGGTTGATCAGACAAACTCTCTCCTAGACAATCAACCCAAACTAGGGTTTGGTATTTCTCAAGTCAAGATGGGTGTCTAACATCTCCAATGTTCATCATGCCTCCTCATATGCTTCAAAGATTCTCCATGTCAAGTTTCAAGCCTCACAAGACAAGATTGCTCAGACAATTGCTCAGATAGTTGAAAATCGGGTGTATTGGACAAAAAGTCAACTGTGGTCAACATACAGTCAAAACTTCTGATTTTTGGTCAACATCCTCATTTTGAAGTTACATTCATCATTTGATCAAGGGTTGATCATGATTCATCAAGAAAACTCAAGATTTGCTCAAAAGTCAAACTTTCTAAATTAGGGTTTCTAGGTGAAAAGTCAACTGAACTTTGACTGATCATAACTTTCTCATACTTTCTCAGAAATTTTCCCACCAAAGCTCATTTTGAAGGAAATTCAATTCTCTACAACTTCATGTCTCACAAGAATGTCCAAAAAATGCTTCATTTGAGAGGTATGGCTCAAAACATTACAGGTCATTTTCAAAGTCAACAAAAAGTCAACTTTTTGTTTTGAAGATATATTGAGCATGGTAACTCCAAATGAGATGAAACCAAAAGCATTGGTTAGAGGACTCTTAGAGCTTTCCAAAAAGTCCAAGAACACTCAAAAATGTGGAAATTTGAGCAAGATACACTATTCAGAAGTTGGGGAATTTTGGACAATTGCACAAAAGGACATATTGGTCAAATTGCAAAATTTTCCAAATGGGCCTATAATCTTTTGATCCAAACTTGTTCATGACCTTGTTCTTGACCCATAAATGCTTGGCCTTGGTTATTTTCTATTTTTATGATTTATATTTGAATTTTATAACATTTAATTCAAAAATAAATTATATAAAATATGAAAATCAAATATTTTTTTCAAAAGGAATGATTTTATATCTTTCTAAATGTCCAAGAAGGCCCATGATACCTACCAAATTCGTGCAAGCCATGGCATTGATGAGAAAATCATATATTCTTCAATATTTGATTTTATTTTCAAAGAAAATATTTGCACATTCAAGAGGCAATCTTTTTTTCACTCTTATTGCTTTCCAAAACCCTCTATAAATACAAAGCATTGCAGCCAGCACAAGGAACGAAACCCTAGCCCTTGCACTAACCCTTATTTTGCCAAAATTTTCCATAAAGTTGCAATTTTCGATTTCCAATTTCCAGCCAAATTCAAGGTGTTTTGAGCATTCAATCTTGCTCAGGGGGTTCCCAGCAAGCAAAAGCATATCTCACTTGAAGCCAAGACTGCCCAGAACTCGATCCTAAGCCTGCTCCGATTTGGTATATTTATGAAATTCGAAATTCATTATTCATGTGTTGTTAATGCTTTTTGTGTGTTTGTTTATGTTCAGGACATTCATTAGAGTGCATTTGATGCTTTACATGCAAGCATACACGTAGAAATCATCCATTGCCATTGTTAGGGTTCGAAGGACTGTTTGAATCGAACCGGTTAATACAGGCATTTTCAGGGCAAACCAATAGCACCATTGGATTCGGAAGGTCCGATTTAGGGGGGTAGGGTACCTTAGAGCTTTTTATTCTGCGTATTTTTTGAGTTTTCAGGTTGGAGCAACCGGAGAAGACGACCGGAGCTAGGGCTCCGGCGTCGCTGACTGGGTTTGACTCCGGCATGGCTTGCGTGGCGTGAAGGAACGTTCTGATTCGTCTGTTCGTATTGACTGGGCCCCGCGCGCGCTGACTCTGGTTTTCAACATATCTAGGACGTGTCATCGCTTATGTGTCAATGTTTCTCGTTTTCCAAACACCAACGACACGTTGTCCCAGTGGTTAAGGCTTGGCTTTTGGAAAGATGCTCTTGCAGGTCACGGGTTCGATCCATCCAGGCACCGGTTTTGGTTCTTTTTCTTAAAACTTACATTTTCTAACATATTTTCCATATTTCTATTATTTCTAATATTTCCATTCATTTTAATTGTTTTCATATTTTTTATTCTGCATTAAAAAAATTACCAAAAACATTTTTTCTTTTTACATTATTTTTCTAAAAATCTTTATTTAATTTAATAAATTTAAAAATATAATTTTTGCATGCATATTTATTTTATTTATATTTTTGCATTTAATTCACTTTTAATTGCATTTTAATTATTAAATCTTTTCCAAAAAATCCCAAAAAATTATTTTAACTTATTTATCTTATTTCCAGCATGCATTAATTTTTTTCATATTAAAATTTGCATTTTTCTAACATTTTCTCTTATTTCGATTTCATCATATTTTCCGAATTTCTTATTCTTTCACAGGTGGCTCCGATTCGGACGTTTTCTTTTATCATTCTATTTTTCCAATAATGTAATTGTTCATGGGTTGTAAAAGTTTAATCTAGGGTTTTATTTTCCGTAAGTCCTAATTATGTATCTGCCCCAAAGCCATGTAATAGCGTAGGTTTATCTTTCCGCACTTTACATTCTGCATTTTACTTTCCGCACCTCTATCAATTGCTAGTAACTAGGCGTGTATGGCAAGATAAATTGGACATAGCTCACTCTAACTTGCAAGATAAAATATCTGAATCAACACACTTCTTTCACACATGCACCCCTTAGGGTAATTCTCTCTCGATGCCTTTCGATTTCAAATGGTCATGTCCCTCGAACGTAGAGGTGTCCTAGCACCGTTGCCTTCAAAACAAATCATCATAGTCCCTTCGATACAAAGATCATAAGACCCACGATGTCGCCTCCGAATACATGATCTTGACCCTCGATTGTCGCCTACGAAAAATGATGATAGTCCCTTCGAATGTGCTAGGATACTTCCTACAAGTTGTCTTCTATGACCATCCGATGTCCCTTCGATTGTCCCGCTTACATCCAACGAATGGAGCTACCTATCAACTAATGATATGGCTAGCGCTATTCTAAAGGAACGTAGAAGTACAAAAAACGACCAATTCTGAGTGGGTAAATAAGTCTTTTAGTTGCTCGCTCTATCAAAATGCTTTTCACACCTCACACTTTTGTCAAAGTTTAAACTCTTTTCAAAACGAAACATTTCCGAACACTTTGTATACACTCCTACATGAGTCATTACAAAGTCAAAGCGAAATGCCTTTTCAAACATTTTTCAAACACACAGAAAGCAATTAAAAAGTAATCTAGAGAGCAACTAAGAGCCCGTAGATAACTACGGATGAAAAGGGGTGCTAATACCTTCCCTCTTCATAACCATTCTCCCGAACTCAGAATCTAACGAAGGTCTTTTTCTGTACTTTTACCTTCCCTTAATTGGATAAAAATAAAAGTCGGTGGCGACTCTTGCTATCCGCACATTTGGATACAAAAATCCTACAAAGTCAGTTCACCGTATTACAATGACTATCCTAATGTCTAAGCTCGAAAGCTACCCTAGCCGAGCGGTCCTAGGGGAAACTATCCTAATATCCACCTTGGTTGACCAACCAAGGAATACAAAGGGAGGAGGCAAGCAAGTGTTTTGGCAGAAACACACAAACAATGCAATGCACAAGCAAATGATACACACATGTGCGGGTACAGATGAAAGAAAGACCATGTCCTCAAGGCATCGAGTCACCGAGTCAACTCGGAGCTTTCCTTCGGAGAAAAACCATAGCCACGATGAGACAAACCACGTTAACCAGGAGTTTTCTCATGGGATAAAGGGATTCACGCCTTGATATGAATTACCAAGTGTGAAGAGTAAATGATTTGCGAGTATCAGCGCATGGCAATGCGAACTCCAAGATAAAGTGTGGAGGGTCAAAATAGGGAACCCTTGCCACTATAAATATGACTCGATAAAGAAATTTCACGATTCGCGTGAGCTAAGCTGACACGGACTGAACAGGGTGGGGGTTGGTTGCTAACCCTTTTCCGCGTGCCTTTCTCATTAGGACTTAATGGTGGTGCCATATCAAGTTGCCTGACCACCATACCTCTACGCGAGCACAAAAGTAAACACTTACTAAAATGTACCTCCTTACACGGTAGGATTTTAAACAAACCAAACAAAATTAGCACACAATTTTGCGGAATGCTTGCTACAGTTCTTTAAACATCAACTTTTGAGCCCACGCTCCTATCCTATTTCTCATGGAAAAAGAAAGCGGTAAACCCCTACTTCTCATGATATCTAGGAAAGCAGAAAATGAAAGTTATAAAAGGGTAAGAGAATACCAAACGGATAACTATCCGTAAAAGCTAAAGCAAAAGCAAAATACTCCAAAAAACTTCGAGAACTACTAACAAGCAATAAAGAAATCTGGTGAGCAATGCGTAGAAGCATCAATAGGCATGAACGGAATGTGTGTCGTACACATCTGAAGATCAACATAAAAGATGCAAGGGTTAACCATCCAGACAATACAAATAAATGGGCGCATATCATATGCACAATCAGAATGTGTATGTAACACCCCAAATTTACCCAAGGTTTTATATGCAAAAATCAGAGTAATTTAAAATTTCATCAATTAAATACTGAGGCATTACTCCTAATCGTCAACATCGCAATCAGATTGTCCATACGTGCCTTAAATCCACTAAAACGCAATCCGATTCAATTTAACCGTAAATTGGCCTATTTCGGGTCATCTCGTAAAAACTCGCAATTTCGAAAAACAAATCTCACCACTACGTTCTACACGTCGAACTTAGCTAGCACGTCAATTTATGTTGAATTCGGAGCAACTTGCTCCGTCGTCGAATTTACCGGAATCGGAAAATCGAAACATAATCGGATTCCAAAAGAAATGCGAAAAATTAGAATTTTGGAGGCTACAGATGCATCAACACGGCCCCTGTGTGCATCAACACAGCCCGTGTTGAAAAGCCCCTAGAAAACACAAAAATGCCAAAGTCAGAGAATCAACACGGGCACCCGTGTGGATCAACACGGCCCGTGTTGATTGGCCTGGCAACACTCTTCCTCGTTCAAGGGATCGACACGGGCACCCGTGTGAATCAACACGGCCCGTGTTGATTGATCTGTGTGAAAACTCCATTTTTAACATTCCCAACCTCACTTTTACCATTCCCATTGATTCTAATCATCATCAACCTCATAATCCCTACTCCTATTCTAACTCTTCTAATCTATTTCACTTAAACAATCAACCAAAACCCTATAAATCAACTTATCTACTTTTCCCCCAAATCTAAAACATAAACATCAAAACCTAACAATATGAGATGGAGAATCAAACCCCTTACCTCTAGCTTGAATGATCCATGATGATTCTACAAAGCTCAATCCACAAGCTTGCTCATGATCTTCCTCTTCTTCCCCTCTTGCTCTTCTTCTCAAAACCCTTTCTTTCCTCTCCATGCCTCTATGTTTTCTTTGTGTAGGAAATGGAAGGAAAAGGGAAAGAAAAATGGTTTTATAACTTATGTTTTCTTACTAGCTTCCAAGTTTCCATGTTTGGTTTTGGTATTTTGAATGGAAGGAAAATGAGGAGAAATGACTTATAATGTGTTTCTTATTAGCAACAAGGGTGAAAACCCAATCCTCACTAATTGCTCCCCACACCCCTAACTTAATTATATCATTAATTCAATTAATTCAAATAATTTCGGGGAATTAAATATCAGATCCGAATAATGTTTTACCGAACCGAACGGAAGAAAACCCGGGCCGAACAAAACGTCGCCAGATAAATTAACAGATATATTAGTTAAAACAAATATTCTCGTCGCAAAATAAATATCGATCGGTAACTCGAAAATATTAATATAATATAATATTAAATAAAACGGGCGTTACATGTATCGTACACATCTGAACCAATCAACTAAACCTGCAAGGGATAGCCATCCACACAATACAGACAAAGAGGGTGTATATCGTATGCGTGACTATAATGTGTATCATACACATCTGAGCAAATCAAATAAGTCTGCAAGGGATAACCATCCAAACAATGCAGACAAAAGGTGCACACACATGTGTGAAAGATCGGGAGTATGTTTCGTACACATCCAAATCAATCATACACTTGCAAAAGTAAACACCACGCAATGTAGACAAAAGGTGCACACACATGTGTGCAAGATCGGGAATGTGTGTTGTACACATCCAAATCAATCGAATACACCTGCAAAAGGTAAACACCATGCAATGCAGACAAAAGGTGCACACACATGTGTGCATGATCGGGAATGTGTATCGTTCACATCCAAATCAGTCAAATGCATCTGCAAAAGGTAAACGCCAAGAAATGCAGACAAAAGATGCACAGACATGTGTGTAAGATCGGGAATGTGTATCGTACACATCTGAATCAATCGAGCACCTGTATAACGTACATTAAATAATGTACTACAAACTCAATGTACCTTGGACAAGTAACAAAGTGTCAGAATTAACAAGGAAAATGTGTATCGGAAGCACAAAGCTCAAAAGCGATTATTCACAAGCTAATATACAGGCATAAGTATGCAAGAAGTGAAATAAAAACTCAAAAATCGGCTTGGAAAAGCACTTATTCGGAAATTAATCGAAAAAAGTCAACTTGTCGAAATAAGCTAAAAATCACATGGTCGCATGCAAACGTGTCAACGATTTCAAAAATGTGATCGGTTTTAGCTTATTCGGAGTGGAAGTGACATTTTTATGAGCATTTAGGTGGATGGGAAGAAACACCATTTTAGGCATGATGCGCGTTGAATTCGGTTCCAAACCCATGAAAATCGATTTTAAAACATGCCAAAATATTGGGGATAAATATTGCTACCTTGGACCTTTGAGGAAAAATTGATTTTAGTTCACAAAAATGAATGAAAATGCATGAAAATGGTGAAAATCATGAACCGGTTTAATTTACAATTCTCACTTGTTTTATGTTTTGAAATGAAGTGGAGAATTGGATATTAAATCACTCGTGACATGCAAACAACTCTGCATGTTCGATTTTACAATTGACACATCAAAATCGGAATACACAAAATCATATACACATAGATGCTCACCTTCTTCGTGAGCTAACTCTAATATCCACAACATATCTTAAAATCTCTGATAACTTTTATCATTAAAGTTTGTCACATATTGTACTTTTAAACAATACTAAATTTATAAATTTTAGTGTCAATAAAAATAAATATATAACATGTATCACTTTTATTGGTGTTTAATTTTTAAATAACAACTCACTGCAGACCTCTTCATTTGTAGTCTTATAACAAGAAATTCTTACATGAAAACAGTTTCACACAAAAAAGCTAGAAAATAACCAAGAAGCAAATAAAACAAAGACCAATTCTTATCCCTTTGACAAATTCCCTAGCCAAAGAACCAAAACAGACATGAAAATGAAATGAAATGAAACAACAACATCCTCAACAAAACAAAACAACCTCAAAAAATGGCATCATTACTAACCAATTTCTCCGGTTTTGTCCTCTTCTTTCCCATTGGCATTCATCGCTTACTCTCTTCCTCCTCTTTCTACCTTCAAAATCCATCTCACTTTCGATCCAAGCTCTGGTATTTCTCCGACCCTAAATGGAAAAATCTCGATCTCTATCTTCTCCTCATAGCTTTACCTCTAGCATCATTTTCCGAACTTTTTCTCTTTCTCTCCTTTTCTCACCACCCCACTTACAGATTCTCATTCTTCCAACAATCCTTCGCTGTTTTAGCCTTCTGGGTCTTGATCATATTGATCATTGTGATTGAATATGTTAACTCATGCTTTGTTACTGAAAGTTTTGTTTTTATTTTCGGTGGTGTTGTTTTTCTGATGGAGTATTCTGTAATGGAGAAAGGGAGTTCAGGTGTGGCTGGTGCTGTTTATGGATTGTTAGGTGGATTGACTCTTGTATGTGCTTTTACCTGTTTTTATTTGTCTGCTAAGCCATCTGCTTTTTTTGCTGAGTTTTTGTTGTGTTGTGGGTTGGTTTTCAAGGGGACATGGTTGTTGCAAATTGGGTTTTCTTTGTATACTAATAGTTTTGGGTTAAAAGGGTGTCAGAAGATTTCGATTTTGAGTTTGACTCCTCAGATGGAGAATGTGGATGTTGTATGTGATCTTGAGGAGGATAGTTTGAGAGGTGCTGCAATGATGGAGCTTTTGTTCATTTTGCATGCTGTTGTGGTGTTACTTTTGGGGTTTGGATTGTTTGGAGTGTCGGCGAGTAAGAGGAATTTGAGATGCGGCGAGGTGAAGGGACCGTTGCTGTCTGAGCTTGAATCGACAAGTACGAGGATGTGTGATCTTGAGATGGGGTGATGTGAAATAGGAATGGTTTTGTTTTGATGACAACAATGAATGGTTGCGACTTGCGAATTGCAATGTGAGTGAATCATTAGTGTTTTTTGGAATTCCAGGTTAGGAAGTGCTTATCGGCTTTTCTTTGTTTTGTTGTTTACTCGATTTTGTAGCAATGTTTCATCATGCCAAGATGTTTTGAACAATATATATGTTACAATCAATGAAAGTTATAGCATTTGGAGAAAACTTGATGAGAGTGATCTTGTTCTACGTCCTTTATATTGTTTAAAGTCGGATAAAACTTGTAATTATACAACACACTTTATCATATATTGCATAAGATGTAATAAATGCAAAAGTATCTACTCCAATTTTGTATATTTTGTTGAAGAAAATGTCGGGAACCTTAACCAACGTTGACGAAATCGTGTAAATCCATGAATTTTGAGTCGGAGATGAATTCTCTTAATTTTTCTTCCCAATGTGCGCCATCTTTGTTTCATGGTGTGTTTTGATGATCTTACTAGTTTTGTTGTATACCTAAATCCTGCATGTTGAATAGAAATCGGTAAAGAACAAGTTTTATTAGCAGGATTTAAATGTGTTTAGCAGAAAGCAAACCTTGCCGTTGTTTTATTTGTTTGGCTTGTTCATTTTCGTCTGAGTTTGTTCCGTGCAGAACCTGCGAGAAAGATGAAAGGATTAGCATTTATCGAACATGTTTTAGCTATTTATACATATTGAATGCCTATCGGTTGTAACAAACATTATTGTTTCTGGCATAGGAAATGCCTTATTGAGCATGGATGAATCCCATTTAGGTCTGACAAAGTGTTGTCGGTAGTGGATTGAGGAAAGTAACAGTTTGTTTAAATTCCGTTAGGCTATAAGGCTAGAGTAATGCCATAGTTGCTATTTAGGTGGTTGTGTACCTGAACCAAATTTTCCAAACGTTTCCTCATCCTTCTGTGAATGAAACCTTTGGTGCTCTGCAGAACAGATGTCAGTCACAGATATCATAAATTTTCAGTCGGAAATAATCCTTATAAAACAATGTTATCATCGCCGTTACCTTTACATGGTTTCTAACATAGGTATTAAAGTTTAATAGATTCCAGACAGTTTTGTCTAGCCTATTGCCTTCAACGTGCCGAGAAGAGATATCTATAAAATACCCGAAAATTTGTCAGTCACTGATGTCATGAAATCCATCTTACTCGACATTTGTTTTATGAGTAATCTTTGTTTTTGAATTTGGAGATCAAAACTATCACAGTATAATCAAATAGTATACCGAAAGAGAAAAACCCTCCATTGGTACTCAAATCCTCAAAAGCTTCTCCTCTCAACTCTGGTGGAGGAATGGCTGACCAGGTGCAAGGGGGTGTCTTTGTCCATTTATCTGAATTTCCGACTTCCATAAGCTCCTGTCGTAGGTAGTTAAAACAATAGAGTTGAAAGCACATCGAGTTTAAAATAAATTACTTAGTTTTCATTAAACTGCAAACCTGAAAGAATGTCGTTGCAATAACGATGTCTGATTTTTCTCTGAAACGAATCGGGAATACTGCTACGATTCTCTGTGGCTGTATGCATAATGAATTATATGATCTTAGTGTTCTTAACTTTCTTCTATGGCATTTTTCGTGAAAAGTTCAAAGATTTGGTTACATAAGAATTACCTGCCTGATGACAAAGAAGGGTTCTCTTGGATGATAAACTAGTTTGATTGGTTTGTACATTCCCGGAGACGCATCATTAGAATTCACATTCGATAATATTTCTTTCAGCTGTGAAGTCAGAATTACTGATTGAACCGAGGAAATATCCTCAACGACCTTCAAGTAGTCTGCCACAAGAATCATCAGAACCCCAGAGCGATTAAAATCTAAGTTAAGCATGTGAAAATCATACATTAGCGAATAATTTACGGGAAACAAACCTTTAGTTTTTGGAATCTGATGTAGGTTAAGCTTCAAAGTAATCTGAAATCCTTCTCTAGCAGGTTCTTCAATCTCAACAACATTAGGACAGATTCCCTTTACCATTTCAATGGTGTATGGTGAAAGATTATTTGGTAGGATTCCATGGCAAAGAGGAGGTATTGATATTGATAAGTACGCCATTAGAGGATTAGAGGCTTGAGACTGTAAAGTAACAGAAATAATCAAAATTCTCTTATTGGAAATTCCTTTTATCGATTTTGTCAAACTCATCGACAATTTGAATATACACAGTTATTGAGTTTCACCTGAATATGGTATTCGACTGATCCGAATTCGTACAAGTGATGATCAATTTCGATGGATTTCTCAGCACTGTTAAGTGATGAACAAGCACTTCAACATCATTTTCTAAATGAGCATTAACCATAAAGCAAATGGATATACTAAGATAGAAGATTCTATAATATAAATTTTCTTACTGATACAGCTTGAGCAGTATTTGCTTGAGAGCAGGAGATGCTCTATCCATGCATGCCATACTGATAAAACTATTGATCTTCTTTCTCTTCTCAAATTGTTTGAAGACATAGTTGATTTTTATAATGTGAACTATGTATAAAAAAATCTGAGAATATCTCAACTAACTGATATTTGATGATGAAGTTTGAGTGAAATGTAATCATAATCATTTTTGGTAACCTTTGAAGCAAATAGCCATCATCTTCCACTCAACGTTAGGCCTTATTCATTTCTCTATCACTTTCCCTTCTATTTCACTCCATATTTATGTTTGACCTTCATGAATATTTATTTTAGTAATGAATAATACTGATTCAAAAATAAAATATAAGTAAACTTGCACATGTGCATAAATTTAGGGTCGGACCTATATGGCTTAAGAAAGCCTGCGCCGGTCTTCAAGCGTTCTATGGGGCAATACCAATCTAGACAGACCTTACTGAGGCCGCACATTCAATTGACATCAGATACACTTCAATACACATGCATAGCTTAATAGTTTAGAATAATCTATAAATGTTGGTCTTGTTTGTTAGATGATGTAATTTGTGTTCCGTCGAAATGCAACGATTGTATATCGAAGTAGCGCAAGTTAAGTACAAGTTGCCAATTGTATTTGACTCAGTCGAATACAACAATTAAGATGTGTATGTCGAATTGTTATTGAGTCTGGATTTTGTGAGCCTATATAAAGGGCTATATAGTTTGTAATAGATAAACAATTTTGTATTTTGAGAAATACAATAATACTTTCGATATATTCTCCCTTTCTTCTTCTCTTTCCTCTCATCACTCATGTTTCTTGAAAACACTTTGTTCCAACAAAATGGTATCAGAACTTGGTTGCGATTCACAGAGAATCTAATGGAAAAGAAACAACAACGTCAATGCAATTTTCAGTGAATCTACCGATTTTCAAAGGGGAAAACTATCAGCGTTGGGTTGCGCAATTGAAGGTTATCTCCATATTTCAAGATGTTGAAATCTTGAATGATGGATTACCAGAACTGAAAGCCGATGCGACAGATGCTCAGAAAGTTGCGCACAAGGATCAAATGAATAAGATGGTAAATGATTGTTCTTGATTCACCAGTGTGTGGATTCTAATGTGTTTGCGAAGATAATTGAAGAAGAAACGGCGAAAGGAACTTAGGAAAAGCTAAAGAACTTGTATGGTGGATATGAGAAATTGAAGAAGGTGAAGTTGCAGACATTGAGGAAGCAATAAAAGATGATTCCGATGAAAGAAGATGAATCAATTTTTGCATACTTCTCAAGAATTGTGATGTTAACGAACCAGATGAAGGCGTGTGGTGAGTAAGTTATGGATATGCAGAAGATTGAGAAAGTGTTAAGATCTTTGACTCCATATTTTAATTACATTATAGTGATCATTGAAGAAGCAAAGACTCTGTCTAAGATGAAGTTAGAAGAACTTCAAGCTTCTCTAGAGGTTTATGAGATGAGTTTGAAGTAGAGAAACTCATAAAGAGACAATGTGGCTGAACAGACACTGCAATCAAGATTCATCAAGAAATCAGGAAAAGAGAAGTCAAAGCAGTGAAAGAATCTTGTTAGTGATGAGAATTCAAGCAAGAATACTGATTCGAGCAAGAAAGGTATAGACACCAAGTATTCTGGGAAGAAAGTTGACACGAAGGAGGTGCAATGTTACAACTGTCAAGCATTCGGTCACTATGCTCGAGAATATCGAAGAAGGAAAGTAGCAAGGGAGAAAGACAATGATGAAGCTCAATATGCACGATCTTGAGATAGTGATTCTGATGATGTGCTCTTGATGGTTAACACTTAATCAAACACTGAGATAACCAACATGTGGTATCTGGATTCAGGATGCAACAACCACATGACTGGCAATAAAAATTGGTTCACCATGTTAGATGACTCAATCGAAAATGTGATAAAGTTTGCAGATGGAAGACACATCAAATTAGGTGGTAAAAGAGATATTTTGATTGTCAGAAAGGATGGTCGAAAGGCCACCATCACTGAAGTATTGTATGAACCTTTTATGACAAGTAACTTGATAAGTGTAGGTCAATTAATTGCAAAAGGTTTCAATATGAAGCTAGAAAAGAATCAAATGAAGGTATATAGGACTGATGGTAAGCTAATACTGGAAGCACCATTTGCAAAAAACAAAACCTTCAAAGTTGAACTCAACACATCAGATCATAAGTGTCTTGCTTTAACTATAGAAGAAGACAAGAACTGGTTGTGGCACCACAGGTATATAGATATTTAAACTTCAAAAGTTTAGGTATGCTCAACCAAAAGAGGATGGAGTTTGGGTTACCTTATGTAAAGGAACCAAAGCATGTGTGCGATGAATGTTGCAAAGCAAAACAGGCTAGGAAAGCGTTCAAACATGACTTGCCCGTGAAATCAAAGGAAAAACTGAAGTTGGTTCATTATGATGTGTGTGGGTTATTTGAAGTAGAAGAACACCACAGATGTAGAAGTCCATGGATACACTGCGGAAAAATATTGATGAGATACATAAAGGGAACAATTGACCATGGTGTGGTTTTATCAAGGAAGTCGAAGAGCGACATAAATGTAGAAGTCCATGGATACACTGATTCAATTTTCAATAGAGATCAAGACGAAAAGAAAAGTAATGCAGGCAACATTTTCATGATTGAGGGTTCTCCAATCTCTTGAAGTTAAAAGAAGCAAAACATTGTGGCTTTGTCATCACGTGAAGCAAAATATGTGGTTGCATCATACGATGCATGCCAAGCAGCATGGATTGAAATGTTACTTGAGGAACTTAAGATAATGTAACCTAAGAAGATGAAGTTGTTTGTTGACAATAAGTTAGCTATTGGCCTGGAGAATCGTGTCATGGTCGAAGTAAGTATATAGAAATGAGGTATCATTTTCTAAGGGATCAAGTCAACAAAGGGAAGTTGGAACTAGAGCATTGCAAGACAGAAGTACAACCAATTGACATATTCACCAAACTGTTGAAGAAAGTCATATTCAACGAGTTAAAGAGAAGCATCGGGATGAGAAGTCTGGAGAACATGAATTAGGGGGTGTGTTAGATGATGTATTTTGTGTTCTTTAAAAATGCAATGATTGTATGTTGAAGTAGTGCTAGCTAAGTACAAGTTGTTAATTGTATTCGACTCAATCAAATACAGCAGTTAAGATGTGTATGTCAAACAACTTGTATGTCGAACTGTTATTGGGCATGGGCTTTTGAGCCTATATAAAGGGGTGTATGGTTTGTAATAGATAAGAAATTTTGTATTTTGAGAAATACAATAATACTTTCGATATATTCTACCCTCCTTCTTCTTCTTCCTCTCATCACTCATCTTTCTTGAAAACACTTTGTTCCAACAATCATTCACAAAGAAACAAAGGTGTTGATTTTTGTTTACTACCCTTAGCCAGTTAGGGAGACATACATCATAATGATAATTAAATTGGCCATAAAGGATTCAGATCCTAAGAGACCTTATATAAACTAACAAATACCAAGCATAGCAGAGACATTTTTCATAGGATACACTCAAATTAACAGTGTGACTCTAACTATTCTAACATTCGGTACACTTAACAATTAGTGTACCTAACATGTACATTTAGTGCCTGCCTTGGTAGCCAGTAAAACTAGTTTGATATGTACAACCATACATAACCATCACCCTCTTATCATTTTTGCACCCCAAAATTTACCTTCTTCATATCAATCCTAAGTGGCTTATGTTTCTCTAGCATGCACATGCATTCATATCATTGGTTCTCTGGTTATGTTTCTCGATTTGGATCAATTTTCCCCTATCCATTGGCTCTCGTGCAATGTTTTAGATTACTGGAATGTGTGACTTCTTCCTTGACAAAATTTCTTGAAGCTTTTTCATCTAGAGTATTATTTCAGTACGGAAGACGTCTTGGTTCAAGAGATCCGTTTATCACGAGTAAAAGGTTTTCTGATGGTTTGATGTTTCATCCACTAAAGTCTGATGTATTGGATTCTTCTGATTATTCAGTTTATTCTTCAAGAAGTAAAAGGTTGTGATTAGGGTGTTGATACGATGGAATCATCTATTCCTCACTCCATCAATAATGGATTTCTGTATCGTGGTGTAAAAAGAGACTTTTCCCGTTAATTTTTTCTTATGACACAAGATTGCTTCAAGGCATGGTACTTTGTGAGAACGTTGATCACCAAGTTAAGAGTGTATGGACTAATTGGAGAGAGATCTAAAACATGGTACATAGAATAATCATATGGATTCATTGTTACACTTGCTGCTCACTTTACAAGTAGAGTTGTTTTGTTCTTCGAAGATTGATTTAGGAATATCCATTCAAGTGTTCAAGTCTATTCAATATTTCAATTCAACATCATTCATCATTTTTCAAAGTTTACAAGATAAAATTCCAAGGAAATTACAAGTCTAACATTCATTATTTCCTACGGTCCAAGTTTCAATATCCATTCTTATTGGAATCAAATCCAAATGTGAGGAGTTTTCCATTTGACATTTCAAGATTGAAGCTTAAAAGATTACAAAACTTCATATTGTCAAAGATTTGTCGGTTATGTTACAAAGAGAAATTAAAGTTTACATTCAAGGTTTATATGGATGGCATACAAAATACAAAGTTTAGATTACAAGACGAATTCTTTTTTACAAGAAAAATTCAAGGAGACTTCCAAAACCCTATGAGCTTCTATGTGATTCAAATCTTATCCCTCTTTCAAACTTTCCCTCCAACATGCTTCCAAACCTCATCATAAGCCACGTTACCTGTGACACCCCAAATAATTCAATTATTAAAGTAATTAGAGTTTAATTATTAATTTAATTAAAAGTTTAATTATTAGTATTTTTGGATTATTGGATTTAATTAATTAATTAAATGAATGGAAGAGTTGGTGGTGTGAGGGGTAAAATACTCTACTCATACTAATTACTATTTTATTTTTATTTATTGGAATAATAAAAGAAATAATAATAAGAAAAGAAGGAAAAGAGAAGTCATTGAGAATTTTCATCATACGTGAAATTGGAGAAGAGAAGAGAAAGAGGGAAAAAGCCAAACGTTAGAATTTGAAGAACCATCGTAAGGTAAGGGGTGATTTTATTTGATTGTTATGCCTTATGGGTTTTAGAATTCAATTGGATGATTGGTATGTTAGGGAACCTGAAATTAGAGAATCTAGGTTTTGTAGGATTATCCCTAAATGTGTCGAATTATAGGAATTTGAAACCGTAGTAATGTTATGGAATGTTTGGAAATAATTGGATTATGCTACGTGTGTTGTGTTGGTGTTTGTTGGTTGGTTTCTGGTGCAATTGTTACTGTAATTTGTATTGGTTTGGAAGAGAATGAATTGGGATGCAAAGCTACTGCCAAAACAGCAGGTTTTAGGTTCTGCAGGTCGCAGGAACCGGTTTCCCTGTGGGAGGAACCGAGTTCCTGGTACAAAAACCAGAGGAGGAATATTCTTGGTTGTTGGGAACCGGTTACTCCTGGGGAGGAACCGGGTTCCCAGTTCAAATCTTTCAAAGAAAATGCATTTTTTGTTGGGAACCGGTTTCCAGCCTGGAGGAACCGGGTTCCCCATACATTTTTCCAGAGGCGTGTTATTTCTAACTTGTGGGAACCGGGTTCTCCCTGGGAGGGACCGGTTACCACTGTGTCTTTTCCAAAAATGTTCAAACTTTGAAAACTTGTATTTTCCAAACCGTAAGTCCGTTTTGAGCTCCGTTTTGGACGTTGTTTCTTAAATTTAATGCTCTATTTAATGAAATGAACAAATTTTCTGTCACTCGAGTTTATTTTGAAAATGCGTCGGATTTCGAAATATGTAGTATGTACTTTGTGCGCATTCAGTGTGTATGCAGTGTTATATCTGTGGTAATCGATTGTATAAGGATTTGTGGAATAAAATGCATGTTTTATGCTGTTTGGTGAGTGCATGATCAGTTGAGATATCATGCTTTGGTTTTGATTTGGTTTATGACGTTGGTGTGATCATAGACTTGTTTGAATGTTGCATGCTTTATGATGTGCATGCATATACATTCTGGTGGAGTTAATTCTCATTATGTGGAATTTGACTTGTATTGCCAATAACCATTCCCGGGTGATGATGGGTGGTGATGATGGATGGTGAGGCTGGATTCATGTCCGGTGATTATGGACGAATCGATGTTGGTGACTTAGTTCACGTTTTGGTACCACATGCATTGAGTCTGCATTTGTATTTTGTGTGGAAATATAACATGTCAGGATGGTTTCCTGTGTTATAATTTCATTGATTGTTGTTATATGCATAATGAATTGTGTGAATTGGATTGTGAATTGAAATCTGATAATGCTAATGAGGGTGAAGTAATATATTGATTTGTTATGTTGTATTTGGAAACGTATAATGCATTTTATATTGCGATGAAATCTCACCCTTACTTTACTGATTTCAGATTAAAGTTAGCAGCTCAGGAGTCGGTGAGGATGACTTATAGAGTTGTGCTAGTTAGTTATCTGCGTGTCAGTATCATGCTCTGATTAGTTGTAACACTGGGGGAATGTTTCGATGAGAGTTTTATTTTATACTCTATTGTTATTGATTTATGTTGGGAATACTTATGAATTGAAGTTATTCCGGTTTTGTGGTATTTTTCTGCTGTGTAGAACATGATATTAATTTGATTGATTATTTTAACAAGTCCTTCAGTGAAGCATGGCTACTGTTTTTAAAGTTTTATATTTAATTTGAATTGTGACATCCCTTGTTTTACATGTTACTATGATTTAATTATTATATTCGCGGGGTATTTTAGAAGGGGTGTTATAATACCTCCTTTTCATTCTCGATGCCAACTTCACCTCTGAAATTCTGGCAGCAGATACTTAATGTCAAAGTGAATGTTATGACACCGTATCTGACAAACTGTTAACAATTCACACAGTAATTTAAAAGCAGTAAGGAACACAATCAATTGTTAACCCACTTCAGTGTGTAACTACACCTACATCTGGGGGCTACCAAGCCAGGGAGGAAATCCACTATAAGTAGTATTAATTCAGAAATAAACCAACCAGTTTATCTCCTTCACTTAAGACCTACCCAATGCAACTTCAATCTAAGTCCTACTTAGACCTGAGTTCCTACTCACTCCCCCTCAATCACAGCAGTGATACCAACCTATTGATTAATATAATTGTGAAGACATTCTTCAATAAACATACTTGATTGTGCTTCAAAGCTTTAATCAAGAGACACAACACTCGTGCTTCAAAGCTTTGAGTGATAAACTACCCTTACAACCAAATCCTACTCCATGTCACTTATCACAAGATAATTGCTTGGCTCACAAGAATAACTAGCACACAAATTACAGTCTGCTTCTTCTTTTGCACAGAAAAGGCGCAACTCACTGTATAAGGGTTTCTTTGATAATATAGAAGCAGTAAAGTCTTCAACTTGGGCTTCCACAATTATAGCTAGGGTTAACCAAAGTTAACCTAAGGACTTGGTCTTTTTAACATACCAAATTAGGGTTAAACAAGGTTAACCTTAAAACCACGTGAGCACATGATCCAACAAATTAATCCACATTAAAACAGCTCAACAGGATCCTAAAAACTCTCAGGAAAAGCAAATCTACACAGCAGTATATTTTGCACAGAATGTCATAACATTGGTCATGACATCAGTCATTCTTCTTGCAGATTTCCAGCATAACAGTTCATAACCAAACTGAGTTGTACCTGTATAATTCTTCTTCTGCAGAATTTATCTTCAACTCAGAATGTCATGACATCAGTCAAGACATTGACATAAACTAGTTTTAGCAAAAATTAAGGCCAACATAAAAACACTTACAAACTCCCCCGTTGGCAAATTTTTGGCTAAAATAACTAAGCTATCAGAGAACTAATGCAGCAGAAATTAAAATAAACAGCTAAGCCAACTAAGCTAAATAACCAGAAACTAGTAAAGATAAATTCAATCCATAATTTCTTCTCCCCCTTTTTAGCCATAAAGGGGCCAAAGGATCCATTACAATAACCCAGAAATCAAGTGTATAAGTAGCAGAAGAATTAATCATACAACTAAGTTATGAATTACAATAATCCAAAACAAACAAAAGCAAACAAAAGAAACATCAACAACAATAATTAACATCAAGACCAGCAGCTGTCTTGACATATCAGCAAGCATAGAGCATTAGGCATTGTCCTCTCCTGAAGAAGCACTATGGTAAGTATCTTCTTCTGTTGAACTGCTTTCAGCACCATCTTATTGGTCTTCTTCAGCATCCTCATGCAGCCTTTCATCCTCAACCTCAGTGTCATCCTTCTCCTGCTCCAAGGTAGTGATCAGCTCTTCAAGAGATTTCTTCCTTGCTTCAAGCTCCCTGCAAGTCTCTCTCAGCACAACAATGACATCAGCCTTCTAAGAATTAGCTTTGACATTTGATGTCTCAGCAGATGTCATGACAATGTCAGGGACATGTTTCCCCTGAAACAGCTTGTAATGTAAACCAAGAGCAGGAGCTCTTTTACAAATAGAGTCCTTTTCTACCAGGATATCAGGGTATTGATCAATGATAGTACCACAGATGAGGGAGGCAAAGGCTATAGGACCTTTAATTGCATAGCTTTCTGAATGCTTCATGGTCTGCTCAAAAATGTAACTGCCATAGTCAAATTTTGTTTTGGTTCCAACAGCATAAATGAATCTTCCTAAACCAGTGGAGATGGTGGATTTGTGATTGGTGGGAACCCAGTTAGCTCCACCAATTTTGTGCAGTATGGCAAACTTCACACTAAGCTTGCTAGTAGTGAGCTTCCCTTTCAAGGGCCAGTGCTTGACTTGCTTGGCAGTGATGGTTTGACAAACCTGGTTGTCAGTAACTTCAAGCTCAGGCTGAGCTTCATCAGGCCTCCCCAGGTATTTGTTGATCATAGAAGGAGAGAAATTGACCTTCCTTCCTCTCACATAAACACACCTAAAATCAGCTGACTTTCCATCAGCACATTCAACAGACAAATTCACTATGAATTCTTTGACAAGAATCTCATAGCAACTGGAAATCTTGACAACTGTCTTCATCAGGCCAGCAACCTTGATGAGATTCATCACTTCTTTACACTCAAGAGCACTTCTGTTCAGCTCCCTCTCCAAAGCAATCCTCACCTGCTTGCATTTTCTGGATGGTGAAAGGAGATATTGTCAATTGCAACCTCAGGTACCTTAGGCAGTTTGCTAGAAGAGGGTTTCTTCCTAAGAGGAATGTCTGGAACATTGCTCTCAACATCAAAATCAAAGTCTGATTCCTCATCAGATGCAGAGGGTTCAGGAGCCTTTCTTTTCTTGGCTATAGGTTGTCTCAAGGGTTTTGAGAGACTACCAACAGATACCCTTGCTTTTACCTTACCCTTCCCTTTGGAAGTTCCAGCCTTTTGGTCCTTTTCAGCTTCTTCTCTAGCCTTGTTCTCAGGCCTAGCTTTCTCATGAACAACTTCAGTAGCCTTCTCTTTGGAGGGGCTTTGGGAAGCACTCTGCTTTTCCTTTCTAGTCATCATCCTTCTTGCAATGCTAGGGTTGACATTAGCAATTAAATCATTATCAGAAAATTCTTCATCAACATCAATGACAGGAGGTTCAACAGCCTTGTCAGTAGGGGTCTGGTGATCATTAGGTTTCTCTGGAGATTTCTCAATGTTGTCATCAAGTGTCTCAACATTCTGAGTGACATTGGGATCACTTTCTAAATTAGGGCTAGCAGTTTCTTGGTTCAATGGTACAGAAACACCAGGAACATAGTGATTCTCATTAAGAATCCTAACTACTAGTCTAGCAATATCTTGATGCACATAAGTAGAACCTTCCCTATTAGCTATCTCTGGAGGAATAGAGGATGATGGTTGAGAAGATTTACCAGAGGGAGAAGCTTGTGATTTTCTTGCATGTCTAGTTCGCAGCTTCTTAACCTTAGTAGGATCAGCTGCCATTGCACGAAGAGGAGTTACCTCAAGGACATCAGCATCCATGGGGTTTACGTTTACCCTAGATTTTGTGTCAGTGGGTGAGGAGGAAACAGTTGCCTTTGATGAAGATGATGACACAGATTGTTGAGACATCTTGAGAAATTGAGAATACAAGGGACAACAAGTTTGAACTTTTCTTTTAAGATATTGGAGAGTGATACAGCAAACTGAGGAGAGGGAAATATAATTATGTCTATTCCTCTTCTTAAATTTTTGGAAAGAAAGAGGGAAACTAATAATTAGCCCAATCAGAATTAACTTGATTAAAATATCTCTTTCAGCCCTTGTATTAAGCAAAATTAATTGCTACATCTCTTCATATTGGCAAATACCCAGGCTTGCCCCTTAAGTTCTCAAACTGACTAGCATCAAGTGCCTTGGTAAAAATATCAGCCAGTTGTAATTCAGTGGCAACATGTTCCAGCTTAATCACCTTCTCCTCCACAAGATCTCTGATGAAATGATGTCTAATGTCAATATGCTTAGTCTTGCTGTGTTGTATAGGATTCTTGGATATGTTAATAGCACTCAGGTTGTCACAGTATAATGTCATGACATCTTGTGTGACATTGTACTCAGTCAGCATCTGTTTCATCCAGATCATTTGAGAACAGCTGCTACCAGCTGCTATGTATTTAGCTTCAGCAGTAGATAAAGAAACACAGTTTTGCTTCTTGCTGAACCAAGAGACAAGATTTTTTCCCAAAAAGAAGCATCCTCCAGAGGTGCTCTTTCTATCATCAACACTACCAGCCCAATCAGTATCACAATAACCAGACAAAATTGGTTCACATCCATGAGAGTACAACATACCATAATTGTAAGTTCCACTCCCATACTTCAGAATTCTTTTCACCTAGTTGATGTGACTTACTTTGGGTTCAGCCTGGTATCTTGCACATACTCCAACTGCAAAGGCAATGTCAGGTCTGCTGGATGGTAAGTATAACATACTTCCTATCATGCTTTTGTACAAGATTTGATCCATATTTGTCCCAGTTGTGTCTTTGGACAACTTTAGATGAGTAGGTGCAGGTGTCCTTTTATGACTGGCATTCTCCATCCCAAACTTCTTGACAATATTCTTTGCATACTTGCTTTGAGAGAGAAAAATTGAGTCTTCCATCTGTGTGACTTGTAGTCCAAGAAAGTAGGTCAATTCTCCCATGAGGCTTATTTCAAATTCAGCTTGCATCTGGTTAGCAAAATGTTTAACCATTTTATCTCACATTCCTCTAAACACTATGTCATCAACATAAATTTGAGCTACCATTATCTTTCCTCCTTCATCCTTGACAAAAAGAGTTTTATCCAAACCTTCTTTCCTGTATCCTTTGTTAGTGAGGAACTTTGTCAATCTTTCATACCAAGCTCTAGGAGCTTGTTTCAGACCATATAATGCTTTCCTCAATTTGTAAACATGATCAGGACAGTTTGGATCCACAAACCCTTTAGGTTGTTCCACATACACTTCCTCATTTAAGTACCCATTTAGGAAGGCACTCTTCACATCCATCTAAAACAGCTTGAACTTTAGAAGACAGGCAACTCCCAAAAGAAGTCTGATTGATTCCAGTCTGGCTACATGAGCAAACGTCTCATCAAAATCAGCCCCTTCAACTTGAGTGTATCCTTGAGCAATAAGCCTTGCCTTATTCCTGGTGACAACTCCTTCAGCATCTGACTTGTTCTTGTAGATCCACTTTGTGCCAATGATGTTTGTTCCTTCTGGTCTAGGAACTAAATTCCATACTTCATGTTGTTTGAACTGGTTCAATTCATCTTGCATTGTTGCAATCCAGAATTCATCAGTCAAAGCCTCTTTAACATTTTTTGGTTCAATCTTAGACACAAAACAAGAGTTTGAGATGATTTCTCTAGATCTTGTAGTGACTCCACTGTTAGGATCTCCTATGATGAGTTCCTTAGGATGATCTTTCTGAATTCTGATGGAAGGATCTTTGTTAGCTTCCTTTGATTCAGACTCTGATGGAGTAGGATTAGGCACATCATCCTTTTTAGACACTTGTGTTGAAGTCTCAAAGAATGTCTCAACATCATATGGGACATTTGTTTCCTCATGATGATCATCCACTATGACATTTATAGATTCCATCATAACTTTGGTCCTGGAATTGAACACCCTATATGCTCTGCTGTTGGTAGAGTATTCCAGGAATATTCCTTCATCACTTTTAGAGTCCATCTTTCTCCTTTGTTCACGATCTGTCAGAATATAGCATTTGCTCCCAAAGACATGGAAATACTTCACAGTAGGCTTTCTTCCTTTCCATATTTCATAAAGGGTGGATGATGTTCCCTTTCTCAAAGTGACCCTGTTGTGGACATAACAGGTTGTATTCATAGCTTCATCCCAAAAATGAATAGGAAGCTTCTTGGCATGTATCATTGCTCTGGCAGATTCCTATATAGTCCTATTTTTCCTTTCCACAACTCCATTTTGTTGAGGAGTTATAGATGAAGAGAACTCATGATTGATTCCTTCTGAGGAGCAGAACTCATCAAACTTACTATTTTCAAATTCCTTTCCATGATCACTTCTGATTCTGACAATGCATCTTTCTTTTTCTCTTTGAACTATTTTGCACAATTCCTTAAAGACATCAAATACATCAGATTTTTCCCTAATGAAGTTTATCCAGGTGAATTTGGAAAAATCATCCACAACAACATAGGCATATATTTTTCCACCAAGACTTTCCACCTGCATGGGACCCATTAGATCCATATGTAGAAGTTCTAGCACCTTAGAGGTGGTCATATGTCTTGTCTTTGGATGTGACATTCTAGTTTGCTTTCCAACCTAACATTCACCACAGACTCTCCCTTCATCAATCTGAAGTCTCGGAATCCCTCTAACAGCCTCCATGGATATGATCTTTTTGATCCCTCTAAGATTTAAATGACCAAGTTTTTGGTGCCACGGTTTCACTTCCTTTTCTTCTTTGGCTATAGAGCACACAGAAGAGTAGTTAGTGTTCTCAGACTCCCATAAGTAACAGTTGTCTTTTGATTTGACTCCTCTCATTACAACTTCTTGTTTTTCATTAGTTACAAGACATTCAGACTTGGTGAAGTTGACCTTGAATCCTAGATTACATAGTTGACTGATACTTATGAGATTAGCAGTCAAACCATTTACCATCAACACTTCATTTAGGTTTGGAACTCCAGGGCAGTCCAAGTTTCCAACACCTTTGATTTCTCCTCTAGCTCCATCTCCAAAAGTGACATAACTAGTAGTATGAGGTTTGACATCATTCAGCAGATTCTTGATTCCAGTCATGTGTTTAGAGCATCCACTATCAAAGTACCAGTCTTCATTGGCAGAAACTCTAAGAGAGGTGTGAGCTATCAGGGCTGCAGTCTTTTTCTTCCACTGTTGAGTATATGGTGCCTTGTTAGTCTTAGGCTTTACATATGGGGTCTTATTAGGATATCCATATAATCTGAAGCAAAATGGATTTATGTGGCCAAACCTTCCACAATAATGACATCTCCATCTTTGATACTTTTTCTTCATGTTTCTCTGTTCTTGATGTTGAGCCCTATGTTGTGACATCTGCTTTGATATTTGTTTATCATGCCTGGTCTTCTTCTTGTCAACAGCAGATTCCTTTGCAACCATAAATCCTAGACCAGACATGTTTCCTGCATTTTGTCCAGTTTGAAGGATTTCTTCCAACTTGTCAGTTCCAGTTGTTAACATCCTGACAGACTTAGTCATCTGATCAAGTTTGGAGTTCAACACTAGAACTTCACCTTTGAGATGACTTATAGTAGCAGTGTTTGCCTTCTTCTCAGCCTCCAACTTTACTATGAGCTTTTTCTATTTCTCATTTTGCTGACAGACTTCAGCACTTTTGATACACAGCTTCTTGTAGGAGTCAACAAGTTCTTCAAATGTCACTTCCTCATCACTAGAATCATTATCAGAGTTACAAACACCAGATAGTGCAGTAACTAGTTTAGCAGATTCTTCTTCAGAGTCACTTTCTGAGTCACCATCAGACCAAGTAACAGACATTCCTTTCTTTTGTTTCTTTAGAAAGGTAGGACATTCAGCTCGAATGTGCCCATATCCTTCACATCCATGACATTGGATTCCTCTACTTTGATTTCCCTTTTCTTCAGACTTAGTTCTTCTACTGGAGTCATAGGATCTGCTAATGTCAGAGGAAATGTTCTTGATATTTGACCTTGACTTTGGGTCCATTCTCTTGATGAGTTTGTTGAACTGCCTTCCAAGCATAGCTATAGCTTCTGATATATTCTCTTCATCACTCTCCTTGCTTTCCTCTTCAGTATTGGATACAAGGGCTATGCTCTTGTTTTTCTTGTCAACATTGTCACTGATCCCCGTCTCAAATGTCTGAAGTGACCCAATGAGTTCATCAACCTTCAAATTGTAGATATCCCGAGCTTCCTCTATAGCAGTCACTTTCATTGCAAACTTTTTAGGCAAGGATCTGAGAATCTTTCTCACCAGCTTTTCTTCTGACATCTTTTCTCCCAATGCTCCTGAGGTGTTGGCAATCTCCAAGATGTTCATGTGAAACTCATGAATGGTCTCATCTTCCTTCATCTTCAGATTCTCAAATTTGGTAGTGAGCATCTAAAGTCTTGAACTTTTTACCTTGGATGAACCCTCATGAGTGGTTTTGAGAGTGTCCCAAACATCCTTGGCCAGTTCACACTGATGTACTAGTCTGAAAATGTTTCTGTCAATTCCATTGAATAAGGCATTCAATGCTTTAGAATTTCCCAGTTCTAGCTCTTCTTCTTATTTGCTCCATTCTTCCTCAAGTTTCAGGCTAGTAGTCCCATCTTTCTCAAGTTTGATGGGATGTTTCCATCCTCTGTCAGCAGCTCTCCAAGCTTTATTGTCCATTGACTTCAAAAAGGCAACCATACGAGATTTCCAGTAATCATAGTTTGATCCATCCATAATAGGTGGTCTACTCCCAAATCCTCCTTCCTTGTCCATAGCGCCAGAAAATAATATCCCTAGATCTCACCCAGAAATAACAGGCAGAGTGCCTGCTCTAATGCCAATTGAAATTCTGGCAGCAGATACTTAATGTCAAAGTGAATGTTATGACACCGTATCTGACAAACTATTAATAATTCACACAGTAATTTAAAAGCAGTAAGGAACACAATCAATTGTTAACCCAGTTTAGTGTGTAACTACACCTACATCTGGGGGCTACCAAGCCAGGGAGGAAATCCACTATAAGTAGTATTAATTCAGGAATAAACAAACCAGTTTATCTCCTTCATTTAAGACCTACCCAATGCAACTTCAATCTAAGTCCTACTAAGACCCGAGTTCCTACTCACTCCCCCTCAATCACAGCAGTGATACCAACCTATTGATTAATATAATTGTGAAGACATTCTTCAATAAACATACTTGATTGTGCTTCAAAGCTTTAATCAAGAGACACAACACTCGTGCTTCAAAGCTTTGAGTGATAAACTACCCTTACAACCAAATCCTACTCCATGTCACTTATCACAAGATAATTGCTTGGCTCACAAGAATAACTAGCACACAAATTACAGTCTGCTTCTTCTTTTGCACAGAAAAGGCGCAACTCACTGTATAAGGGTTTCTTTGATAATATAGAAGCAGTAAAGTCTTCAACTTGGGCTTCCACAATTATAGCTAGGGTTAACCAAAGTTAACCTAAGGACTTGGTCTTTTTAACATACCAAATTAGGGTTAAACAAGGTTAACCTTAAAACCACGTGAGCACATGATCCAACAAATTAATCCACATTAAAACAGCTCAACAGGATCCTAAAAACTCTCAGGAAAAGCAAATCTACACAGCAGTATATTTTGCACAGAATGTCATAACATTGGTCATGACATCAGTCATTCTTCTTGCAGATTTCCAGCATAACAGTTCATAATCAAACTGAGTTGTACCTGTATAATTCTTCTTCTGCAGAATTTATCTTCAACTCAGAATGTCATGACATCAGTCAAGACATTGACATAAACTAGTTTTAGCAAAAATTAAGGCCAACATAAAAACACTTACAAACTCCCCCGTTGGCAAATTTTTGGCTAAAATAACTAAGCTATCAGAGAACTAATGCAGCAGAAATTAAAATAAACAGCTAAGCCAACTAAGCTAAATAACCAGAAACTAGTAAAGATAAATTCAATCCATAATTTCTTCTCCCCCTTTTTAGCCATAAAGGGGCCAAAGGATCCATTACAATAACCCAGAAATCAAGTGTATAAGTAGCAGAAGAATTAATCATACAACTAAGTTATGAATTACAATAATCCAAAACAAACAAAAGCAAACAAAAGAAACATCAACAACAATAATTAACATCAAGACCAGCAGCTGTCTTGACATATCAGCAAGCATAGAGCATTAGGCATTGTCCTCTCCTGAAGAAGCACTATGGTAAGTATCTTCTTCTGTTGAACTGCTTTCAGCACCATCTTATTGGTCTTCTTCAGCATCCTCATGCAGCCTTTCATCCTCAACCTCAGTGTCATCCTTCTCCTGCTCCAAGGTAGTGATCAGCTCTTCAAGAGATTTCTTCCTTGCTTCAAGCTCCCTGCAAGTCTCTCTCAGCACAACAATGACATCAGCCTTCTAAGAATTAGCTTTGACATTTGATGTCTCAGCAGATGTCATGACAATGTCAGGGACATGTTTCCCCTGAAACAGCTTGTAATGTAAACCAAGAGCAGGAGCTCTTTTACAAATAGAGTCCTTTTCTACCAGGATATCAGGGTATTGATCAATGATAGTACCACAGATGAGGGAGGCAAAGGCTATAGGACCTTTAATTGCATAGCTTTCTGAATGCTTCATGGTCTGCTCAAAAATGTAACTGCCATAGTCAAATTTTGTTTTGGTTCCAACAGCATAAATGAATCTTCCTAAACCAGTGGAGATGGTGGATTTGTGATTGGTGGGAACCCAGTTAGCTCCACCAATTTTGTGCAGTATGGCAAACTTCACACTAAGCTTGCTAGTAGTGAGCTTCCCTTTCAAGGGCCAGTGCTTGACTTGCTTGGCAGTGATGGTTTGACAAACCTGGTTGTCAGTAACTTCAAGCTCAGGCTGAGCTTCATCAGGCCTCCCCAGGTATTTGTTGATCATAGAAGGAGAGAAATTGACCTTCCTTCCTCTCACATAAACACACCTAAAATCAGCTGACTTTCCATCAGCACATTCAACAGACAAATTCACTATGAATTCTTTGACAAGAATCTCATAGCAACTGGAAATCTTGACAACTGTCTTCATCAGGCCAGCAACCTTGATGAGATTCATCACTTCTTTACACTCAAGAGCACTTCTGTTCAGCTCCCTCTCCAAAGCAATCCTCACCTGCTTGCATTTTCTGGATGGTGAAAGGAGATATTGTCAATTGCAACCTCAGGTACCTTAGGCAGTTTGCTAGAAGAGGGTTTCTTCCTAAGAGGAATGTCTGGAACATTGCTCTCAACATCAAAATCAAAGTCTGATTCCTCATCAGATGCAGAGGGTTCAGGAGCCTTTCTTTTCTTGGCTATAGGTTGTCTCAAGGGTTTTGAGAGACTACCAACAGATACCCTTGCTTTTACCTTACCCTTCCCTTTGGAAGTTCCAGCCTTTTGGTCCTTTTCAGCTTCTTCTCTAGCCTTGTTCTCAGGCCTAGCTTTCTCATGAACAACTTCAGTAGCCTTCTCTTTGGAGGGGCTTTGGGAAGCACTCTGCTTTTCCTTTCTAGTCATCATCCTTCTTGCAATGCTAGGGTTGACATTAGCAATTAAATCATTATCAGAAAATTCTTCATCAACATCAATGACAGGAGGTTCAACAGCCTTGTCAGTAGGGGTCTGGTGATCATTAGGTTTCTCTGGAGATTTCTCAATGTTGTCATCAAGTGTCTCAACATTCTGAGTGACATTGGGATCACTTTCTAAATTAGGGCTAGCAGTTTCTTGGTTCAATGGTACAGAAACACCAGGAACATAGTGATTCTCATTAAGAATCCTAACTACTAGTCTAGCAATATCTTGATGCACATAAGTAGAACCTTCCCTATTAGCTATCTCTGGAGGAATAGAGGATGATGGTTGAGAAGATTTACCAGAGGGAGAAGCTTGTGATTTTCTTGCATGTCTAGTTCGCAGCTTCTTAACCTTAGTAGGATCAGCTGCCATTGCACGAAGAGGAGTTACCTCAAGGACATCAGCATCCATGGGGTTTACGTTTACCCTAGATTTTGTGTCAGTGGGTGAGGAGGAAACAGTTGCCTTTGATGAAGATGATGACACAGATTGTTGAGACATCTTGAGAAATTGAGAATACAAGGGACAACAAGTTTGAACTTTTCTTTTAAGATATTGGAGAGTGATACAGCAAACTGAGGAGAGGGAAATATAATTATGTCTATTCCTCTTCTTAAATTTTTGGAAAGAAAGAGGGAAACTAATAATTAGCCCAATCAGAATTAACTTGATTAAAATATCTCTTTCAGCCCTTGTATTAAGCAAAATTAATTGCTACATCTCTTCATATTGGCAAATACCCAGCTTGCCCCTTAAGTTCTCAAACTGACTAGCATCAAGTGCCTTGGTAAAAATATCAGCCAGTTGTAATTCAGTGGCAACATGTTCCAGCTTAATCACCTTCTCCTCCACAAGATCTCTGATGAAATGATGTCTAATGTCAATATGCTTAGTCTTGCTGTGTTGTATAGGATTCTTGGATATGTTAATAGCACTCAGGTTGTCACAGTATAATGTCATGACATCTTGTGTGACATTGTACTCAGTCAGCATCTGTTTCATCCAGATCATTTGAGAACAGCTGCTACCAGCTGCTATGTATTTAGCTTCAGCAGTAGATAAAGAAACACAGTTTTGCTTCTTGCTGAACCAAGAGACAAGATTTTTTCCCAAAAAGAAGCATCCTCCAGAGGTGCTCTTTCTATCATCAACACTACCAGCCCAATCAGTATCACAATAACCAGACAAAATTGGTTCACATCCATGAGAGTACAACATACCATAATTGTAAGTTCCACTCCCATACTTCAGAATTCTTTTCACCTAGTTGATGTGACTTACTTTGGGTTCAGCCTGGTATCTTGCACATACTCCAACTGCAAAGGCAATGTCAGGTCTGCTGGATGGTAAGTATAACATACTTCCTATCATGCTTTTGTACAAGATTTGATCCATATTTGTCCCAGTTGTGTCTTTGGACAACTTTAGATGAGTAGGTGCAGGTGTCCTTTTATGACTGGCATTCTCCATCCCAAACTTCTTGACAATATTCTTTGCATACTTGCTTTGAGAGAGAAAAATTGAGTCTTCCATCTGTGTGACTTGTAGTCCAAGAAAGTAGGTCAATTCTCCCATGAGGCTTATTTCAAATTCAGCTTGCATCTGGTTAGCAAAATGTTTAACCATTTTATCTCACATTCCTCTAAACACTATGTCATCAACATAAATTTGAGCTACCATTATCTTTCCTCCTTCATCCTTGACAAAAAGAGTTTTATCCAAACCTTCTTTCCTGTATCCTTTGTTAGTGAGGAACTTTGTCAATCTTTCATACCAAGCTCTAGGAGCTTGTTTCAGACCATATAATGCTTTCCTCAATTTGTAAACATGATCAGGACAGTTTGGATCCACAAACCCTTTAGGTTGTTCCACATACACTTCCTCATTTAAGTACCCATTTAGGAAGGCACTCTTCACATCCATCTAAAACAGCTTGAACTTTAGAAGACAGGCAACTCCCAAAAGAAGTCTGATTGATTCCAGTCTGGCTACATGAGCAAACGTCTCATCAAAATCAGCCCCTTCAACTTGAGTGTATCCTTGAGCAATAAGCCTTGCCTTATTCCTGGTGACAACTCCTTCAGCATCTGACTTGTTCTTGTAGATCCACTTTGTGCCAATGATGTTTGTTCCTTCTGGTCTAGGAACTAAATTCCATACTTCATGTTGTTTGAACTGGTTCAATTCATCTTGCATTGTTGCAATCCAGAATTCATCAGTCAAAGCCTCTTTAACATTTTTTGGTTCAATCTTAGACACAAAACAAGAGTTTGAGATGATTTCTCTAGATCTTGTAGTGACTCCACTGTTAGGATCTCCTATGATGAGTTCCTTAGGATGATCTTTCTGAATTCTGATGGAAGGATCTTTGTTAGCTTCCTTTGATTCAGACTCTGATGGAGTAGGATTAGGCACATCATCCTTTTTAGACACTTGTGTTGAAGTCTCAAAGAATGTCTCAACATCATATGGGACATTTGTTTCCTCATGATGATCATCCACTATGACATTTATAGATTCCATCATAACTTTGGTCCTGGAATTGAACACCCTATATGCTCTGCTGTTGGTAGAGTATTCCAGGAATATTCCTTCATCACTTTTAGAGTCCATCTTTCTCCTTTGTTCACGATCTGTCAGAATATAGCATTTGCTCCCAAAGACATGGAAATACTTCACAGTAGGCTTTCTTCCTTTCCATATTTCATAAAGGGTGGATGATGTTCCCTTTCTCAAAGTGACCCTGTTGTGGACATAACAGGTTGTATTCATAGCTTCATCCCAAAAATGAATAGGAAGCTTCTTGGCATGTATCATTGCTCTGGCAGATTCCTATATAGTCCTATTTTTCCTTTCCACAACTCCATTTTGTTGAGGAGTTATAGATGAAGAGAACTCATGATTGATTCCTTCTGAGGAGCAGAACTCATCAAACTTACTATTTTCAAATTCCTTTCCATGATCACTTCTGATTCTGACAATGCATCTTTCTTTTTCTCTTTGAACTATTTTGCACAATTCCTTAAAGACATCAAATACATCAGATTTTTCCCTAATGAAGTTTATCCAGGTGAATTTGGAAAAATCATCCACAACAACATAGGCATATATTTTTCCACCAAGACTTTCCACCTGCATGGGACCCATTAGATCCATATGTAGAAGTTCTAGCACCTTAGAGGTGGTCATATGTCTTGTCTTTGGATGTGACATTCTAGTTTGCTTTCCAACCTAACATTCACCACAGACTCTCCCTTCATCAATCTGAAGTCTCGGAATCCCTCTAACAGCCTCCATGGATATGATCTTTTTGATCCCTCTAAGATTTAAATGACCAAGTTTTTGGTGCCACGGTTTCACTTCCTTTTCTTCTTTGGCTATAGAGCACACAGAAGAGTAGTTAGTGTTCTCAGACTCCCATAAGTAACAGTTGTCTTTTGATTTGACTCCTCTCATTACAACTTCTTGTTTTTCATTAGTTACAAGACATTCAGACTTGGTGAAGTTGACCTTGAATCCTAGATTACATAGTTGACTGATACTTATGAGATTAGCAGTCAAACCATTTACCATCAACACTTCATTTAGGTTTGGAACTCCAGGGCAGTCCAAGTTTCCAACACCTTTGATTTCTCCTCTAGCTCCATCTCCAAAAGTGACATAACTAGTAGTATGAGGTTTGACATCATTCAGCAGATTCTTGATTCCAGTCATGTGTTTAGAGCATCCACTATCAAAGTACCAGTCTTCCTTGGTAGAAACTCTAAGGGAGGTGTGAGCTATCAGGGCTGCAGTCTTTTTCTTCCACTGTTGAGTATATGGTGCCTTGTTAGTCTTAGGCTTTACATATGGGGTCTTATTAGGATATCCATATAATCTGAAGCAAAATGGATTTATGTGGCCAAACCTTCCACAATAATGACATCTCCATCTTTGATACTTTTTCTTCATGTTTCTCTGTTCTTGATGTTGAGCCCTATGTTGTGACATCTGCTTTGATATTTGTTTATCATGCCTGGTCTTCTTCTTGTCAACAGCAGATTCCTTTGCAACCATAAATCCTAGACCAGACATGTTTCCTGCATTTTGTCCAGTTTGAAGGATTTCTTCCAACTTGTCAGTTCCAGTTGTTAACATCCTGACAGACTTAGTCATCTGATCAAGTTTGGAGTTCAACACTAGAACTTCACCTTTGAGATGACTTATAGTAGCAGTGTTTGCCTTCTTCTCAGCCTCCAACTTTACTATGAGCTTTTTCTATTTCTCATTTTGCTGACAGACTTCAGCACTTTTGATACACAGCTTCTTGTAGGAGTCAACAAGTTCTTCAAATGTCACTTCCTCATCACTAGAATCATTATCAGAGTTACAAACACCAGATAGTGCAGTAACTAGTTTAGCAGATTCTTCTTCAGAGTCACTTTCTGAGTCACCATCAGACCAAGTAACAGACATTCCTTTCTTTTGTTTCTTTAGAAAGGTAGGACATTCAGCTCGAATGTGCCCATATCCTTCACATCCATGACATTGGATTCCTCTACTTTGATTTCCCTTTTCTTCAGACTTAGTTCTTCTACTGGAGTCATAGGATCTGCTAATGTCAGAGGAAATGTTCTTGATATTTGACCTTGACTTTGGGTCCATTCTCTTGATGAGTTTGTTGAACTGCCTTCCAAGCATAGCTATAGCTTCTGATATATTCTCTTCATCACTCTCCTTGCTTTCCTCTTCAGTATTGGATACAAGGGCTATGCTCTTGTTTTTCTTGTCAACATTGTCACTGATCCCCGTCTCAAATGTCTGAAGTGACCCAATGAGTTCATCAACCTTCAAATTGTAGATATCCCGAGCTTCCTCTATAGCAGTCACTTTCATTGCAAACTTTTTAGGCAAGGATCTGAGAATCTTTCTCACCAGCTTTTCTTCTGACATCTTTTCTCCCAATGCTCCTGAGGTGTTGGCAATCTCCAAGATGTTCATGTGAAACTCATGAATGGTCTCATCTTCCTTCATCTTCAGATTCTCAAATTTGGTAGTGAGCATCTAAAGTCTTGAACTTTTTACCTTGGATGAACCCTCATGAGTGGTTTTGAGAGTGTCCCAAACATCCTTGGCCAGTTCACACTGATGTACTAGTCTGAAAATGTTTCTGTCAATTCCATTGAATAAGGCATTCAATGCTTTAGAATTTCCCAGTTCTAGCTCTTCTTCTTATTTGCTCCATTCTTCCTCAAGTTTCAGGCTAGTAGTCCCATCTTTCTCAAGTTTGATGGGATGTTTCCATCCTCTGTCAGCAGCTCTCCAAGCTTTATTGTCCATTGACTTCAAAAAGGCAACCATACGAGATTTCCAGTAATCATAGTTTGATCCATCCATAATAGGTGGTCTACTCCCAAATCCTCCTTCCTTGTCCATAGCGCCAGAAAATAATATCCCTAGATCTCACCCAGAAATAACAGGCAGAGTGCCTGCTCTAATGCCAATTGAAATTCTGGCAGCAGATACTTAATGTCAAAGTGAATGTTATGACACCGTATCTGACAAACTATTAATAATTCACACAGTAATTTAAAAGCAGTAAGGAACACAATCAATTGTTAACCCAGTTTAGTGTGTAACTACACCTACATCTGGGGGCTACCAAGCCAGGGAGGAAATCCACTATAAGTAGTATTAATTCAGGAATAAACAAACCAGTTTATCTCCTTCATTTAAGACCTACCCAATGCAACTTCAATCTAAGTCCTACTAAGACCCGAGTTCCTACTCACTCCCCCTCAATCACAGCAGTGATACCAACCTATTGATTAATAGAATTGTGAAGATATTCTTCAATAAACATACTTGATTGTGCTTCAAAGCTTTAATCAAGAGACACAACACTCGTGCTTCAAAGCTTTGAGTGATAAACTACCCTTACAACCAAATCCTACTCCATGTCACTTATCACAAGATAATTGCTTGGCTCACAAGAATAACTAGCACACAAATTACAGTCTGCTTCTTCTTTTGCACAGAAAAGGCGCAACTCACTGTATAAGGGTTTCTTTGATAATATAGAAGCAGTAAAGTCTTCAACTTGGGCTTCCACAATTATAGCTAGGGTTAACCAAAGTTAACCTAAGGACTTGGTCTTTTTAACATACCAAATTAGGGTTAAACAAGGTTAACCTTAAAACCACGTGAGCACATGATCCAACAAATTAATCCACATTAAAACAGCTCAACAGGATCCTAAAAACTCTCAGGAAAAGCAAATCTACACAGCAGTATATTTTGCACAGAATGTCATAACATTGGTCATGACATCAGTCATTCTTCTTGCAGATTTCCAGTATAACAGTTCATAACCAAACTGAGTTGTACCTGGAAAATTCTTCTTCTGCAGAATTTATCTTCAACTCAGAATGTCATGACATCAGTCAAGACATTGACATAAACTAGTTTTAGCAAAAATTAAGGCCAACATAAAAACACTTACAAACTCCCCCGTTGGCAAATTTTTGGCTAAAATAACTAAGCTATCAGAGAACTAATGCAGCAGAAATTAAAATAAACAGCTAAGCCAACTAAGCTAAATAACCAGAAACTAGTAAAGATAAATTCAATCCATAATTTCTTCTCCCCCTTTTTAGCCATAAAGGGGCCAAAGGATCCATTACAATAACCCAGAAATCAAGTGTATAAGTAGCAGAAGAATTAATCATACAACTAAGTTATGAATTACAATAATCCAAAACAAACAAAAGCAAACAAAAGAAACATCAACAACAATAATTAACATCAAGACCAGCAGCTGTCTTGACATATCAGCAAGCATAGAGCATTAGGCATTGTCCTCTCCTGAAGAAGCACTATGGTAAGTATCTTCTTCTGTTGAACTGCTTTCAGCACCATCTTATTGGTCTTCTTCAGCATCCTCATGCAGCCTTTCATCCTCAACCTCAGTGTCATCCTTCTCCTGCTCCAAGGTAGTGATCAGCTCTTCAAGAGATTTCTTCCTTGCTTCAAGCTCCCTGCAAGTCTCTCTCAGCACAACAATGACATCAGCCTTCTAAGAATTAGCTTTGACATTTGATGTCTCAGCAGATGTCATGACAATGTCAGGGACATGTTTCCCCTGAAACAGCTTGTAATGTAAACCAAGAGCAGGAGCTCTTTTACAAATAGAGTCCTTTTCTACCAGGATATCAGGGTATTGATCAATGATAGTACCACAGATGAGGGAGGCAAAGGCTATAGGACCTTTAATTGCATAGCTTTCTGAATGCTTCATGGTCTGCTCAAAAATGTAACTGCCATAGTCAAATTTTGTTTTGGTTCCAACAGCATAAATGAATCTTCCTAAACCAGTGGAGATGGTGGATTTGTGATTGGTGGGAACCCAGTTAGCTCCACCAATTTTGTGCAGTATGGCAAACTTCACACTAAGCTTGCTAGTAGTGAGCTTCCCTTTCAAGGGCCAGTGCTTGACTTGCTTGGCAGTGATGGTTTGACAAACCTGGTTGTCAGTAACTTCAAGCTCAGGCTGAGCTTCATCAGGCCTCCCCAGGTATTTGTTGATCATAGAAGGAGAGAAATTGACCTTCCTTCCTCTCACATAAACACACCTAAAATCAGCTGACTTTCCATCAGCACATTCAACAGACAAATTCACTATGAATTCTTTGACAAGAATCTCATAGCAACTGGAAATCTTGACAACTGTCTTCATCAGGCCAGCAACCTTGATGAGATTCATCACTTCTTTACACTCAAGAGCACTTCTGTTCAGCTCCCTCTCCAAAGCAATCCTCACCTGCTTGCATTTTCTGGATGGTGAAAGGAGATATTGTCAATTGCAACCTCAGGTACCTTAGGCAGTTTGCTAGAAGAGGGTTTCTTCCTAAGAGGAATGTCTGGAACATTGCTCTCAACATCAAAATCAAAGTCTGATTCCTCATCAGATGCAGAGGGTTCAGGAGCCTTTCTTTTCTTGGCTATAGGTTGTCTCAAGGGTTTTGAGAGACTACCAACAGATACCCTTGCTTTTACCTTACCCTTCCCTTTGGAAGTTCCAGCCTTTTGGTCCTTTTCAGCTTCTTCTCTAGCCTTGTTCTCAGGCCTAGCTTTCTCATGAACAACTTCAGTAGCCTTCTCTTTGGAGGGGCTTTGGGAAGCACTCTGCTTTTCCTTTCTAGTCATCATCCTTCTTGCAATGCTAGGGTTGACATTAGCAATTAAATCATTATCAGAAAATTCTTCATCAACATCAATGACAGGAGGTTCAACAGCCTTGTCAGTAGGGGTCTGGTGATCATTAGGTTTCTCTGGAGATTTCTCAATGTTGTCATCAAGTGTCTCAACATTCTGAGTGACATTGGGATCACTTTCTAAATTAGGGCTAGCAGTTTCTTGGTTCAATGGTACAGAAACACCAGGAACATAGTGATTCTCATTAAGAATCCTAACTACTAGTCTAGCAATATCTTGATGCACATAAGTAGAACCTTCCCTATTAGCTATCTCTGGAGGAATAGAGGATGATGGTTGAGAAGATTTACCAGAGGGAGAAGCTTGTGATTTTCTTGCATGTCTAGTTCGCAGCTTCTTAACCTTAGTAGGATCAGCTGCCATTGCACGAAGAGGAGTTACCTCAAGGACATCAGCATCCATGGGGTTTACGTTTACCCTAGATTTTGTGTCAGTGGGTGAGGAGGAAACAGTTGCCTTTGATGAAGATGATGACACAGATTGTTGAGACATCTTGAGAAATTGAGAATACAAGGGACAACAAGTTTGAACTTTTCTTTTAAGATATTGGAGAGTGATACAGCAAACTGAGGAGAGGGAAATATAATTATGTCTATTCCTCTTCTTAAATTTTTGGAAAGAAAGAGGGAAACTAATAATTAGCCCAATCAGAATTAACTTGATTAAAATATCTCTTTCAGCCCTTGTATTAAGCAAAATTAATTGCTACATCTCTTCATATTGGCAAATACCCAGCTTGCCCCTTAAGTTCTCAAACTGACTAGCATCAAGTGCCTTGGTAAAAATATCAGCCAGTTGTAATTCAGTGGCAACATGTTCCAGCTTAATCACCTTCTCCTCCACAAGATCTCTGATGAAATGATGTCTAATGTCAATATGCTTAGTCTTGCTGTGTTGTATAGGATTCTTGGATATGTTAATAGCACTCAGGTTGTCACAGTATAATGTCATGACATCTTGTGTGACATTGTACTCAGTCAGCATCTGTTTCATCCAGATCATTTGAGAACAGCTGCTACCAGCTGCTATGTATTTAGCTTCAGCAGTAGATAAAGAAACACAGTTTTGCTTCTTGCTGAACCAAGAGACAAGATTTTTTCCCAAAAAGAAGCATCCTCCAGAGGTGCTCTTTCTATCATCAACACTACCAGCCCAATCAGTATCACAATAACCAGACAAAATTGGTTCACATCCATGAGAGTACAACATACCATAATTGTAAGTTCCACTCCCATACTTCAGAATTCTTTTCACCTAGTTGATGTGACTTACTTTGGGTTCAGCCTGGTATCTTGCACATACTCCAACTGCAAAGGCAATGTCAGGTCTGCTGGATGGTAAGTATAACATACTTCCTATCATGCTTTTGTACAAGATTTGATCCATATTTGTCCCAGTTGTGTCTTTGGACAACTTTAGATGAGTAGGTGCAGGTGTCCTTTTATGACTGGCATTCTCCATCCCAAACTTCTTGACAATATTCTTTGCATACTTGCTTTGAGAGAGAAAAATTGAGTCTTCCATCTGTGTGACTTGTAGTCCAAGAAAGTAGGTCAATTCTCCCATGAGGCTTATTTCAAATTCAGCTTGCATCTGGTTAGCAAAATGTTTAACCATTTTATCTCACATTCCTCTAAACACTATGTCATCAACATAAATTTGAGCTACCATTATCTTTCCTCCTTCATCCTTGACAAAAAGAGTTTTATCCAAACCTTCTTTCCTGTATCCTTTGTTAGTGAGGAACTTTGTCAATCTTTCATACCAAGCTCTAGGAGCTTGTTTCAGACCATATAATGCTTTCCTCAATTTGTAAACATGATCAGGACAGTTTGGATCCACAAACCCTTTAGGTTGTTCCACATACACTTCCTCATTTAAGTACCCATTTAGGAAGGCACTCTTCACATCCATCTAAAACAGCTTGAACTTTAGAAGACAGGCAACTCCCAAAAGAAGTCTGATTGATTCCAGTCTGGCTACATGAGCAAACGTCTCATCAAAATCAGCCCCTTCAACTTGAGTGTATCCTTGAGCAATAAGCCTTGCCTTATTCCTGGTGACAACTCCTTCAGCATCTGACTTGTTCTTGTAGATCCACTTTGTGCCAATGATGTTTGTTCCTTCTGGTCTAGGAACTAAATTCCATACTTCATGTTGTTTGAACTGGTTCAATTCATCTTGCATTGTTGCAATCCAGAATTCATCAGTCAAAGCCTCTTTAACATTTTTTGGTTCAATCTTAGACACAAAACAAGAGTTTGAGATGATTTCTCTAGATCTTGTAGTGACTCCACTGTTAGGATCTCCTATGATGAGTTCCTTAGGATGATCTTTCTGAATTCTGATGGAAGGATCTTTGTTAGCTTCCTTTGATTCAGACTCTGATGGAGTAGGATTAGGCACATCATCCTTTTTTAGACACTTGTGTTGAAGTCTCAAAGAATGTCTCAACATCATATGGGACATTTGTTTCCTCATGATGATCATCCACTATGACATTTATAGATTCCATCATAACTTTGGTCCTGGAATTGAACACCCTATATGCTCTGCTGTTGGTAGAGTATTCCAGGAATATTCCTTCATCACTTTTAGAGTCCATCTTTCTCCTTTGTTCACGATCTGTCAGAATATAGCATTTGCTCCCAAAGACATGGAAATACTTCACAGTAGGCTTTCTTCCTTTCCATATTTCATAAAGGGTGGATGATGTTCCCTTTCTCAAAGTGACCCTGTTGTGGACATAACAGGTTGTATTCATAGCTTCATCCCAAAAATGAATAGGAAGCTTCTTGGCATGTATCATTGCTCTGGCAGATTCCTATATAGTCCTATTTTTCCTTTCCACAACTCCATTTTGTTGAGGAGTTATAGATGAAGAGAACTCATGATTGATTCCTTCTGAGGAGCAGAACTCATCAAACTTACTATTTTCAAATTCCTTTCCATGATCACTTCTTGATTCTGACAATGCATCTTTCTTTTTCTCTTTGAACTATTTTGCACAATTCCTTAAAGACATCAAATACATCAGATTTTTCCCTAATGAAGTTTATCCAGGTGAATTTGGAAAAATCATCCACAACAACATAGGCATATATTTTTCCACCAAGACTTTCCACCTGCATGGGACCCATTAGATCCATATGTAGAAGTTCTAGCACCTTAGAGGTGGTCATATGTCTTGTCTTTGGATGTGACATTCTAGTTTGCTTTCCAACCTAACATTCACCACAGACTCTCCCTTCATCAATCTGAAGTCTCGGAATCCCTCTAACAGCCTCCATGGATATGATCTTTTTGATCCCTCTAAGATTTAAATGACCAAGTTTTTGGTGCCACGGTTTCACTTCCTTTTCTTCTTTGGCTATAGAGCACACAGAAGAGTAGTTAGTGTTCTCAGACTCCCATAAGTAACAGTTGTCTTTTGATTTGACTCCTCTCATTACAACTTCTTGTTTTTCATTAGTTACAAGACATTCAGACTTGGTGAAGTTGACCTTGAATCCTAGATTACATAGTTGACTGATACTTATGAGATTAGCAGTCAAACCATTTACCATCAACACTTCATTTAGGTTTGGAACTCCAGGGCAGTCCAAGTTTCCAACACCTTTGATTTCTCCTCTAGCTCCATCTCCAAAAGTGACATAACTAGTAGTATGAGGTTTGACATCATTCAGCAGATTCTTGATTCCAGTCATGTGTTTAGAGCATCCACTATCAAAGTACCAGTCTTCCTTGGTAGAAACTCTAAGGGAGGTGTGAGCTATCAGGGCTGCAGTCTTTTTCTTCCACTGTTGAGTATATGGTGCCTTGTTAGTCTTAGGCTTTACATATGGGGTCTTATTAGGATATCCATATAATCTGAAGCAAAATGGATTTATGTGGCCAAACCTTCCACAATAATGACATCTCCATCTTTGATACTTTTTCTTCATGTTTCTCTGTTCTTGATGTTGAGCCCTATGTTGTGACATCTGCTTTGATATTTGTTTATCATGCCTGGTCTTCTTCTTGTCAACAGCAGATTCCTTTGCAACCATAAATCCTAGACCAGACATGTTTCCTGCATTTTGTCCAGTTTGAAGGATTTCTTCCAACTTGTCAGTTCCAGTTGTTAACATCCTGACAGACTTAGTCATCTGATCAAGTTTGGAGTTCAACACTAGAACTTCACCTTTGAGATGACTTATAGTAGCAGTGTTTGCCTTCTTCTCAGCCTCCAACTTTACTATGAGCTTTTTCTATTTCTCATTTTGCTGACAGACTTCAGCACTTTTGATACACAGCTTCTTGTAGGAGTCAACAAGTTCTTCAAATGTCACTTCCTCATCACTAGAATCATTATCAGAGTTACAAACACCAGATAGTGCAGTAACTAGTTTAGCAGATTCTTCTTCAGAGTCACTTTCTGAGTCACCATCAGACCAAGTAACAGACATTCCTTTCTTTTGTTTCTTTAGAAAGGTAGGACATTCAGCTCGAATGTGCCCATATCCTTCACATCCATGACATTGGATTCCTCTACTTTGATTTCCCTTTTCTTCAGACTTAGTTCTTCTACTGGAGTCATAGGATCTGCTAATGTCAGAGGAAATGTTCTTGATATTTGACCTTGACTTTGGGTCCATTCTCTTGATGAGTTTGTTGAACTGCCTTCCAAGCATAGCTATAGCTTCTGATATATTCTCTTCATCACTCTCCTTGCTTTCCTCTTCAGTATTGGATACAAGGGCTATGCTCTTGTTTTTCTTGTCAACATTGTCACTGATCCCCGTCTCAAATGTCTGAAGTGACCCAATGAGTTCATCAACCTTCAAATTGTAGATATCCCGAGCTTCCTCTATAGCAGTCACTTTCATTGCAAACTTTTTAGGCAAGGATCTGAGAATCTTTCTCACCAGCTTTTCTTCTGACATCTTTTCTCCCAATGCTCCTGAGGTGTTGGCAATCTCCAAGATGTTCATGTGAAACTCATGAATGGTCTCATCTTCCTTCATCTTCAGATTCTCAAATTTGGTAGTGAGCATCTAAAGTCTTGAACTTTTTACCTTGGATGAACCCTCATGAGTGGTTTTGAGAGTGTCCCAAACATCCTTGGCCAGTTCACACTGATGTACTAGTCTGAAAATGTTTCTGTCAATTCCATTGAATAAGGCATTCAATGCTTTAGAATTTCCCAGTTCTAGCTCTTCTTCTTATTTGCTCCATTCTTCCTCAAGTTTCAGGCTAGTAGTCCCATCTTTCTCAAGTTTGATGGGATGTTTCCATCCTCTGTCAGCAGCTCTCCAAGCTTTATTGTCCATTGACTTCAAAAAGGCAACCATACGAGATTTCCAGTAATCATAGTTTGATCCATCCATAATAGGTGGTCTACTCCCAAATCCTCCTTCCTTGTCCATAGCGCCAGAAAATAATATCCCTAGATCTCACCCAGAAATAACAGGCAGAGTGCCTGCTCTAATGCCAATTGAAATTCTGGCAGCAGATACTTAATGTCAAAGTGAATGTTATGACACCGTATCTGACAAACTATTAATAATTCACACAGTAATTTAAAAGCAGTAAGGAACACAATCAATTGTTAACCCAGTTTAGTGTGTAACTACACCTACATCTGGGGGCTACCAAGCCAGGGAGGAAATCCACTATAAGTAGTATTAATTCAGGAATAAACAAACCAGTTTATCTCCTTCATTTAAGACCTACCCAATGCAACTTCAATCTAAGTCCTACTAAGACCCGAGTTCCTACTCACTCCCCCTCAATCACAGCAGTGATACCAACCTATTGATTAATAGAATTGTGAAGATATTCTTCAATAAACATACTTGATTGTGCTTCAAAGCTTTAATCAAGAGACACAACACTCGTGCTTCAAAGCTTTGAGTGATAAACTACCCTTACAACCAAATCCTACTCCATGTCACTTATCACAAGATAATTGCTTGGCTCACAAGAATAACTAGCACACAAATTACAGTCTGCTTCTTCTTTTGCACAGAAAAGGCGCAACTCACTGTATAAGGGTTTCTTTGATAATATAGAAGCAGTAAAGTCTTCAACTTGGGCTTCCACAATTATAGCTAGGGTTAACCAAAGTTAACCTAAGGACTTGGTCTTTTTAACATACCAAATTAGGGTTAAACAAGGTTAACCTTAAAACCACGTGAGCACATGATCCAACAAATTAATCCACATTAAAACAGCTCAACAGAATCCTGAAAACTCTCAGGAAAAGCAAATCTGCACAACAGTATATTCTGCACAGAATGTCATAACATTGGTCATGACATCAGTCATTCTTCTTGCAGATTTCCAACATAATAGTTCATAACCAAACTGAGATGTACCTGTATAATTCTTCTTCTGCAGAATTTATCTTCAACTCAGAATGTCATGACATCAGTCAAGACATTGACATAAACTGGTTCTAGCAAAAATTAAGGCCAACATAAAAACACTTACAAACTCCCCCGTTGGCAAATTTTTGGCTAAAATAACTAAGCTATCAGAGAACTAATGCAGCAGAAATTAAAATAAACAGCTAAGCCAACTAAGCTAAATAACCAGAAACTAGTAAAGATAAATTCAATCCATAATTTCTTCTCCCCCTTTTTAGCCATAAAGGGGCCAAAGGATCCATTACAATAACCCAGAAATCAAGTGTATAAGTAGCAGAAGAATTAATCATACAACTAAGTTATGAATTACAATAATCCAAAACAAACAAAAGCAAACAAAAGAAACATCAACAACAATAATTAACATCAAGACCAGCAGCTGTCTTGACATATCAGCAAGCATAGAGCATTAGGCATTGTCCTCTCCTGAAGAAGCACTATGGTAAGTATCTTCTTCTGTTGAACTGCTTTCAGCACCATCTTATTGGTCTTCTTCAGCATCCTCATGCAGCCTTTCATCCTCAACCTCAGTGTCATCCTTCTCCTGCTCCAAGGTAGTGATCAGCTCTTCAAGAGATTTCTTCCTTGCTTCAAGCTCCCTGCAAGTCTCTCTCAGCACAACAATGACATCAGCCTTCTAAGAATTAGCTTTGACATTTGATGTCTCAGCAGATGTCATGACAATGTCAGGGACATGTTTCCCCTGAAACAGCTTGTAATGTAAACCAAGAGCAGGAGCTCTTTTACAAATAGAGTCCTTTTCTACCAGGATATCAGGGTATTGATCAATGATAGTACCACAGATGAGGGAGGCAAAGGCTATAGGACCTTTAATTGCATAGCTTTCTGAATGCTTCATGGTCTGCTCAAAAATGTAACTGCCATAGTCAAATTTTGTTTTGGTTCCAACAGCATAAATGAATCTTCCTAAACCAGTGGAGATGGTGGATTTGTGATTGGTGGGAACCCAGTTAGCTCCACCAATTTTGTGCAGTATGGCAAACTTCACACTAAGCTTGCTAGTAGTGAGCTTCCCTTTCAAGGGCCAGTGCTTGACTTGCTTGGCAGTGATGGTTTGACAAACCTGGTTGTCAGTAACTTCAAGCTCAGGCTGAGCTTCATCAGGCCTCCCCAGGTATTTGTTGATCATAGAAGGAGAGAAATTGACCTTCCTTCCTCTCACATAAACACACCTAAAATCAGCTGACTTTCCATCAGCACATTCAACAGACAAATTCACTATGAATTCTTTGACAAGAATCTCATAGCAACTGGAAATCTTGACAACTGTCTTCATCAGGCCAGCAACCTTGATGAGATTCATCACTTCTTTACACTCAAGAGCACTTCTGTTCAGCTCCCTCTCCAAAGCAATCCTCACCTGCTTGCATTTTCTGGATGGTGAAAGGAGATATTGTCAATTGCAACCTCAGGTACCTTAGGCAGTTTGCTAGAAGAGGGTTTCTTCCTAAGAGGAATGTCTGGAACATTGCTCTCAACATCAAAATCAAAGTCTGATTCCTCATCAGATGCAGAGGGTTCAGGAGCCTTTCTTTTCTTGGCTATAGGTTGTCTCAAGGGTTTTGAGAGACTGCCAACAGATACCCTTGCTTTCAACTTACCCTTCCCTTTGGAAGTTCCAGCCTTTTGGTCCTTTTCAGCTTTTTCTCTAGCCTTGTTCTCAGGCCTAGAATTCTCATGAACAACTTCAGTAGCCTTCTCTTTGGAGGGGCTTTGGGAAGCACTCTGCTTTTCCTTTCTAGTCATCATCCTTCTTGCTATGCTAGGGTTGACATTAGCAATTAAATCATTGTCATAAAATTCTTCATCAACATCAATGACAGGAGGTTCAACAGCCTTGTCAGTAGGGGTCTGGTGATCATTAGGTTTCTCTGGAGATTTCTCAATGTTGTCATCAAGTGTCTCAACATTCTGAGTGACATTGGGATCACTTTCTAAATTAGGGCTAGCAGTTTCTTGGTTCAATGGTACAGAAACACCAGGAACATAGTGATTCTCATTAAGAATCCTAACTACTAGTCTAGCAATATCTTGATGCACATAAGTAGAACCTTCCCTATTAGCTATCTCTGGAGGAATAGAGGATGATGGTTGAGAAGATTTACCAGAGGGAGAAGCTTGTGATTTTCTTGCATGTCTAGTTCGCAGCTTCTTAACCTTAGTAGGATCAGCTGCCATTGCACGAAGAGGAGTTACCTCAAGGACATCAGCATCCATGGGGTTTACGTTTACCCTAGATTTTGTGTCAGTGGGTGAGGAGGAAACAGTTGCCTTTGATGAAGATGATGACACAGATTGTTGAGACATCTTGAGAAATTGAGAATACAAGGGACAACAAGTTTGAACTTTTCTTTTAAGATATTGGAGAGTGATACAGCAAACTGAGGAGAGGGAAATATAATTATGTCTATTCCTCTTCTTAAATTTTTGGAAAGAAAGAGGGAAACTAATAATTAGCCCAATCAGAATTAACTTGATTAAAATATCTCTTTCAGCCCTTGTATTAAGCAAAATTAATTGCTACATCTCTTCATATTGGCAAATACCCAGCTTGCCCCTTAAGTTCTCAAACTGACTAGCATCAAGTGCCTTGGTAAAAATGTCAGCCAGTTGTAGTTCAGTGGCAACATGTTTCAGCTTAATCACCTTTTCCTCCACAAGATCTCTGATGAAATGATGTCTAATATCAATATGCTTAGTCTTGCTGTGCTGTATAGGATTCTTGGATATGTTAATAGCACTCAGGTTGTCACAGTATAATGTCATGACATCTTGTGTGACATTGTACTCAGTCAGCATCTGTTTCATCCAGATCATTTGAGAACAGCTGCTACCAGCTGCTATGTATTTAGCTTCAGCAGTAGATAAAGAAACACAGTTTTGCTTCTTGCTGAACCAAGAGACAAGATTTTTTCCCAAAAAGAAGCATCCTCCAGAGGTGCTCTTTCTATCATCAACACTACCAGCCCAATCAGTATCACAATAACCAGACAAAATTGGTTCACATCCATGAGAGTACAACATACCATAATTGTAAGTTCCACTCCCATACTTCAGAATTCTTTTCACCTAGTTGATGTGACTTACTTTGGGTTCAGCCTGGTATCTTGCACATACTCCAACTGCAAAGGCAATGTCAGGTCTGCTGGATGGTAAGTATAACATACTTCCTATCATGCTTTTGTACAAGATTTGATCCATATTTGTCCCAGTTGTGTCTTTGGACAACTTTAGATGAGTAGGTGCAGGTGTCCTTTTATGACTGGCATTCTCCATCCCAAACTTCTTGACAATATTCTTTGCATACTTGCTTTGAGAGAGAAAAATTGAGTCTTCCATCTGTGTGACTTGTAGTCCAAGAAAGTAGGTCAATTCTCCCATGAGGCTTATTTCAAATTCAGCTTGCATCTGGTTAGCAAAATGTTTAACCATTTTATCTCACATTCCTCTAAACACTATGTCATCAACATAAATTTGAGCTACCATTATCTTTCCTCCTTCATCCTTGACAAAAAGAGTTTTATCCAAACCTTCTTTCCTGTATCCTTTGTTAGTGAGGAACTTTGTCAATCTTTCATACCAAGCTCTAGGAGCTTGTTTCAGACCATATAATGCTTTCCTCAATTTGTAAACATGATCAGGACAGTTTGGATCCACAAACCCTTTAGGTTGTTCCACATACACTTCCTCATTTAAGTACCCATTTAGGAAGGCACTCTTCACATCCATCTAAAACAGCTTGAACTTTAGAAGACAGGCAACTCCCAAAAGAAGTCTGATTGATTCCAGTCTGGCTACATGAGCAAACGTCTCATCAAAATCAGCCCCTTCAACTTGAGTGTATCCTTGAGCAATAAGCCTTGCCTTATTCCTGGTGACAACTCCTTCAGCATCTGACTTGTTCTTGTAGATCCACTTTGTGCCAATGATGTTTGTTCCTTCTGGTCTAGGAACTAAATTCCATACTTCATGTTGTTTGAACTGGTTCAATTCATCTTGCATTGTTGCAATCCAGAATTCATCAGTCAAAGCCTCTTTAACATTTTTTGGTTCAATCTTAGACACAAAACAAGAGTTTGAGATGATTTCTCTAGATCTTGTAGTGACTCCACTGTTAGGATCTCCTATGATGAGTTCCTTAGGATGATCTTTCTGAATTCTGATGGAAGGATCTTTGTTAGCTTCCTTTGATTCAGACTCTGATGGAGTAGGATTAGGCACATCATCCTTTTTAGACACTTGTGTTGAAGTCTCAAAGAATGTCTCAACATCATATGGGACATTTGTTTCCTCATGATGATCATCCACTATGACATTTATAGATTCCATCATAACTTTGGTCCTGGAATTGAACACCCTATATGCTCTGCTGTTGGTAGAGTATTCCAGGAATATTCCTTCATCACTTTTAGAGTCCATCTTTCTCCTTTGTTCACGATCTGTCAGAATATAGCATTTGCTCCCAAAGACATGGAAATACTTCACAGTAGGCTTTCTTCCTTTCCATATTTCATAAAGGGTGGATGATGTTCCCTTTCTCAAAGTGACCCTGTTGTGGACATAACAGGTTGTATTCATAGCTTCATCCCAAAAATGAATAGGAAGCTTCTTGGCATGTATCATTGCTCTGGCAGATTCCTATATAGTCCTATTTTTCCTTTCCACAACTCCATTTTGTTGAGGAGTTATAGATGAAGAGAACTCATGATTGATTCCTTCTGAGGAGCAGAACTCATCAAACTTACTATTTTCAAATTCCTTTCCATGATCACTTCTGATTCTGACAATGCATCTTTCTTTTTCTCTTTGAACTATTTTGCACAATTCCTTAAAGACATCAAATACATCAGATTTTTCCCTAATGAAGTTTATCCAGGTGAATTTGGAAAAATCATCCACAACAACATAGGCATATATTTTTCCACCAAGACTTTCCACCTGCATGGGACCCATTAGATCCATATGTAGAAGTTCTAGCACCTTAGAGGTGGTCATATGTCTTGTCTTTGGATGTGACATTCTAGTTTGCTTTCCAACCTAACATTCACCACAGACTCTCCCTTCATCAATCTGAAGTCTCGGAATCCCTCTAACAGCCTCCATGGATATGATCTTTTTGATCCCTCTAAGATTTAAATGACCAAGTTTTTGGTGCCACGGTTTCACTTCCTTTTCTTCTTTGGCTATAGAGCACACAGAAGAGTAGTTAGTGTTCTCAGACTCCCATAAGTAACAGTTGTCTTTTGATTTGACTCCTCTCATTACAACTTCTTGTTTTTCATTAGTTACAAGACATTCAGACTTGGTGAAGTTGACCTTGAATCCTAGATTACATAGTTGACTGATACTTATGAGATTAGCAGTCAAACCATTTACCATCAACACTTCATTTAGGTTTGGAACTCCAGGGCAGTCCAAGTTTCCAACACCTTTGATTTCTCCTCTAGCTCCATCTCCAAAAGTGACATAACTAGTAGTATGAGGTTTGACATCATTCAGCAGATTCTTGATTCCAGTCATGTGTTTAGAGCATCCACTATCAAAGTACCAGTCTTCCTTGGTAGAAACTCTAAGGGAGGTGTGAGCTATCAGGGCTGCAGTCTTTTTCTTCCACTGTTGAGTATATGGTGCCTTGTTAGTCTTAGGCTTTACATATGGGGTCTTATTAGGATATCCATATAATCTGAAGCAAAATGGATTTATGTGGCCAAACCTTCCACAATAATGACATCTCCATCTTTGATACTTTTTCTTCATGTTTCTCTGTTCTTGATGTTGAGCCCTATGTTGTGACATCTGCTTTGATATTTGTTTATCATGCCTGGTCTTCTTCTTGTCAACAGCAGATTCCTTTGCAACCATAAATCCTAGACCAGACATGTTTCCTGCATTTTGTCCAGTTTGAAGGATTTCTTCCAACTTGTCAGTTCCAGTTGTTAACATCCTGACAGACTTAGTCATCTGATCAAGTTTGGAGTTCAACACTAGAACTTCACCTTTGAGATGACTTATAGTAGCAGTGTCTGCCTTCTTCTCAGTTTCCAACTTCACTATGAGCTTTTTCTGTTTCTCATTTTGCTGACAGACTTCAGCACTTCTGATACACAGCTTCTTGTAGGAGTCAGCAAGTTCTTCAAATGTCACTTCCTCATCACTAGAATCATTATCAGAGTTACAAACACCAGATAGTGCAGTAACTAGTTTAGCAGATTCTTCTTCAGAGTCACTTTCTGAGTCACCATCGCAAGTAATGTATATTCCTTTCTTTTGTTTCTTTAGAAAGGTAGGACATTCAGCTCGAATGTGCCCATATCCTTCACATCCATGACATTGGATTCCTCTACTTTGATTTCCCTTTTCTTCAGACTTAGTTCTTCTACTGGAGTCATAGGATCTGCTAATGTCAGAGGAAATGTTCTTGATATTTGACCTTGACTTTGGGTCCATTCTCTTGATGAGTTTGTTGAACTGCCTTCCAAGCATAGCTATAGCTTCTGATATATTCTCTTCATCACTCTCCTTGCTTTCCTCTTCAGTATTGGATACAAGGGCTATGCTCTTGTTTTTCTTGTCAACATTGTCACTGATCCCCGTCTCAAATGTCCGAAGTGACCCAATGAGTTCATCAACCTTCAAATTGTAGATATCCCGAGCTTCCTCTATAGCAGTCACTTTCATTGCAAACTTTTTAGGCAAGGATCTGAGAATCTTTCTCACCAGCTTTTCTTCTGACATCTTTTCTCCCAATGCTCCTGAGGTGTTGGCAATCTCCAAGATGTTCATGTGAAACTCATGAATGGTCTCATCTTCCTTCATCTTCAGATTCTCAAATTTGGTAGTGAGCATCTAAAGTCTTGAACTTTTTACCTTGGATGAACCCTCATGAGTGGTTTTGAGAGTGTCCCAAACATCCTTGGCCAGTTCACACTGATGTACTAGTCTGAAAATGTTTCTGTCAATTCCATTGAATAAGGCATTCAATGCTTTAGAATTTCCCAGTTCTAGCTCTTCTTCTTATTTGCTCCATTCTTCCTCAAGTTTCAGGCTAGTAGTCCCATCTTTCTCAAGTTTGATGGGATGTTTCCATCCTCTGTCAGCAGGCAGCTCTCCAAGCTTTATTGTCCATTGACTTCAAAAAGGCAACCATACGAGATTTCCAGTAATCATAGTTTGATCCATCCATAATAGGTGGTCTACTCCCAAATCCTCCTTCCTTGTCCATAGCGCCAGAAAATAATATCCCTAGATCTCACCCAGAAATAACAGGCAGAGTGCCTGCTCTAATGCCAATTGAAATTCTGGCAGCAGATACTTAATGTCAAAGTGAATGTTATGACACCGTATCTGACAAACTATTAATAATTCACACAGTAATTTAAAAGCAGTAAGGAACACAATCAATTGTTAACCCAGTTTAGTGTGTAACTACACCTACATCTGGGGGCTACCAAGCCAGGGAGGAAATCCACTATAAGTAGTATTAATTCAGGAATAAACAAACCAGTTTATCTCCTTCATTTAAGACCTACCCAATGCAACTTCAATCTAAGTCCTACTAAGACCCGAGTTCCTACTCACTCCCCCTCAATCACAGCAGTGATACCAACCTATTGATTAATAGAATTGTGAAGATATTCTTCAATAAACATACTTGATTGTGCTTCAAAGCTTTAATCAAGAGACACAACACTCGTGCTACAAAGCTTTGAGTGATAAACTACCCTTACAACCAAATCCTACTCCAAGTCACTTATCACAAGATAATTCCCATGCTCACAAGAATAACTAGCACACAAATTACAGTCTGCTTCTTCTTCTGCACAGAAAAGGCGTAACTCACTGTATAAGGGTTTTTTTGATAATATAGAAGCAGTAAAGTCTTCAACTTGGGCTTCCACAATTATAGCTAGGGTTAACCAAAGTTAACCTAAGGACTTGGTCTTTTTAACATACCAAATTAGGGTTAAACAAGGTTAACCTTAAAACCACGTGAGCACATGATCCAACAAATTAATCCACATTAAAACAGCTCAACAGAATCCTGAAAACTCTCAGGAAAAGCAAATCTGCACAACAGTATATTCTGCACAGAATGTCATAACATTGGTCATGACATCAGTCATTCTTCTTGCAGATTTCCAGCATAACAGTTCATAACCAAACTGAGTTGTACCTGTATAATTCTTCTTCTGCAGAATTTATCTTCAACTCAGAATGTCATGACATCAGTCAAGACATTGACATAAACTAGTTTTAGCAAAAATTAAGGCCAACATAAAAACACTTACAAACTCCCCCGTTGGCAAATTTTTGGCTAAAATAACTAAGCTATCAGAGAACTAATGCAGCAGAAATTAAAATAAACAGCTAAGCCAACTAAGCTAAATAACCAGAAACTAGTAAAGATAAATTCAATCCATAATTTCTTCTCCCCCTTTTTAGCCATAAAGGGGCCAAAGGATCCATTACAATAACCCAGAAATCAAGTGTATAAGTAGCAGAAGAATTAATCATACAACTAAGTTATGAATTACAATAATCCAAAACAAACAAAAGCAAACAAAAGAAACATCAACAACAATAATTAACATCAAGACCAGCAGCTGTCTTGACATATCAGCAAGCATAGAGCATTAGGCATTGTCCTCTCCTGAAGAAGCACTATGGTAAGTATCTTCTTCTGTTGAACTGCTTTCAGCACCATCTTATTGGTCTTCTTCAGCATCCTCATGCAGCCTTTCATCCTCAACCTCAGTGTCATCCTTCTCCTGCTCCAAGGTAGTGATCAGCTCTTCAAGAGATTTCTTCCTTGCTTCAAGCTCCCTGCAAGTCTCTCTCAGCACAACAATGACATCAGCCTTCTAAGAATTAGCTTTGACATTTGATGTCTCAGCAGATGTCATGACAATGTCAGGGACATGTTTCCCCTGAAACAGCTTGTAATGTAAACCAAGAGCAGGAGCTCTTTTACAAATAGAGTCCTTTTCTACCAGGATATCAGGGTATTGATCAATGATAGTACCACAGATGAGGGAGGCAAAGGCTATAGGACCTTTAATTGCATAGCTTTCTGAATGCTTCATGGTCTGCTCAAAAATGTAACTGCCATAGTCAAATTTTGTTTTGGTTCCAACAGCATAAATGAATCTTCCTAAACCAGTGGAGATGGTGGATTTGTGATTGGTGGGAACCCAGTTAGCTCCACCAATTTTGTGCAGTATGGCAAACTTCACACTAAGCTTGCTAGTAGTGAGCTTCCCTTTCAAGGGCCAGTGCTTGACTTGCTTGGCAGTGATGGTTTGACAAACCTGGTTGTCAGTAACTTCAAGCTCAGGCTGAGCTTCATCAGGCCTCCCCAGGTATTTGTTGATCATAGAAGGAGAGAAATTGACCTTCCTTCCTCTCACATAAACACACCTAAAATCAGCTGACTTTCCATCAGCACATTCAACAGACAAATTCACTATGAATTCTTTGACAAGAATCTCATAGCAACTGGAAATCTTGACAACTGTCTTCATCAGGCCAGCAACCTTGATGAGATTCATCACTTCTTTACACTCAAGAGCACTTCTGTTCAGCTCCCTCTCCAAAGCAATCCTCACCTGCTTGCATTTTCTGGATGGTGAAAGGAGATATTGTCAATTGCAACCTCAGGTACCTTAGGCAGTTTGCTAGAAGAGGGTTTCTTCCTAAGAGGAATGTCTGGAACATTGCTCTCAACATCAAAATCAAAGTCTGATTCCTCATCAGATGCAGAGGGTTCAGGAGCCTTTCTTTTCTTGGCTATAGGTTGTCTCAAGGGTTTTGAGAGACTACCAACAGATACCCTTGCTTTTACCTTACCCTTCCCTTTGGAAGTTCCAGCCTTTTGGTCCTTTTCAGCTTCTTCTCTAGCCTTGTTCTCAGGCCTAGCTTTCTCATGAACAACTTCAGTAGCCTTCTCTTTGGAGGGGCTTTGGGAAGCACTCTGCTTTTCCTTTCTAGTCATCATCCTTCTTGCAATGCTAGGGTTGACATTAGCAATTAAATCATTATCAGAAAATTCTTCATCAACATCAATGACAGGAGGTTCAACAGCCTTGTCAGTAGGGGTCTGGTGATCATTAGGTTTCTCTGGAGATTTCTCAATGTTGTCATCAAGTGTCTCAACATTCTGAGTGACATTGGGATCACTTTCTAAATTAGGGCTAGCAGTTTCTTGGTTCAATGGTACAGAAACACCAGGAACATAGTGATTCTCATTAAGAATCCTAACTACTAGTCTAGCAATATCTTGATGCACATAAGTAGAACCTTCCCTATTAGCTATCTCTGGAGGAATAGAGGATGATGGTTGAGAAGATTTACCAGAGGGAGAAGCTTGTGATTTTCTTGCATGTCTAGTTCGCAGCTTCTTAACCTTAGTAGGATCAGCTGCCATTGCACGAAGAGGAGTTACCTCAAGGACATCAGCATCCATGGGGTTTACGTTTACCCTAGATTTTGTGTCAGTGGGTGAGGAGGAAACAGTTGCCTTTGATGAAGATGATGACACAGATTGTTGAGACATCTTGAGAAATTGAGAATACAAGGGACAACAAGTTTGAACTTTTCTTTTAAGATATTGGAGAGTGATACAGCAAACTGAGGAGAGGGAAATATAATTATGTCTATTCCTCTTCTTAAATTTTTGGAAAGAAAGAGGGAAACTAATAATTAGCCCAATCAGAATTAACTTGATTAAAATATCTCTTTCAGCCCTTGTATTAAGCAAAATTAATTGCTACATCTCTTCATATTGGCAAATACCCAGCTTGCCCCTTAAGTTCTCAAACTGACTAGCATCAAGTGCCTTGGTAAAAATGTCAGCCAGTTGTAGTTCAGTGGCAACATGTTTCAGCTTAATCACCTTTTCCTCCACAAGATCTCTGATGAAATGATGTCTAATATCAATATGCTTAGTCTTGCTGTGCTGTATAGGATTCTTGGATATGTTAATAGCACTCAGGTTGTCACAGTATAATGTCATGACATCTTGTGTGACATTGTACTCAGTCAGCATCTGTTTCATCCAGATCATTTGAGAACAGCTGCTACCAGCTGCTATGTATTTAGCTTCAGCAGTAGATAAAGAAACACAGTTTTGCTTCTTGCTGAACCAAGAGACAAGATTTTTTCCCAAAAAGAAGCATCCTCCAGAGGTGCTCTTTCTATCATCAACACTACCAGCCCAATCAGTATCACAATAACCAGACAAAATTGGTTCACATCCATGAGAGTACAACATACCATAATTGTAAGTTCCACTCCCATACTTCAGAATTCTTTTCACCTAGTTGATGTGACTTACTTTGGGTTCAGCCTGGTATCTTGCACATACTCCAACTGCAAAGGCAATGTCAGGTCTGCTGGATGGTAAGTATAACATACTTCCTATCATGCTTTTGTACAAGATTTGATCCATATTTGTCCCAGTTGTGTCTTTGGACAACTTTAGATGAGTAGGTGCAGGTGTCCTTTTATGACTGGCATTCTCCATCCCAAACTTCTTGACAATATTCTTTGCATACTTGCTTTGAGAGAGAAAAATTGAGTCTTCCATCTGTGTGACTTGTAGTCCAAGAAAGTAGGTCAATTCTCCCATGAGGCTTATTTCAAATTCAGCTTGCATCTGGTTAGCAAAATGTTTAACCATTTTATCTCACATTCCTCTAAACACTATGTCATCAACATAAATTTGAGCTACCATTATCTTTCCTCCTTCATCCTTGACAAAAAGAGTTTTATCCAAACCTTCTTTCCTGTATCCTTTGTTAGTGAGGAACTTTGTCAATCTTTCATACCAAGCTCTAGGAGCTTGTTTCAGACCATATAATGCTTTCCTCAATTTGTAAACATGATCAGGACAGTTTGGATCCACAAACCCTTTAGGTTGTTCCACATACACTTCCTCATTTAAGTACCCATTTAGGAAGGCACTCTTCACATCCATCTAAAACAGCTTGAACTTTAGAAGACAGGCAACTCCCAAAAGAAGTCTGATTGATTCCAGTCTGGCTACATGAGCAAACGTCTCATCAAAATCAGCCCCTTCAACTTGAGTGTATCCTTGAGCAATAAGCCTTGCCTTATTCCTGGTGACAACTCCTTCAGCATCTGACTTGTTCTTGTAGATCCACTTTGTGCCAATGATGTTTGTTCCTTCTGGTCTAGGAACTAAATTCCATACTTCATGTTGTTTGAACTGGTTCAATTCATCTTGCATTGTTGCAATCCAGAATTCATCAGTCAAAGCCTCTTTAACATTTTTTGGTTCAATCTTAGACACAAAACAAGAGTTTGAGATGATTTCTCTAGATCTTGTAGTGACTCCACTGTTAGGATCTCCTATGATGAGTTCCTTAGGATGATCTTTCTGAATTCTGATGGAAGGATCTTTGTTAGCTTCCTTTGATTCAGACTCTGATGGAGTAGGATTAGGCACATCATCCTTTTTAGACACTTGTGTTGAAGTCTCAAAGAATGTCTCAACATCATATGGGACATTTGTTTCCTCATGATGATCATCCACTATGACATTTATAGATTCCATCATAACTTTGGTCCTGGAATTGAATACCCTATATGCTCTGCTGTTGGTGGAGTATCCCAGGAATATTCCTTCATCACTTTTAGAGTCCATCTTTCTCCTTTGTTCACGATCTGTCAGAATATAGCATTTGCTCCCAAAGACATGGAAATACTTCACAGTAGGCTTTCTTCCTTTCCATATTTCATAAAGGGTGGATGATGTTCCCTTTCTCAAAGTGACCCTGTTGTGGACATAACAGGTTGTATTCATAGCTTCATCCCAAAAATGAATAGGAAGCTTCTTGGCATGTATCATTGCTCTGGCAGATTCCTATATAGTCCTATTTTTCCTTTCCACAACTCCATTTTGTTGAGGAGTTATAGATGAAGAGAACTCATGATTGATTCCTTCTGAGGAGCAGAACTCATCAAACTTACTATTTTCAAATTCCTTTCCATGATCACTTCTGATTCTGACAATGCATCTTTCTTTTTCTCTTTGAACTATTTTGCACAATTCCTTAAAGACATCAAATACATCAGATTTTTCCCTAATGAAGTTTATCCAGGTGAATTTGGAAAAATCATCCACAACAACATAGGCATATATTTTTCCACCAAGACTTTCCACCTGCATGGGACCCATTAGATCCATATGTAGAAGTTCTAGCACCTTAGAGGTGGTCATATGTCTTGTCTTTGGATGTGACATTCTAGTTTGCTTTCCAACCTAACATTCACCACAGACTCTCCCTTCATCAATCTGAAGTCTCGGAATCCCTCTAACAGCCTCCATGGATATGATCTTTTTGATCCCTCTAAGATTTAAATGACCAAGTTTTTGGTGCCACGGTTTCACTTCCTTTTCTTCTTTGGCTATAGAGCACACAGAAGAGTAGTTAGTGTTCTCAGACTCCCATAAGTAACAGTTGTCTTTTGATTTGACTCCTCTCATTACAACTTCTTGTTTTTCATTAGTTACAAGACATTCAGACTTGGTGAAGTTGACCTTGAATCCTAGATTACATAGTTGACTGATACTTATGAGATTAGCAGTCAAACCATTTACCATCAACACTTCATTTAGGTTTGGAACTCCAGGGCAGTCCAAGTTTCCAACACCTTTGATTTCTCCTCTAGCTCCATCTCCAAAAGTGACATAACTAGTAGTATGAGGTTTGACATCATTCAGCAGATTCTTGATTCCAGTCATGTGTTTAGAGCATCCACTATCAAAGTACCAGTCTTCCTTGGTAGAAACTCTAAGGGAGGTGTGAGCTATCAGGGCTGCAGTCTTTTTCTTCCACTGTTGAGTATATGGTGCCTTGTTAGTCTTAGGCTTTACATATGGGGTCTTATTAGGATATCCATATAATCTGAAGCAAAATGGATTTATGTGGCCAAACCTTCCACAATAATGACATCTCCATCTTTGATACTTTTTCTTCATGTTTCTCTGTTCTTGATGTTGAGCCCTATGTTGTGACATCTGCTTTGATATTTGTTTATCATGCCTGGTCTTCTTCTTGTCAACAGCAGATTCCTTTGCAACCATAAATCCTAGACCAGACATGTTTCCTGCATTTTGTCCAGTTTGAAGGATTTCTTCCAACTTGTCAGTTCCAGTTGTTAACATCCTGACAGACTTAGTCATCTGATCAAGTTTGGAGTTCAACACTAGAACTTCACCTTTGAGATGACTTATAGTAGCAGTGTTTGCCTTCTTCTCAGCCTCCAACTTTACTATGAGCTTTTTCTATTTCTCATTTTGCTGACAGACTTCAGCACTTTTGATACACAGCTTCTTGTAGGAGTCAACAAGTTCTTCAAATGTCACTTCCTCATCACTAGAATCATTATCAGAGTTACAAACACCAGATAGTGCAGTAACTAGTTTAGCAGATTCTTCTTCAGAGTCACTTTCTGAGTCACCATCAGACCAAGTAACAGACATTCCTTTCTTTTGTTTCTTTAGAAAGGTAGGACATTCAGCTCGAATGTGCCCATATCCTTCACATCCATGACATTGGATTCCTCTACTTTGATTTCCCTTTTCTTCAGACTTAGTTCTTCTACTGGAGTCATAGGATCTGCTAATGTCAGAGGAAATGTTCTTGATATTTGACCTTGACTTTGGGTCCATTCTCTTGATGAGTTTGTTGAACTGCCTTCCAAGCATAGCTATAGCTTCTGATATATTCTCTTCATCACTCTCCTTGCTTTCCTCTTCAGTATTGGATACAAGGGCTATGCTCTTGTTTTTCTTGTCAACATTGTCACTGATCCCCGTCTCAAATGTCTGAAGTGACCCAATGAGTTCATCAACCTTCAAATTGTAGATATCCCGAGCTTCCTCTATAGCAGTCACTTTCATTGCAAACTTTTTAGGCAAGGATCTGAGAATCTTTCTCACCAGCTTTTCTTCTGACATCTTTTCTCCCAATGCTCCTGAGGTGTTGGCAATCTCCAAGATGTTCATGTGAAACTCATGAATGGTCTCATCTTCCTTCATCTTCAGATTCTCAAATTTGGTAGTGAGCATCTAAAGTCTTGAACTTTTTACCTTGGATGAACCCTCATGAGTGGTTTTGAGAGTGTCCCAAACATCCTTGGCCAGTTCACACTGATGTACTAGTCTGAAAATGTTTCTGTCAATTCCATTGAATAAGGCATTCAATGCTTTAGAATTTCCCAGTTCTAGCTCTTCTTCTTATTTGCTCCATTCTTCCTCAAGTTTCAGGCTAGTAGTCCCATCTTTCTCAAGTTTGATGGGATGTTTCCATCCTCTGTCAGCAGCTCTCCAAGCTTTATTGTCCATTGACTTCAAAAAGGCAACCATACGAGATTTCCAGTAATCATAGTTTGATCCATCCATAATAGGTGGTCTACTCCCAAATCCTCCTTCCTTGTCCATAGCGCCAGAAAATAATATCCCTAGATCTCACCCAGAAATAACAGGCAGAGTGCCTGCTCTAATGCCAATTGAAATTCTGGCAGCAGATACTTAATGTCAAAGTGAATGTTATGACACCGTATCTGACAAACTATTAATAATTCACACAGTAATTTAAAAGCAGTAAGGAACACAATCAATTGTTAACCCAGTTTAGTGTGTAACTACACCTACATCTGGGGGCTACCAAGCCAGGGAGGAAATCCACTATAAGTAGTATTAATTCAGGAATAAACAAACCAGTTTATCTCCTTCATTTAAGACCTACCCAATGCAACTTCAATCTAAGTCCTACTAAGACCCGAGTTCCTACTCACTCCCCCTCAATCACAGCAGTGATACCAACCTATTGATTAATAGAATTGTGAAGATATTCTTCAATAAACATACTTGATTGTGCTTCAAAGCTTTAATCAAGAGACACAACACTCGTGCTACAAAGCTTTGAGTGATAAACTACCCTTACAACCAAATCCTACTCCAAGTCACTTATCACAAGATAATTCCCATGCTCACAAGAATAACTAGCACACAAATTACAGTCTGCTTCTTCTTCTGCACAGAAAAGGCGTAACTCACTGTATAAGGGTTTTTTTGATAATATAGAAGCAGTAAAGTCTTCAACTTGGGCTTCCACAATTATAGCTAGGGTTAACCAAAGTTAACCTAAGGACTTGGTCTTTTTAACATACCAAATTAGGGTTAAACAAGGTTAACCTTAAAACCACGTGAGCACATGATCCAACAAATTAATCCACATTAAAACAGCTCAACAGAATCCTGAAAACTCTCAGGAAAAGCAAATCTGCACAACAGTATATTCTGCACAGAATGTCATAACATTGGTCATGACATCAGTCATTCTTCTTGCAGATTTCCAGCATAACAGTTCATAACCAAACTGAGTTGTACCTGTATAATTCTTCTTCTGCAGAATTTATCTTCAACTCAGAATGTCATGACATCAGTCAAGACATTGACATAAACTAGTTTTAGCAAAAATTAAGGCCAACATAAAAACACTTACAAACTCCCCCGTTGGCAAATTTTTGGCTAAAATAACTAAGCTATCAGAGAACTAATGCAGCAGAAATTAAAATAAACAGCTAAGCCAACTAAGCTAAATAACCAGAAACTAGTAAAGATAAATTCAATCCATAATTTCTTCTCCCCCTTTTTAGCCATAAAGGGGCCAAAGGATCCATTACAATAACCCAGAAATCAAGTGTATAAGTAGCAGAAGAATTAATCATACAACTAAGTTATGAATTACAATAATCCAAAACAAACAAAAGCAAACAAAAGAAACATCAACAACAATAATTAACATCAAGACCAGCAGCTGTCTTGACATATCAGCAAGCATAGAGCATTAGGCATTGTCCTCTCCTGAAGAAGCACTATGGTAAGTATCTTCTTCTGTTGAACTGCTTTCAGCACCATCTTATTGGTCTTCTTCAGCATCCTCATGCAGCCTTTCATCCTCAACCTCAGTGTCATCCTTCTCCTGCTCCAAGGTAGTGATCAGCTCTTCAAGAGATTTCTTCCTTGCTTCAAGCTCCCTGCAAGTCTCTCTCAGCACAACAATGACATCAGCCTTCTAAGAATTAGCTTTGACATTTGATGTCTCAGCAGATGTCATGACAATGTCAGGGACATGTTTCCCCTGAAACAGCTTGTAATGTAAACCAAGAGCAGGAGCTCTTTTACAAATAGAGTCCTTTTCTACCAGGATATCAGGGTATTGATCAATGATAGTACCACAGATGAGGGAGGCAAAGGCTATAGGACCTTTAATTGCATAGCTTTCTGAATGCTTCATGGTCTGCTCAAAAATGTAACTGCCATAGTCAAATTTTGTTTTGGTTCCAACAGCATAAATGAATCTTCCTAAACCAGTGGAGATGGTGGATTTGTGATTGGTGGGAACCCAGTTAGCTCCACCAATTTTGTGCAGTATGGCAAACTTCACACTAAGCTTGCTAGTAGTGAGCTTCCCTTTCAAGGGCCAGTGCTTGACTTGCTTGGCAGTGATGGTTTGACAAACCTGGTTGTCAGTAACTTCAAGCTCAGGCTGAGCTTCATCAGGCCTCCCCAGGTATTTGTTGATCATAGAAGGAGAGAAATTGACCTTCCTTCCTCTCACATAAACACACCTAAAATCAGCTGACTTTCCATCAGCACATTCAACAGACAAATTCACTATGAATTCTTTGACAAGAATCTCATAGCAACTGGAAATCTTGACAACTGTCTTCATCAGGCCAGCAACCTTGATGAGATTCATCACTTCTTTACACTCAAGAGCACTTCTGTTCAGCTCCCTCTCCAAAGCAATCCTCACCTGCTTGCATTTTCTGGATGGTGAAAGGAGATATTGTCAATTGCAACCTCAGGTACCTTAGGCAGTTTGCTAGAAGAGGGTTTCTTCCTAAGAGGAATGTCTGGAACATTGCTCTCAACATCAAAATCAAAGTCTGATTCCTCATCAGATGCAGAGGGTTCAGGAGCCTTTCTTTTCTTGGCTATAGGTTGTCTCAAGGGTTTTGAGAGACTACCAACAGATACCCTTGCTTTTACCTTACCCTTCCCTTTGGAAGTTCCAGCCTTTTGGTCCTTTTCAGCTTCTTCTCTAGCCTTGTTCTCAGGCCTAGCTTTCTCATGAACAACTTCAGTAGCCTTCTCTTTGGAGGGGCTTTGGGAAGCACTCTGCTTTTCCTTTCTAGTCATCATCCTTCTTGCAATGCTAGGGTTGACATTAGCAATTAAATCATTATCAGAAAATTCTTCATCAACATCAATGACAGGAGGTTCAACAGCCTTGTCAGTAGGGGTCTGGTGATCATTAGGTTTCTCTGGAGATTTCTCAATGTTGTCATCAAGTGTCTCAACATTCTGAGTGACATTGGGATCACTTTCTAAATTAGGGCTAGCAGTTTCTTGGTTCAATGGTACAGAAACACCAGGAACATAGTGATTCTCATTAAGAATCCTAACTACTAGTCTAGCAATATCTTGATGCACATAAGTAGAACCTTCCCTATTAGCTATCTCTGGAGGAATAGAGGATGATGGTTGAGAAGATTTACCAGAGGGAGAAGCTTGTGATTTTCTTGCATGTCTAGTTCGCAGCTTCTTAACCTTAGTAGGATCAGCTGCCATTGCACGAAGAGGAGTTACCTCAAGGACATCAGCATCCATGGGGTTTACGTTTACCCTAGATTTTGTGTCAGTGGGTGAGGAGGAAACAGTTGCCTTTGATGAAGATGATGACACAGATTGTTGAGACATCTTGAGAAATTGAGAATACAAGGGACAACAAGTTTGAACTTTTCTTTTAAGATATTGGAGAGTGATACAGCAAACTGAGGAGAGGGAAATATAATTATGTCTATTCCTCTTCTTAAATTTTTGGAAAGAAAGAGGGAAACTAATAATTAGCCCAATCAGAATTAACTTGATTAAAATATCTCTTTCAGCCCTTGTATTAAGCAAAATTAATTGCTACATCTCTTCATATTGGCAAATACCCAGCTTGCCCCTTAAGTTCTCAAACTGACTAGCATCAAGTGCCTTGGTAAAAATATCAGCCAGTTGTAATTCAGTGGCAACATGTTCCAGCTTAATCACCTTCTCCTCCACAAGATCTCTGATGAAATGATGTCTAATGTCAATATGCTTAGTCTTGCTGTGTTGTATAGGATTCTTGGATATGTTAATAGCACTCAGGTTGTCACAGTATAATGTCATGACATCTTGTGTGACATTGTACTCAGTCAGCATCTGTTTCATCCAGATCATTTGAGAACAGCTGCTACCAGCTGCTATGTATTTAGCTTCAGCAGTAGATAAAGAAACACAGTTTTGCTTCTTGCTGAACCAAGAGACAAGATTTTTTCCCAAAAAGAAGCATCCTCCAGAGGTGCTCTTTCTATCATCAACACTACCAGCCCAATCAGTATCACAATAACCAGACAAAATTGGTTCACATCCATGAGAGTACAACATACCATAATTGTAAGTTCCACTCCCATACTTCAGAATTCTTTTCACCTAGTTGATGTGACTTACTTTGGGTTCAGCCTGGTATCTTGCACATACTCCAACTGCAAAGGCAATGTCAGGTCTGCTGGATGGTAAGTATAACATACTTCCTATCATGCTTTTGTACAAGATTTGATCCATATTTGTCCCAGTTGTGTCTTTGGACAACTTTAGATGAGTAGGTGCAGGTGTCCTTTTATGACTGGCATTCTCCATCCCAAACTTCTTGACAATATTCTTTGCATACTTGCTTTGAGAGAGAAAAATTGAGTCTTCCATCTGTGTGACTTGTAGTCCAAGAAAGTAGGTCAATTCTCCCATGAGGCTTATTTCAAATTCAGCTTGCATCTGGTTAGCAAAATGTTTAACCATTTTATCTCACATTCCTCTAAACACTATGTCATCAACATAAATTTGAGCTACCATTATCTTTCCTCCTTCATCCTTGACAAAAAGAGTTTTATCCAAACCTTCTTTCCTGTATCCTTTGTTAGTGAGGAACTTTGTCAATCTTTCATACCAAGCTCTAGGAGCTTGTTTCAGACCATATAATGCTTTCCTCAATTTGTAAACATGATCAGGACAGTTTGGATCCACAAACCCTTTAGGTTGTTCCACATACACTTCCTCATTTAAGTACCCATTTAGGAAGGCACTCTTCACATCCATCTAAAACAGCTTGAACTTTAGAAGACAGGCAACTCCCAAAAGAAGTCTGATTGATTCCAGTCTGGCTACATGAGCAAACGTCTCATCAAAATCAGCCCCTTCAACTTGAGTGTATCCTTGAGCAATAAGCCTTGCCTTATTCCTGGTGACAACTCCTTCAGCATCTGACTTGTTCTTGTAGATCCACTTTGTGCCAATGATGTTTGTTCCTTCTGGTCTAGGAACTAAATTCCATACTTCATGTTGTTTGAACTGGTTCAATTCATCTTGCATTGTTGCAATCCAGAATTCATCAGTCAAAGCCTCTTTAACATTTTTTGGTTCAATCTTAGACACAAAACAAGAGTTTGAGATGATTTCTCTAGATCTTGTAGTGACTCCACTGTTAGGATCTCCTATGATGAGTTCCTTAGGATGATCTTTCTGAATTCTGATGGAAGGATCTTTGTTAGCTTCCTTTGATTCAGACTCTGATGGAGTAGGATTAGGCACATCATCCTTTTTAGACACTTGTGTTGAAGTCTCAAAGAATGTCTCAACATCATATGGGACATTTGTTTCCTCATGATGATCATCCACTATGACATTTATAGATTCCATCATAACTTTGGTCCTGGAATTGAATACCCTATATGCTCTGCTGTTGGTGGAGTATCCCAGGAATATTCCTTCATCACTTTTAGAGTCCATCTTTCTCCTTTGTTCACGATCTGTCAGAATATAGCATTTGCTCCCAAAGACATGGAAATACTTCACAGTAGGCTTTCTTCCTTTCCATATTTCATAAAGGGTGGATGATGTTCCCTTTCTCAAAGTGACCCTGTTGTGGACATAACAGGTTGTATTCATAGCTTCATCCCAAAAATGAATAGGAAGCTTCTTGGCATGTATCATTGCTCTGGCAGATTCCTATATAGTCCTATTTTTCCTTTCCACAACTCCATTTTGTTGAGGAGTTATAGATGAAGAGAACTCATGATTGATTCCTTCTGAGGAGCAGAACTCATCAAACTTACTATTTTCAAATTCCTTTCCATGATCACTTCTGATTCTGACAATGCATCTTTCTTTTTCTCTTTGAACTATTTTGCACAATTCCTTAAAGACATCAAATACATCAGATTTTTCCCTAATGAAGTTTATCCAGGTGAATTTGGAAAAATCATCCACAACAACATAGGCATATATTTTTCCACCAAGACTTTCCACCTGCATGGGACCCATTAGATCCATATGTAGAAGTTCTAGCACCTTAGAGGTGGTCATATGTCTTGTCTTTGGATGTGACATTCTAGTTTGCTTTCCAACCTAACATTCACCACAGACTCTCCCTTCATCAATCTGAAGTCTCGGAATCCCTCTAACAGCCTCCATGGATATGATCTTTTTGATCCCTCTAAGATTTAAATGACCAAGTTTTTGGTGCCACGGTTTCACTTCCTTTTCTTCTTTGGCTATAGAGCACACAGAAGAGTAGTTAGTGTTCTCAGACTCCCATAAGTAACAGTTGTCTTTTGATTTGACTCCTCTCATTACAACTTCTTGTTTTTCATTAGTTACAAGACATTCAGACTTGGTGAAGTTGACCTTGAATCCTAGATTACATAGTTGACTGATACTTATGAGATTAGCAGTCAAACCATTTACCATCAACACTTCATTTAGGTTTGGAACTCCAGGGCAGTCCAAGTTTCCAACACCTTTGATTTCTCCTCTAGCTCCATCTCCAAAAGTGACATAACTAGTAGTATGAGGTTTGACATCATTCAGCAGATTCTTGATTCCAGTCATGTGTTTAGAGCATCCACTATCAAAGTACCAGTCTTCCTTGGTAGAAACTCTAAGGGAGGTGTGAGCTATCAGGGCTGCAGTCTTTTTCTTCCACTGTTGAGTATATGGTGCCTTGTTAGTCTTAGGCTTTACATATGGGGTCTTATTAGGATATCCATATAATCTGAAGCAAAATGGATTTATGTGGCCAAACCTTCCACAATAATGACATCTCCATCTTTGATACTTTTTCTTCATGTTTCTCTGTTCTTGATGTTGAGCCCTATGTTGTGACATCTGCTTTGATATTTGTTTATCATGCCTGGTCTTCTTCTTGTCAACAGCAGATTCCTTTGCAACCATAAATCCTAGACCAGACATGTTTCCTGCATTTTGTCCAGTTTGAAGGATTTCTTCCAACTTGTCAGTTCCAGTTGTTAACATCCTGACAGACTTAGTCATCTGATCAAGTTTGGAGTTCAACACTAGAACTTCACCTTTGAGATGACTTATAGTAGCAGTGTTTGCCTTCTTCTCAGCCTCCAACTTTACTATGAGCTTTTTCTATTTCTCATTTTGCTGACAGACTTCAGCACTTTTGATACACAGCTTCTTGTAGGAGTCAACAAGTTCTTCAAATGTCACTTCCTCATCACTAGAATCATTATCAGAGTTACAAACACCAGATAGTGCAGTAACTAGTTTAGCAGATTCTTCTTCAGAGTCACTTTCTGAGTCACCATCAGACCAAGTAACAGACATTCCTTTCTTTTGTTTCTTTAGAAAGGTAGGACATTCAGCTCGAATGTGCCCATATCCTTCACATCCATGACATTGGATTCCTCTACTTTGATTTCCCTTTTCTTCAGACTTAGTTCTTCTACTGGAGTCATAGGATCTGCTAATGTCAGAGGAAATGTTCTTGATATTTGACCTTGACTTTGGGTCCATTCTCTTGATGAGTTTGTTGAACTGCCTTCCAAGCATAGCTATAGCTTCTGATATATTCTCTTCATCACTCTCCTTGCTTTCCTCTTCAGTATTGGATACAAGGGCTATGCTCTTGTTTTTCTTGTCAACATTGTCACTGATCCCCGTCTCAAATGTCTGAAGTGACCCAATGAGTTCATCAACCTTCAAATTGTAGATATCCCGAGCTTCCTCTATAGCAGTCACTTTCATTGCAAACTTTTTAGGCAAGGATCTGAGAATCTTTCTCACCAGCTTTTCTTCTGACATCTTTTCTCCCAATGCTCCTGAGGTGTTGGCAATCTCCAAGATGTTCATGTGAAACTCATGAATGGTCTCATCTTCCTTCATCTTCAGATTCTCAAATTTGGTAGTGAGCATCTAAAGTCTTGAACTTTTTACCTTGGATGAACCCTCATGAGTGGTTTTGAGAGTGTCCCAAACATCCTTGGCCAGTTCACACTGATGTACTAGTCTGAAAATGTTTCTGTCAATTCCATTGAATAAGGCATTCAATGCTTTAGAATTTCCCAGTTCTAGCTCTTCTTCTTATTTGCTCCATTCTTCCTCAAGTTTCAGGCTAGTAGTCCCATCTTTCTCAAGTTTGATGGGATGTTTCCATCCTCTGTCAGCAGCTCTCCAAGCTTTATTGTCCATTGACTTCAAAAAGGCAACCATACGAGATTTCCAGTAATCATAGTTTGATCCATCCATAATAGGTGGTCTACTCCCAAATCCTCCTTCCTTGTCCATAGCGCCAGAAAATAATATCCCTAGATCTCACCCAGAAATAACAGGCAGAGTGCCTGCTCTAATGCCAATTGAAATTCTGGCAGCAGATACTTAATGTCAAAGTGAATGTTATGACACCGTATCTGACAAACTATTAATAATTCACACAGTAATTTAAAAGCAGTAAGGAACACAATCAATTGTTAACCCAGTTTAGTGTGTAACTACACCTACATCTGGGGGCTACCAAGCCAGGGAGGAAATCCACTATAAGTAGTATTAATTCAGGAATAAACAAACCAGTTTATCTCCTTCATTTAAGACCTACCCAATGCAACTTCAATCTAAGTCCTACTAAGACCCGAGTTCCTACTCACTCCCCCTCAATCACAGCAGTGATACCAACCTATTGATTAATAGAATTGTGAAGATATTCTTCAATAAACATACTTGATTGTGCTTCAAAGCTTTAATCAAGAGACACAACACTCGTGCTACAAAGCTTTGAGTGATAAACTACCCTTACAACCAAATCCTACTCCAAGTCACTTATCACAAGATAATTCCCATGCTCACAAGAATAACTAGCACACAAATTACAGTCTGCTTCTTCTTCTGCACAGAAAAGGCGTAACTCACTGTATAAGGGTTTTTTTGATAATATAGAAGCAGTAAAGTCTTCAACTTGGGCTTCCACAATTATAGCTAGGGTTAACCAAAGTTAACCTAAGGACTTGGTCTTTTTAACATACCAAATTAGGGTTAAACAAGGTTAACCTTAAAACCACGTGAGCACATGATCCAACAAATTAATCCACATTAAAACAGCTCAACAGGATCCTAAAAACTCTCAGGAAAAGCAAATCTACACAGCAGTATATTTTGCACAGAATGTCATAACATTGGTCATGACATCAGTCATTCTTCTTGCAGATTTCCAACATAATAGTTCATAACCAAACTGAGATGTACCTGTATAATTCTTCTTCTGCAGAATTTATCTTCAACTCAGAATGTCATGACATCAGTCAAGACATTGACATAAACTGGTTCTAGCAAAAATTAAGGCCAACATAAAAACACTTACAAACTCCCCCTTTGGAAAATTTTAAGCTTTTGATAGTCAAACTCACCTTGCCAAAATATTTCTCTACTCTGTTCATTCTCTCATTTTCCCCAATTCTCCAAATTGAATCAAAGCTCTTTCTTCTTCATAAAGATTAGTGAATTCTTCATTGGAATTCTCTAATTCTTTCAGATAAACCTCCATCCACTCTCTTTTTCTTCATCAATTCTTTAGATCTAGGCTTGTGATTCTGATTTTTGAAGTTGATTGAAGCAATTTGAAGTGTTACTCTTGCAAATTTTTCTCAAGATCTACAAGGGGTGAGTGTTGATCTTCATCTTTTACAATGTGATCTCTTGATAATTTTTGTGGTTTGATTCATTGAGCAAACTTATTTTTAGTTTCATTGATGTTAATTTCTGAAAACGTTGGTGGAATTTTCTTACTCAATTGAATCAAGACACACAAGGTGTTTGTGGAAAAGTTTGAACAAGAATTTTCCCTTTAGAAATGTGATTTTTATGTTTTTTACAATGAGCAATCGATTTGCACTGTAGTGCAATCGATTGCACGGGCAATGTTTCTGAATTTTTTTGAAAAAGTGTGCTGATGCAATCGATTTGCATCCTGATACAATCGATTGCACAGTGTAAAATGTGATTTTCACTTATTTTTTGACTTATTTTGAATGATTATTCTTCTTCTACTCCATTTTTTTGATGATTGCCTTGGATTGTAGTCTTGAATACCTAATTCCTCTTTAATCTCAATGGACTTTGGGTGTTGATGAGGTTGAAGAAATGTATTGGTGATTCAAATCTGCCAAAGGATTAATTATACAATTAATTCTTGGTGCTTTGAGTCAACAATATATTTTGTGCCTTAATCCACCAAGATTGAACTTAAAGATGGAAGAAATAAGAGAAGATAATCCAAGTTGATTTATCATTCTTTTTTATTTTTACATGTGTTGACAAACATTAGAAGATGATATGCATATCATTCTTCTCGTTTTATTTTTCAACACATACATCATCATTGACCGACCTCGTTGTAGGGTGGCTTCTACATAAGTCACTTGGCGATTGCTTAACATAGAGCTACATTGCTTCTTCTTCATCTTATTTTCTTTGTCCCGAATCGGAAAGTGATCAATTGGTGGCATGAACTTTAATGTTCTAACATAAGCCCCAAAAGATGACTTAAGCTTTGATTTTTGTTCAACACTTGTGGCACTTGTCGTGTGGTTGCGTTGATTTCTAATCAAGCTTCTGGCAAGTTTCCACTAACATTGTCCATTTGAAATTCTCAAGAATATTTGATCAAGTGATGTGATAATTCCAAAACCGATGATATACTTGACAAAAAACAATTGAAACTTGTCGTGTGATCGCGTTGATTATATCAAGCTTCTGGCAAGTCTTCATGCGTAAGTTTCAAGATGGTCACCTTGATGACGACTAACAATTAATAATTCGATGATATACTTGACAAGTTTCAAGACGGTCATCTTACTAACCTTTATTAATTGCTTTTTATTTTTCTCTCTTTATTTTCCGCATTTATTTTTTTTGCTCTTTATTTTTATGCACTTATTTTTAGCATTTACATTTCATGCCATTTTTTCTTTGCTCACTTAAGAATTTACTTTCTATGTCATTTTTCTTTTTCTCACTTGAGCATTTTATTTTATTGTCATTTTTCTTTTGCTCACTTGAGCATTTTATTTTTCTTGTTATTTTGAATTTGCTCACTTGAACTTTATTTTCCTTTCCAAAACACTTAATAATTCAACTTGAATATAAAAAACTCTTAATTGAACTTGGTTACTATCCTTGTGCTTGGAGCTTAATCTTTGGACTTAGGATTAGGACCTCTACCTCAGCTTGGAGATCTTTGTGTCCTTGGTGTTATTCTGTCTTATTTGGTTATTATCTTTGTATGCATGTTATTCCGTTTATACTCAATGATAAGTGGATTTCCTCCAAATACAGTCGTTATGCTGCCCAATTTTTGAGAGACATAATTTCATTTGAAGCATTGATTTATCCGAAGCTTGATTTTTTTGTCTGGTTATTTGTTTATGTGGTAATCCAAAGGATGAGATATGGTATTGGCTCTTGATGTCAAGTACTAGTCTTCTCACCCGGTTAGATTTTTCTTTACCCTTACCTTTTACTTTATGCACATAGGTTAGCCTTTTCATCTCTTCCCCATTCTTTAATTTTCAAAATCTCCTCTCTTTTTCAAAGGATTCTTGTTTTAAAAACTCGAACCGCTTTCTTAAAAAACTTGGAATTAGGTCCATGGATTTTCAAACTTCTTTTTTTTTAATAAACTTCCAATCCATTTAATAATACTTTGGCTTTTCTTTTCATAAGAATAAAAATCACCTAACCTCATCCAAATTTTTTTGAGCCCTTTGTGGCTTTTCTAACAAATATTTCTCCTAAAATCAACCAACACACAACTTTGGTCTTTTTTAGCCGAACTACTTGGTTTTGATTTCAACATTACACATTGTTGGTATGTAGGCCTGGAACTCATTAGAAGTTCTATCAAACCAAAAATTTGTAAAAAAAATACTTCTTTTTTTCAACTCTCCAGACACTTTTGTACATATCTTCTTTCTTAGCACACATATACAAATTTTCAAAAAGGTTCTTGTGGAGTATCGTAGATACTTTGGGTGCCTAACACCTTTCCTTTGCATAACTAACCCCCGGTCCCAGATCTTTGATCTTTTTTGTTAGGATTTTATTCGCTCTTTTTCCTAGTCCTTTGGATAATATAAAAGTGTGGTGGCGACTCTTTTGTTATTCTTTAAATTAAGTCAATTCAATGGCTTACACTCGCAGTTTTGCCGCTACAGTACCCTCATGAGTGCACTGCACCTCGGCTGGACCTATTAAGGTACTAGTTCAGGAGCATCCTCCCCGATTTTATGCCACGCCTCTATGGCACGAGCTTTGCATCTTTGGGTGTACCCTCATGAGCGCACTTCACCTCGGCTGAGCCTATTAAGGTACTAGTCCAAGAGCATCCTCCTCGGCTTCATGCCACGCCTCTATGGCACGAGCTCTACATCTTCGGGTGTACCCTCATGAGTGCACTGCACCTCAGCTGGGCCTATTAAGGTACTAGTCCAGGATCATCCTCCCAGGCTTCATGTCGCGCCTTTATGGCACGAGCTCTGCATCTTCGGGTGTACCCTTATGAGTGCACTTGATGCATCCCCAACTTGGCTATATGCCACGGGCTCTGCACTTGATGCATCCACAACTTGTCTGTATAGCACAGGCTCTGCACTTCGATGCATCCCCAACTCGGCTCAATGCCTTGGTTCATTTCAATAGACCTATAAGGTATAGCCCAGTCTAGCCGTGGCATGAAGCCCGGTTGTCCTCCATTATCGGCCTAACAAACACCTCAGTCCTAGTCGACCTATAGTCGTTTTTAAGGGCTCGGGGGCTAAATTGCAGGCGGGGAGGTTGATCAAACTGGCTAAAACATTTTTAAATGTACATGCAAGAATTAGTGTCCCTTATATAAAGTCTTCATGGTATGATAGAGCCACTCGATTGGGTGGATATTATGCATCCATAATCATTCCATGCATAAAAATGACAAGAAAGTCGAAAAATAAAGTTGTTATGGTAAAATTCGCAAATATGTTTAAAGCAACAGAAAGTACGGTTAAAGATAGTAAAAAGATATTATTAACAAGCATGTTATTATAAAATACACACGCCAAAAAGGGGGTGATTAACTAGACAAGATAACCAAGAAAAACACTTGGTCGTCTCGAGCGGCACCCGCTTCACCAAACAGCTGGGGGACTCATCATCATCATTAGCCTCCGTAAAGCTTACATGGCTGTTTAAAAACTTAAGTTTCCTTATGGGAAAGCTCCCAGGCGAAGAACCATAGTCGGATTCCACCATAACCTATTTAAGGGTATTCTCAAAGGCGTTGTACCTTGGTTCACATCAAAAAATGCCTAAAGGAACCTATAGATAAATTAAAACTAAACACTCTCGAGTGTTCAGAGATATTTCACACTTAAAATGTTGTTAACCGGCTCATACAAGCCCGTACAAGGCTCTATACCTCGGTTCTAAGTTGAGTCGGCTTAGATATAATCTTATGAATAGGGACTAACAACCTTTGGTGTTCATAATTATATCCGACCTATTCACAAACAGAGTCTCTGATAGACAAAAGCCGAAGACTCGTGGATAACGATCTATCTAAGCTAGAGGTTTTGATCTAAAACGCCTCAAAAGCGAAAAAAATGCTTGAAAGATACTCTTATATCTCACAAAAAATTGCTCAGAGCGTTCTCAATATATCCCTGCATAGGGAGCTCTGAAAATTTTAAATTGATTTAAACCTTCAAGTTTTTCCTCACAAGAGAAATTCGCATCAAGGCATAGCTCGGTATTGGAAGTCCGGCCTGGGGCAAAGATTCATGCTTCTATTAATCGACCATAAGGCTTTAAGGTCTATAAACCATATGCTCGGGGGCTTATGATTGTGCATAAAATCTACCGCCTGGGCTAGGAGAGATAAATGAGATACGAGCCGCTAGACCAGTAAAGCAAGGGTGTCCCCGCAGAGCATATATCCTGGATCATCAGGCCTAGGTGTGCCTGTTCGAGTTGTGTAGACCGGGGTATACCTGCCTAGTTGTGTCAAGTCAAGTTGTGCAGGTCGGGCTACGCCTGTCGGGTTGAGCCAGGACTGGTTGGTTACATAACTCAATAGACAACGGTTACAAACGTTATAAATCATTATGGGCGGTTACAGACGTTACCATATTAATGGACGGTTACAATAGCTACAACCATTATGATCATAAGTCATGGTTATATTATATATATATATGGCCTAAGACTATAGGCAAGAGGAGAACTCTCTCTAACTTGCTGTTTGCCTCTCTCTGCTACACGCATGGGAGAGGCCTCATACCTCTTATCTAAGGGCTCCCGACTGCGGGGTAAGCTAGACTCACAGCTTGGAGGCCAAGTGTCCTCACTTGAGCCTCTGAATCCCTTAAAATCCTAAATACAGTTTTTTTAGCAAGAACATAACCATAAATAATAATAACATCAAATTGTCATGTTTCATGTACCTGTTTGTTGTTGTGTTCCTTAAATGAGTGGCTATATTAGTCCAAGAAACAACAAACCTTTCTTTATAAGGTGTTAACCATATTTCATCGACATACTTAACAAATAAAAGAATATCAACACAAACACTCCCAAAATGTTTGAAGTGTTCGACAATCTCAATTTATGTATTTGAATACATGATGTTGTTCAATAGAACTATGATATGTTCTTGTCTTTTTGATATGACGTGCTCTTTATATTTCATGCTCGCACTTTTTGAAATATGAATCGAACACAATAGATGAGTTGCATTTGTGAACTCATATTTCATGTCATTCGTGATGCTAAAACACGAAATTGAATATCAAAAATTTCTTTTCGTTAAATCATAAATTTCACTTTTGACCTCTTGACTATAGTGGATATTTTTTAACAAAAATACTTTTCTAACTATAAATAATAATAAAAAATATTTTTAAAATTATAAAACTAGGAATGTCAGAAATAATTTCGGGTGGTAAGTTAAATATTCTGTCTCTCTCTTTTCAACTTTATATCCTACGCCGTCTTTACCTCTCACTTCAGACAGAGAGGTGTGAACTGAGAAAATCTCTGTTGCATATTAAATGGAATATTATTGGAATTTTCGAATATAACAATATAAGAATCTCGTGTCCATGTTCACTGGATTACCATTTTAGTCCGTGCAAATGAAGCCAAAAGAGTTCCTTTTAATTCACAACGTCCGAACCCCACTGTTTGTGTTGAAAATGACTATTTGTCTCAAAAGGGATGATAACATCACACCATTATTTTGTTGATGCTAGACGCTAGTTATTCCAAAACTAAATTTTTTAAATAATTATCTATATTTAATCAAATAATTTAATAATAACTTTTATAGATTATATTTCTAAATAAAGTATGTCACATATTTTTAAAGATTTATTATATGTTGGTGAAATTTATTAAAAATAGTTACAAATTGTATATCCAACCAAATAAATAGATGATTCAATTTTAATTAAAATTAAAAAAAATACACCACTTTAAATAGATTATACATTGATTCAATGTTCAATGGAAATGTAAATTCTTTAGAAAATTTAAATTTTGTTGCCGTGTATATGTAATTTTTTTTTTGACAAACTGTTAATATTAATTTTCTTCTACTCTACAAAACAATTATAAGTTATGTCAACGCTAGGGACCCTTGTGCTTTTGTATTATGATTAAAAATGATTTTGTTGTTCTTAAATATTTTATTTTTATTTTTAGTCTTTCAAATAATACTTTGCATAAAATGATCCTCCAAAAAACTTTTATTCGCATATTTGATCCCTCCTGTAATTTAGTGACGATTTTTTATAATTTAGAGATCGAGTTAGCGACAATTTTAACGATAAATTACTAAGTGACTGAATTAGCGACAATTTTAGTATGATGGACCAAAAATGTGGGTGAAGTTTTTTAAGAGGACCATTCTTTGTAGGAAAGTTTTTTAGAGACTAAAAGTGAAATATAAAATATTTAAGAGGACCACAAACATATTTAACTATTGTATACAAACCAAACAAGTAGAAAAAGAAAACAATCGTTTCTTTTCCACTCTCTTGTTTCTAACAATCCTTTTTTTTAATAAAGATCCAATTATTATCAAAGGAAACAGTACAAAAAATGGGGGACCAGTTAGCCCCAAGGTTAAGCAAATCTAAAGAATGGTAATCCTAACCTATTCTTTACAAAATCACTCAGAATTCCAGACGGAATAGAGTTAAACGTAACGACATTACTTATGCCGAGCGCGAAATTCGCCAAAAAATCAACACAAGTATTGCCCTCTCTGAATATGTGAGTGGTGCAAATATTAACAAAACGGTTATGTAAACAGAATTTCCATCTATTTCTAAACATAAGGGACACGGGAGAGTGGTTGTAGAAAGCTTTGACAACCAAACTAGAAGCGGTTTCAATCCAAAGCTTGGTTCAACACCTATCTAGACTAATTTCTATAGCTTTTAAAACAGCTCCAAATTCTGCCTGGACCGAAGAAACACAAACGAGATTTTCCACGAAAGCAAGAAGAAAGTCACCCTTATCATTTCGAAAAATACCACCACCCCCGACAACAATAGTCTCATGTAAGAAAGCGTCGTCGCAATTACACTTAATCCATCCTACCATCGGTGGAGACCAAATAACTTTGATGATTGTCGGAGCCTTTGGAGGATTTCTATTGACTTTAAAAGCTTTTATGAATTGGAAGTCCATCAAACTTAAACCAGCATGTTTAGAAGTAACATTGTCGGTTAATTGCACCTGCGCAGAAATCCAGTCAATGGCTGTAGCAATGAGGGGAATCTTGTTATTATGCTTAGCATTATTTCGAGCCCTCCAAATCATCACCAATGTGTTGATAACAGCGATACAAAGAACAGTGGAAGCTTGAGGGGATTTGTTCCTACAGCAAAACTCCAGCCATTCAATAATGGAAATAGGAATGATGGAAATTTGAAATTTTCTCAACAACCATCTCCAAAGTCTTAAGGAAAACTTGCAGTCAAATAAAGTGTGTTGGTAGGTCTCAACGCATTCTTTACATAAGGGGCATAAGGAAGCCAAAGCAATACCACACTTCATGATCAAATCATCGGTATGAATCTTCATGTGAATCATTTTCCACACAATAATTGATCTGCTATGAGGGATGCTAATATGCCAAACTGCTCTACTCCATTTAACATCCATAGCATGTTTGGATTTGAAGACATAAGCCTCTTTTAAAGTAAGAAAACTAGTAGAATTATGATTCCAACCAAGAAAGTCTTCCACGTCTTCAGGAGGAATAGAACAATTAGAAATTTTATCATGAAAAAACGGGAACCGCGTGAACCACTATGCCAGGATATTCCAGCTGTTGTTAGAAATTAATTTTGCAATCCAAATATACGGGTTTATGTTGTGATTATTCAGCAAAGAAAAATTTGCAAGTTGGATGGGGGGATTTGGACTAGGAATCTGTCCAGAATCTCACAGAACTTCCCGAGCCAATGCACCACTCCGAATTGTTGAGAAGAATTGGTAATTCAGCTTCTATACTAGTCCAGATAGTGGAGAATATGTGGTAACAAGGTATACAAAACAATTTTGAAAAATATATAAGAAAATGAAGTTGATGAATAATGATGTAGAGTATTCTTAACTGATATATCAATGTAAATGATCTTCCAATCCCATAACAATAATTCACAAACACTAAAGTGTTAGGTTGCTAAAAAAATTGGTTTAAAGATATGAAAGTATGCAGAAAAATTCTTGAATAAAAGTTGAATATTTGAAATGTGAATTTTGAAAGTCTAAGTGTTTCATTGTAAGATGTGATTGTAATTTGAAAATTTAGGTATTTATAAGAGTATGACACCTTTATGAATCATGGTGAAGTTATGGAAAAAAATCATGAACAAATGTTAAGTTAAAATGAAAAGGATTCATGGAGAGGAGCATGAAAAGTTGTTTGAAACAATGCTACCGTTTTTCAAATTTGTTCAGGTGCAAATCTATTTTTGCATGGTGCAAATCGATTTGCATAAAGTAACATTACAATTTTTTTGAAATGCTTCAAGAAGTAATCGATTTGCATAGGGTAAAAAAATGAAATTTTGCAAAGGAAGGTGTTGTAGTGAACAAAACTTAAAAGGATTGAATCAATAAGGATGATAAACAAAATGTGTAGCATAGTTTAAAGGAAAACTTGACATCACTATTGATTTTAGTCGATGAGTTTTTATGAGTTTTTCATTACGAGAATGCAAAACAAATGTGGGACAACCTATAAATTACCCATGAAGGAAGTGTTGTGGTAAAGAGGAAAAGGTTGGGCCTATTAACTCGTGAGTATGAACTTTTTAATTTTAGAATGAAACCTGAAGATAACATAAATAAAATGCAAATATGGTTTACAGCCATATGATAACTCTAGGGGAAAACATTTTCAAATGAGAAATTGGTTTCTTAGATGCCTAAACAGTAGTTTGCAACCTAAAGTCACTATGACTTATGAATTCAAGGATTTAGCAACAATGGACACTCTCTCTCTCACTCACACACATAAATTACAAGAATATGAAATGGAGCTAAAAAAGGCTTTTTATGAATAATAAAGGAGGGAACACGAGACTTTCTATGGATAATTAGAGATAATGAAAGGAAACTAAAACTGTTTAAATTTAAAATAAGAAAAATAGGAGGATCTATTTCGTGAATCATGGTTGATTTCTATCTTCAAAAGTTAATAAACTTGATGTTAAATACTAATACTATATTGGTTCAAAGTGATAAAGAAATTAATCCATTGGACATTTGAACATGTAATCGGAGGTCCGATCTCTACCTCTTTCTTATCTATAAAGAAAATTCATGCAAGAATTATTTTACACTTTTCTTAGCAAAGATTAATTATCAATTTTTTGTAATTACAAAACTCAAAATACTATATAACCATGATCGAATTTAAGTCGCCAAATGAATTACGAAGAAATTTCGGATTCTCGTTAGCAACTTTCAAAAAAAACTTTTTTGAAGAAGGAAAAAAAAAAAGACTACTTGTCAAAAAAAAAAAGAAAAAAGAAAAGACACTATGAATTCAATGAAGTCACGCAGAAAGAAAGAACCTACGTTAGGTTTGACGTGTAGGAAACTCATAAAACAATTGTTTATGCTAAAGCTAACCCGCAAGTAACAACGACGTTATTACGGAGTCTTTCCCATTCCACCGTACAAATGAGAATCTAGCTATTAGTTCACAGCACTATAGGCCAATTTCAAAATTTTGTTGATAACTTAATTCTACATATAAGATGAAACAAAAATACTTTTAGTTAAATGCTATATATTAGACCTAATAAGTAAATTTTTTAAGAGAAATTAATAATAACATTTTTCGAGAATAGGTAAAATTGAAAAAACTGAAAAATAATTAGAATATTGTAAGAAATAAATATTTTATTTATTTATTTATATTAAATCTAATTTGTGTTGGAAATCTACCACCAATTTGATCTATAGTGAATTTTTATCAATTTTAATGAATAAAATTGTTATCACCACGTAATAAAAATGATAATGAAAAAAAAATTAAAGAAGAAAGAAAGACAATAATTTTCTGTAGAGTTTCTCTCTGTCCACAAATCGTAAAAAATTTCTTATTCACTTTGCAACGGTAAAATTCTACGAATGACTTAATTACAAAAATAGGGGTTACTACTCCCTCTATAGATTGAGATTAGCTTGCTCTTTAAGCCTAAATCCAAAACTATAAAAGTCTAAAATACCTATTTTGGAGTTAAATCAAATCTATCTATTCTAAACCTAAATCAAATCTTATCTATATAGATCTAAAATAAATCTTGTGTGTTACTAAATCAAATCTAATTTGACACACACATTATTCGACACTATGAATTACAATTTAACACACCATATAATTCATTGTGTCTAAGCTATCTATATTCATCATAGCTCTTAGTCTTCTGAATATTTCAACTTGCACTCTCTTCGTCATGATATTTGCAATCTGATCTCAATTTTGCAGTGTTCCAAGTTCATCTTCCCATCTGCTCTCGAAGATAGTGGAACCTCATTTCGATGTGCTTACTTCGACCATGTGCTACCAGGTTCTTCGTCAGATTGATAGCTGACATGTTGTCGATCTTCATAGTAATTGCTCCATAATCTTTACCTGTGATTTCTTTGACTAAGTTCACCATTCATGTTGATTGACATGCACAAAGAGAAACAACTATATACTCTACTTCGCATGATGATAATGTCAATATTGGTTCCTTTCTCGAACTCCATGCAACTAGTGCACCACCTAGCATAAACACATATTCTGTTGTGAATTTTTTATCTTCAACATCACTACACAAACTCAAATTTGTGTACTCCACTAACTTGCATTCTTTTCCTTTATCAACTGCTGAAAATAAAATGTCATAATCGAGAGTTCCTTTCAGATACCTTAGTATCCTCTTTGCTATTTCTAGGTGTGATATCTTTGGCTTCTGCATGAGTCTACTTACCATACGACATTGTATTCTAAGCCAGGCCTCATGTGACAAAGGTATATTAATAACCCAATAAGCCTTGTGTATTCGGTTGGGTCGACATCATCTTCTTTTGCATCTTTTGATAGTTGTATTCTTGTTTCTGCAGGTGTCAAAGTCGAGTTGCATTCTTTCATCTCAATTCTCTTGAGAATTTCTCCTGCATATCTTCTTTGATGCACATCAAACCTCTACTAGTCTTGTAGAATTTGATGCCAAGGAAATATGAAATGTCACCCAGATCACACATTTTGAATTCCTTGATGAGATCTCTTTTGAAGTATTTGATCTCCTTCTTGCAGCTACTTGTTATTAACAAGTCATCGCCATAGAGACATAGCATAAGCAATTCACTTGCTTCTTCTTACATATACTCCCTGCTCAGTTGTGCACTTCACAAATTCCTTATCCCTTAGAAAACTATCAATCTTCTTATTCCAAGCTCTTGGATCTTGGTTTAATCCATACAGGGATTTATGTAGCCTGTACACCTTTCTCTCTTCTTGATGTTTCACAAACCCAACTGGTTGTTTAACATAAACCTCTTTGTTTAAGGTCCATTCAAGAATTCACACTTCACGTCCATATGACATATGTTCTAACTGTTTATTTATGCTAAACCAACAACTAACCTGATTGTTTCAATTCTAGCCACAAGTGCAAAAACCTCATCGAAGTTAATTCCTTCTTTCTGAAGAAATCCTTTATCCACAAGTCTTGATTTGATTCACTAGTTTCATAACCCTAGTGAAGAAATCAGATATGTTTTTGTTATCTTCCATCTGAAGCAATTCATATGTTCTTTTGTGAGTTTGTAACCTCGCCTCTTTCACCTTCTCAGCGCCTCCAAATGATTTCTTGAGAGTCTCCCAAGCTTCTTTTATAGATTCTACATCACTAACCTTTTCGAAATTGTAAAGAGGGCTGACACATTGGTGAATTATAAAGAGGGCTTTATAATTCTTCTTCGTCAATTCTTTGTATTCTGCTTCATCTACTTCTAAAACTCTTTCATTAAGTGGTTTTAATCCATATTTCACAAGATCCCAATGATCTTGAAAATAGAATATAACTTTCATCTGTTTACACAAATTCTCATAGTTATCACCTTTAAGAATTGGGAGTTTCGATAGAAAATTTACATTCTCATAATTCATCGTCATTGATTTTCTTCTTCTTCCCTTCATCGCTTAACCGAATCTCTGATACCCGATGTTGGAAACCCACCACCAACTTATGATAAATTTCTATCAATATTGATGAACAAGATTGTTATCTGAAACTACTGGTGAAATCATCAGATAGAATATCAATGAAGTCTCCATCGAACATTATTTATCCCGCGAGAGGAAAAGAAAACATTGAGTGAACTTGAGAGGGAGAAATCGTGGTCTTTCGACCAAGAGATCGGGTAAAGAAGTCATTTACACGAGGGGAAGTTATTAGAACCCCACACGCCCGTAGTACTCTATGGTATCCACTTATATTTTCTATCTAAAAGGGTATGAGTATCTATCTACAACCTATGTCTAAGGTAAAATGAATGAATGCAGAGTATTATATACAAAAAGAAAGGTTTTTTAGTGTGTTTTACGCGGTTGCGAACCTTTAGTGCCTACGTACCCCATTCGTGTAATTAGGGATCAAAGCACTATGTAGTTCTCCTCAAAAAAATTGGTGGGTTAAATTTTTTTATGAGAAATTGTGTTTCGCATCCTTGCGATTAGGATTGCAATTTGTGCTTGGCGTTGCAACTTATCTAAAGAATCATGCTCGGTCGCTCGCACACTTAGCAATTCACTTGGATTTGAAAAGGAACACCCTTATCGAAAAGGTTTTCATAGAAAAAGGTCCGAAGACAAAATGATTTGAATTTGATGGATTGATTTTACCTTGGCGAAAGGATTTAAGTTTATTAACATATTTTAAGATTTGATAAAGAAAGAGATTTAGTCTTAATATGCAAAAGGGGAAGAAAAACATCTAAGGGGAACTATCTAGCTCTATCCCTAATGTTATCATACAAAGGTGACCCTATGTCAATGATGAAAAGAGAATATCTACCTATGTTAGCATGCATGGATGACAATCATAATGTCTAAGCTCGAAAGATACCCTAACCGAGCGGTCCTAAGGGAGACTATTCTAATATCCACCTTGGTTGACAACCAAGAGATACAAAGGAAGGATGCAAATAAGTGCTTTGGCAAAAGCACATAAATAATGCAATGCACAAACACATGCGGGGAGGGAGAGGGGAAGCATAGGAGAGAAAGACCAAATCCAAGGGGAGCGAATCACCTGAGTCAACCAAGAGCTTTCTTACTGTGGGGAGTAAGGACCGCGCCTTGGTATTGAATTACCAAGTGAGAGAGTATATGAATGCGAGTGTCAGCGCGTGGTGACGCGAACTCCTGACAAAGTGTGGAGGGTTAGAAAAGGGAACCTTTGCCACTTGATGAATCGATAACAAGGAAGTTTTCATGATGCGCGTGAGCTAGGGATGACATGGACGAAAGTGTGGGGGTCGATTGCGAACCCTTTCCGCTTGCCTTCCACTTAGGACTTCACTAGTGGAGGGGGAAATGATCCTTCACTGAGGTCTTTAGCACAAAATATAAACACACCTGCATGAACGCCTACCACATGAGTAGGATTTTAAACACACCAAACACAAGTAAAAAACCAAATGCGGAATTTCCCTAAAAGGGCCTTAAAATAAATCAGATGGGTTCCCGACATGATCCAACAACTGATACCCCATCATGCATCTCTATTCCTACTTCTAATGGCAAGGAAAGCAATAAAATCCCCTACTTCTCATGATCTCTAAAAAGCAGTAATTTAATGCGGTAAAAGGGTATAAGAAAATACCGAACGGAAATCAATATGTAATAAGCTATAAAGAAACACGGGAAGAAATGTGTCGAAGCATCAATAAGCAAGGTCGGAATGTGTGGCAGACACATTTGAATATCACTAGGAAACCTGCATTGGATAAACACACAAGTAATGCAGACAAATAACGTGCACGGTGATGTGCACACAAGATAAGGAATATGTGGTGAACATATCCTAATCAATCAGAGTACCTGCACAAAATACATTAAACAATGTACTATGGCAAACATAATATGTATCGACACATCCGCATAACAAAAACTGTGCAAAAATACATTAAACAAAGTATAATGCCAAACGACATGTGTGTCGACACATCCGTAACGAAGTACCTGCACCAAATTAATTATGCAAAAAGAATTCAGAGCAATAGAATATAAACTCGCGTGTCGAATGCAAAATCGGATAATACATAATAATCCGAACAAGTTTTACGATCACACAATCAAGCGATAATTATGTAATCGAAAACTACCTCGAAGTACCTTGCATAATTAACGTGTTAAAAATAAGGCTAAATACCATTTTTAGTCCATTATCTTTACCTCGGGGTCCATTTTGGTCCCTTCCCAAAATTCAAGCCTAGGCAAGAATTGAACCATGACCCTTATAGCTATTTGAAAGATTTTGTACCACTAGGCTACATCATATATGCTTATTGCTTTACAAATAAGATGTACATTATTAACAAACCATTCATCTTTTAGTTTGGATATTTTTATTATTCATAAAAGTTTATTAAAATAGTATACTCCTATTTAGCTAATAAATAAATTTTACTATACCAAATCATAATAATTAAATTTTATAAAATAAAATAGTTTTCTTTCATTTCTTCTAAGTTCTAACAACTTACGTAATTTTTCATATTTTTAATAAAAATATTATTGTAAATATCATTTAAAAAATGATGATTACAAATAAAATTATTTCTTCTTATTTATATATTTCATTTTTTTAATTTGAATTATATCGTATGCACTTAAACTAAATCATAAAACTTATACATTTACATAGAGTATGAAATAACACTAAAAATGTGTATAAAAATTGAATAATAAATTATGAGTATATAAGAATATAATTGTGAATTAAAAAATAATTTTAAAAATTACGTGAGTTGTTAGAACTTAGAAGAAATGAAAGAAAACTATTTTATTTTATAAAATTTAATTATTATGATTTGGTATAGTAAAATTTATTTATTAACTAAATAAGAGTATACTATTTTAATAAACTTTTATGAATAATAGAAATATCCAAACTAAAAGATGAATGGGTTGTTAATGTACATATTATTTGTAAAGTAATAAGCATATATGATGTAGCCTAGTGGTACAAAATATTTCAAATAGTTTGAGGGCCATGTTTTGATTCTTGCCTAGGCTAAAATTTTGGAATTATTTTTTGGAACTTTAAGACCTTTTTATTGAACATATGCCACACGCGAAAGCGTTAGATGCCACACGTGAAAAGTTAACTCTGTTTGTGAAAATGAGACGGAAATGACTTAAATGACGTCGTTTGAAGACATAAGGGACTGTATTGGTCTTTTTAAAAATTAAGGGACCAAAATAGACCCCGAGGTAAAGATAACGGACTAAAAAGGGTATTTAGCCTAAAAATAACAAGGAAAATATATGTGAGAAAGGGTAGAAGAAAGCTTGCAGAAAGCATGACATCCGAGCAATAAAACAAAAATATAATTTTCTCTTTTAGCAAAGGTTACTGCATATAGGATAACTGATTACTCTGTTCAAAATTGCAAGCAGTAGCTACTGACTTGCTTTGCTGAGGTAATCGGTTACTGTATATAGGATAACCAGTTACTATGCTGATATTTTGGAATTTTTTCCTAAAGTGCACACGGTAACCGGTTACTGCATATAGGATAACCGGTAACTCTGCTGATATTTTGGAATTTTGGCCTAAAATGCACACGGTAACCGGTTACTGCATATAGGATAACCAACTAGTCTGCTGTGACAACAATGTTTCTTAGCAATTTTGTGCTTAGCAGCTAGGTTCAAGCATTTTAACATACACCTAAACTACATACATCAACACATGCATTTGTACATGATTCAAGGCTTAATCCTAAGGCTAATCACATGCAAATCAAGGCTTCATATCAACAAGTCCATAACATCAACAATTAACCACTTGAATAAGCATTTTTCATATGAAAATCAATTAATCAATAAGTGCTTTTGATCATCCAATTCCAGATTTCAACATTATGATCACATCAAATTATAATTTCTCAACCTAATCCATAATCTCAATTCAATTCCTCAACTAAAATCTTGATTAATTATCAATTCTAGAAAAGTGCTTATTCAAGAATCAATTATACAAAAGTACTTAAATCAAGAATTCTTACTATCGAAACGAAGAGAAAAGTGAGAAGAAAAGATCGCCGATGTCGAATCGAAGATCGGAGGGGAGATAATAAGAGAAAATGATGCGCGAAGCTTGGAGAAGAAGAGGGGAAAACTTCAATTCTTCAACCTTGACACCTTGATATTGTTGAATGTTCTTGAGAAAACTTGATTAAAAAGTTGAGTTTGATTCTTGAGAATTGAGAGAGAATAGAAGAGTACGGTTGTGTTGAAATTTTACAAATGACCAGTCTCCCCAAATTATGAGAGAAAAATTTGATTTATGCTTGGAAATTTCCTTGAGTGAATTGGGCTCAAAATTAACTTTATCTGATCCATTTTCGTATACAGTACCAAACTTCGGGATCCGTACAGAATTTGAAATCGGGCCAAACACGAACGAAAAATTGTGTCGCGTGAGCAAAATTTTAGCTCGATCCGACAAACGGTTAAGGAGATATAAAATTTTGAAGTTTCAGCTGACATTGAGAACATCTGACACATGCAAAATTTTCATTGCGCCACCTAAGGAAAACGTCTCGAACGAGGACCTTACGTTTAAAATACGAACTCGGGATATGAAAGAGAATCAAAGCCAATGGAAGTTTTGAAATTGTGGCGCCAGTCCCGTCGTGATCGGATTAAAATTGAGTGAGATATGATTTTCTGAACATTGCGCGTCAGATGAATGGATGTCCGATTCAACTCAAATACACTTTCAAAGAATAAAATTTTGGTCCTTATCCGTAAGGAATTAACTCTTGGTCCGAGAAAGAAATTCGAAGAGGACGTCGAGACGGAATTTTGGGCACCAGAGCCACTTAATTCTGACATTCCAGTCAAAAGTTATGAATTTTTTAACGTATCCATGAACACGGTTCAACCAAAAAAATCAATTTATTGCACTTGAAAGATTAATTTTTCCGGAGGCCTTCTTCACACAATTAGCTTCCGACCCGAGAATAGAATTTGGAGATCATATTGAGAGGGACTCGCCATTCGAAAATCAGCCAAAAATACCCAACAAGAAGAGAGTTATGAATTTCGAAGCGTCCAAAACACAAAAGAAGCTGAATTCCCCTTTACTAAGACATGAACTGTCGGAGTTCTTCCTTGATAAATTGGCTCTCAATCTGAACAGATAAAATGGAGAGAATAATGAAAAGGTTCTAACATCTGTAGAGCCAATCCAACATAACCTTCTGACCAGAAGATCATAAATCAAGCACTCGAACCAGGAAATCTCAATTTCTGGTTCAAAATAGTCCGAACTGGTCGAACCGCACAGTTTCGTTTGCAACTTGAGATACTCTTATCCTCGTAATCATGTGATCGATGATAATCATGCATGTTCATGATAATGGAACTATAATCCAAATAAGGTTGAAATGAAGAGGTTAAATTTTGGGGTACACCATTATCACCACACAATAACATTGACAATGAAAAGAAATTTTAAAGAAGAAAGACAATGATTTTCTACAAAGTTTCTCTTTGTCCACAAATTGTGGGAAACTTCTTATTTACTTTGAAACTACAAAATTTTGTGAGTGGATTGATTACAAAAATAGGGGTTACTCCCTCTATTTGTAGATTTAGGTTAGCTTGCTCTCTAAGCCTAAACCCAAAACTATAAAATCCCAAAATACTTATTTTGGAACTAAATCAAATCTATCTATTCTATACCTAAATCAAATCTTACCTATTTAGATCTAAAACAAATATGGTGTGTAACTAAATAAATCAGAATCCTCAAATGCTTCTCTTTCAACACAGATAACACAATTCTTAAATGCTCAACATGATCCTCTTCACTCTTCGAATAAATCAGAATATCATCAATGATAAAACAACAAACTTATTCAAATACTGATGAAAAATCTTGTTCATTATTCCATAGATACAGTAGGTGCATTCGTCATACCGAATAACATCACATAATACTCATAATGATCATACCTTGTTCTAAAAGCATTCTTCAGAATATCTTCAGCTTTAACACAAATATAATGATACCCATATCTCAAACCTATCTTGCTGAACACATTTGCACCAACCAATTAATCTATCAAATCATCAATTCTCAAAAGTGGATACTTATTCTTAATAGTCACCGTGTTCACTTGTCTTTAATCCTCACATAACCTCATAGTACATTTTTTCTTCTTAACCAACAAAATAGGTGTACCCCACAGTGACAAACTAGGACGAATAAACTTATTTTCAAGCAAATCCTCAAATTGACTCTTCAACTCTTTCAATTCAGATGATGACATCCGATATGGAGCCATCGATACCGGACTAGTCCCAAGAACTACGTCGATCGTAAACTCTACCTCACGCTCTGGTGGTACATCACTTACATCATCAGGAAATACCTCCGAAAATCACAAACTATTGTTAATTCACCAATCGTTCATTTTCTACCAATATTCAATGTTTCCACCAAAGCCAACAACATAACACCACCCGTCACAGACTCATTCACTTTACATACTATCAAGTTGGCAAGAAAAGCCTATTCCATCAAATATGATCTCGTCTACTATCAACAAGAGATTAAGGGTGATTAGTTCCTCAATTTGTCAATAGGTAGCCGAAAACTATGATGGTGGCATAAACCATTGCTACCCAACTACAATAGCGTCCTTCATTTGTGATCAAAGTTACCTAAGCATAATGTTCACTAATCTATCTAAGGATTATAAAGTTTGTCTCTATTTTCTTCTTTCTCAAGTTCCAGAAAAATAATTGTCTTAGCAAAAATAGTTGATGTAACATCAACTCAAATATGCTCTCTGGCAATCAACAGAACACCAAACAAATGCTCCACAACTGAGACAACTCAGAGAAGCGAAAGCTTCTCCTCCACTTGTTTCAAACTCACTCATGCAAACAAGTGGTTTCAAAAAACAAACATGTACCGATAGTATTTCACACACATATCGAATACAACAGGGACTAAATACATTAATAACCTAGCCAACTGACCGATCATGCTCTGATACCACTGATATAACACCCCCTTAATTCCTCCGTGCAATAACGATATAATCAGAGTAATTTTATATATGCATATCAAAGAGGGCGTCACATAATTATGAAATAACAAACAAACTCTAGCCATGCTCATAACACGCATTTAAATCCACGTTTCATATTATAACACATATGCATTTCATAGCGGAATAATTTTATTTTTACAAATTATAATAAATGACTAAAATCCCATACTGACAATCATATCATAAAACATAAGTCACTACAACCAATCATTACATAATCTCAATACAACATGAATATTCTGATAGTATAACAAACATCTCCCAAATCAACATAAATAACAAAGTAACATAAATCCAAATGTTCCCCGTGTTACATAGTCTAGAGCATCACTTGCTACCTAACAGAGGATGAAAAACAAGAAATATGTCTTATGACTAATCCTTGCAATAATCACCGCTATCTTCGGTACCTGAGCGATATCACAAGGCACATCATTTCAAAAGAAGGGTGAGAATTCATATCATTATGAAAATATATAATAATAATTAATGCACGACATACACACATAATAATAAATTCATAACACTTCACTTAATCATGTATTTGACATAACACAGTCCAACATACTTGTTTACATACACAATATGGCACATCAATTCATAATTCAAATAGAATCAATCACAATTACCACAAATAACTTATTCACAACAATACCATATTTTACACATCAATTCAACATTTCACATCAACACATATGAATCAATGTGACTCAAACAATGCAAATGTATGTGATGCCAAGATTGTTATCCTTACCAGTATCTTCGGGTCCACTCCAGACAGATAACCACCAATAAAAGCTTAATTCGGTCTTAAGCTTTTAAAACTACTCCAATTTCGGGACAAGCCACTAACCCTCGCAAAGACCAGCAGACATTTCCTCCTAACACGAATGATGCATGTACAATCTCAACAAAAAATATGCAAATGAAGACCACTCCAAATCTTAATCATACAAGCATATTTCAAATAATTCAACACCTTTGAATTTTCTTCACCAGATTGCACAACATGCATTCACCATGTCAATATTCATACACCATTCATTTTCATAGCATTAATCACATCAATACACCACAATAACATATAGCGAGCAAATCCAATCCATTTTATATTTATTCATCGTCAATTCATGACATACATGCATACAATTCAAGTATCATGTTTCTCATTAAAAACATCCAAAACCAATCCAAAATACATAGTATACATTATTAAAATTCATGTAAATCAAGGATAAAAAACCAAAATAAAATATCCATTCCCAGGCTACCGCGCTAAGCGCCATTCACCGCGCTAAACACCCTTCGAATTATGCAGAAAAATATGTTACGAACACCTTCTACCTACTACGGATTTATCCATCATCACAATAACATATAGCAAACAAATTCCAACATTGTTATTTCCATTCTTCATCAATTCAAAATACATAACAAATAATATGCAAACTATTATTAAAATTCAACACTAATTTACAATACACATAACACACATACATGATATTTACCGCGCTAAGCACCCTTCGAATTATGTAGAAAAATCTGTTACAAACACCTTCTACCTACTACAGATTTATCCATCATCATAATAACATATAGCAAACAAATCCCAACATTTTTATTTCCATTCTTCATCAATTCACAATACATAACTAATAATACACAAACTATTATTCAAATTCAACACTAATTTATAATACACATAACACACATACATGGTATTTAGCACAATCACACAAGGATTAAATCATCTAATTCCAACAAATCTATTTTTATTGGGAAGGTTAATGATCGGTCACCATTTCTAGTAAGTTTTTGTGTTCTATTCGACGTAAATTCATCAATCTGGTAACATCTGTGGTTGTTTTTAGTTGCTTTTAATGAAGTTAATGTTTCTTTGGTTATTTTAGTCTTGTTGTGCATTTTTGAGTTTAAGTGTCTTTAAAAGTATGTCTTTTATGCTTCTTTTGGGTAGTCTCAGTGTTTCAGGTTAATGCATGCGATAGAAGGAACTTGTGGCAGGACGATAAGCACCTCGGAAGGCTGAAAGTTGAAGATTTTGAAGATTTCAGAAGTCAACACGGGCACCCGTGTTCATCAACACGGCCCGTGTTGAAAGGCCAGTGGAAAGCGCAAAATGGACACAAACAGGGGATCAACACGGGCACCCGTGTTCATCAACACGGCCCGTGTTGAATGGTCTGGAGCATGCAATTTTGACTTAGAGATCAACACGGGCGCCCGTGTTCATCAACACGGCCCGTGTTGAATGCCAGCGTGTGGAAACCTGAATTTTTCTTATTTTGGAGCTTGTGTTGTCATTAAGGGTACTTCCGACTTTTGCCTAAAGGAGAGGAGAACAAAGACTATTAGAAGGGATTTGAGGTTAGGAAAACAGACTTTTGAAACGAACGAAAGAAATATCAAGAAAAAAGAAAGCTACAGAGAGGAATTCAGAGACGGCGAGATTCAAGGGCAGCAACCATTGAATATCAAAGTCATCACTCTTCTTTGTAATGTTTAACTCTATTTCAATGTTTTCTTTTAATACTATGAGAGGCTAAACTCCCCAAGGCTAGGGGTGGTCCTGATTTGATCATTGTATGAATTTGGATACTTGATTTCCTTAAATGCATGTTTTTATAATTCAATTTAATTGTGTGGCGTTCTTATGATCATGTATCAGACAAATACATGTAGACCTATGACTAACAATTGGCAGGACTGCGATTGTTAGGGTTTCTTCACAATTAGGTTATTAGGAGGCTAACCTAGGACTAGGAACTCTCTTTTAATCACTTGAATTCTCGATATTTTCATGGTTAAAACCTAGGTTTGTTTGAATGGACATTTGAATAAAGATTAGGGTTTTAATAGTTGTCTTCATTAAGGACTTAAGGAAGAACAATCTAGAGATAGGTAATTGATAGTTTACTTATGCAATGAGGAAATCGGTATTCGAATCATAGTTTTGTTTAATCAACCACTCACCCTAGCTTCATTCGCATTATATTTCATCAGTCGTTACTTGTTACAAGCATAATTGAAAGTGTTAAAATCAACCCAACCATTGTTTTTGTTCAATTAAATTAAGAGCACGAATAGGTATTTACTACGCAGTCCTCGAGATCGATACTTGGGGAAACTCATTATAACTGCATCGGCAAAAATAGTACACTTGCTATTTTCCCGATCAAGTTTTTGGCGCCGTTGCCGGGGACTGCCAAAATACTGATTTACTCTTAGTTTGATTGAAATTTTATTCCTCTGCAATTAAAATTTTTCTATTCATTTGTTTATTTATTTTATATTACATTGTATTAGAACTAACTGTGTGTCTAATATTTTATGCGAGGTCAGGCCTCAGCAGAATATCTTTTTGACGCAGAAATAGAAAGAACCCTCCATGCTCTCAAGAGCAAAGCAAGCAAGACGGCCGAGGAAGAAGATAGGAATTCGACACATTCCGACTCAGAGCCAGAAGACGAGGCCATGAATCCACCTCAAGAGAGACTGCTAGGGGATTATGGAGGGACAAATGCACCAGGGGGAAGATTGACCATTGTCAACCAACCCGTTAATGTTCCTAATTTTCAGCTCCATCCGAGCACTATCACTCAGTTGGAGAAGAGATCTTTTTCTGGAAGGGTGAATGAGGATGCTAACAAGCATTTGCAACGATTCCTGACCATGAGCACTACTCTTAAAATAGATGGGCATACTGAAGAACAGAAAAAGTTGCGAATGTTTCCGTTCACTTTGGCTGATGAAGCAGAGGAGTGGTTTTATTCCCCCAGCAAAGATTACATCTTGGGAAGAGATGGAGACAGCTTTTCTAAATGAATATTTTCCAGCATCGGTGTTTATGAGAAAGAGATATGAAATCCTCAATTTCAAATAGAAGAAGGGTGAATCATTGGGAGACTCTTTCAAGAGGTTTAAGAGACTTTTGGTTGCTTGTCCTACTCATAACCTGGATCAAACCGAGCAGATGCAGATGTTTGTGAATGGTCTGAGAATCAAAACGAAGCAACTCATTGACACAGCTGCTGGTGGCTCATCTAACTTCTCAACAGCCACCGGCATCAGGAAGATTATTGAAGCGATAACTGCGAATGAACATCTGGAGTTATACGACAGGGTTTTAAGCAAGCCAGATGGAGTTATAGATTTGAAGCTGGAAGCCAATAAGCAGTTAAAAATTGAAGAAGCAATAGCTGCCGAAGTTGAAAAGAAGTTGAAAGCCATGAATATTACTACACAGCAGGTGGCTCAAGTCCAACAAGGTCAAAGTACTATATGTGATATTTGTAGTGGACCTCATCTGACAGCACACTGTCTTGCAACAACTCAGCAGATTGAGGAAATCAAGTTCCTCAAACAGAATAATCCTTATTCCAACACTTACAATCCGGGTTGGAAGAACCATCCAAACTTTGGGTGGAGGTATCAAAAAGCTAACACTCAACAACAAGGTCAGGGACAATACCAAAACCAGTATCAACAACAACAACAACAGACTCCTAAGAAGGCAGATTGTGAGTTAGCTATTGAAAAAATGGCAGCTCATAATATTCAATTTCAGGAGGAAACAAGAAACAATCACAAGAACACCTCAGCGTCAATCAAAAATCTTGAAGTTCAGATGGGGCAAATCGCTCAACAATTGGCGAATGTGCAAGCACCGGGCTCTCTGCCAAGTTCAACTGTACCAAATCCAAGAGATAATCAGGGGATGAAAGCTGTGGTGACAAGAGGTGGAAAAACTGTGGGAGATGTTGAGAACAAAGAAATTGAAGAGGAGAGTTTTCTGGAGGTAGATCTAGAAATCAGGGAGGATCGAAAAGAGACTGAGAAAAAGATAGGAAGACCTGTGGGAGAAAAAGAAAAGCCTAAAGAAGAGAAACCTAAAGTTGTCCTCCCATACCCTGCAAGAACTAAGAAGAAAGATCTGAATGAGAAAAACTTCGAAATTTTTTTGGAGTTATTCAAGAAGCTTGAGATTAACATTCCTTTTTCTGAAGCTTTAGAGCAGATGCCAATTTATGCAAAGTTCATGAAGGACATCATTTCAAAGAAACGCTCATTGGAGACTGAACCGATTATACTAACTGAAAGGTGTAGTGCTATTTTGCAGGGTCTGAAGGTTCCACTAAAGAAGAAAGACAAAGGGGCCGTAACTATCCCCTGTGCTATAAGGGATAGGACATTCAAAAAGGCATTGATTGATCTTGGCGCTGGTGTAAGTCTTATGCCTCTCTCTATTTATAACAAGCTTGACATTGGTGAAGTCAAAGATACAAGGATGACGTTACAGTTTGCTGACAATTCAATGAAAAGACCACATGGAATAGCAATGGATGTTCTTGTGAAGATAGACAAGTTTGTGTTTCCGGTTGATTTTGTGGTTCTGGATATGCTGGAAGACGAAGAAATTCCAATAATATTGGGGAGGCCTTTTCTTGAAACAGGGAGAGTCATGATAGACATGGAAGAAGGAACTATGGCCCTCAAGGTCTACGATGAAGAGCTAAAGATCAATGTTAGAGAGTCAATAAAGTTCAAAGAAGATATTGGCACCAGTAAGACTGTTGAAGTTTTGGATACATTATTCACAAACTCGGTGTGTAGCCATGTACCTGAATTACCCCTAGAGAGAGTGTTGAGTCTGGCCATTTTTTGAAAGAGATGGAGAGATTGATGAAAAGGAGTTAGAGGTTTTAGATATGATGGAAACTCAACCCAAATGGGCGAAACATACACCAAACAGGTGGGAAGATTTAAGGCATACACAACCTGGTGTAGAGAAAAAGGAAGAAAAGAAAGGGATGGAGTTGAAACAGCTACCTAACACTTTGAAATATGTTTTTCTCGATTCAGAAGAGAAATGTCCGGCAATTATCAATTCTGCCCTAAAAGTTGTGCAGGAGGAAAAACTCATACAGGTACTCAAGAGATACAAAAGTGCTATAGGATGGGCAATCGAAGACTTGAAAGACATTAGCCCTACAGTGTGTATGCACAAGATTCTAATGGAGGATGATCATAAGCCAGTCGTGCAACCTCAAAGAAGACTTAATCCAGCTATGAAGGAAGTTGTGCGTAAGGAAGTCGTGAAGTTGTTGGATGCGGGACTCATTTACCCGACATCTGACAGCTCATCGGTGAGTCCTGTTCATGTTGTACCAAAAAAGGGAGGAACAACGGTTATGATGAACGAGAAGAACGAGTTGATCCCAACCAGAACAGTCACCGGATGGAGAGTGTGCATTGATTATAGAAGGTTGAACATTGCTACAAGGAAAGATCATTTTCCCCTTCCTTTCATTGATCAGATGTTAGAAAGATTAGCTGGACACGATTACTATTGCTTCTTAGATGGGTATTCAGGATATAACCAAATTGCAGTAGCCCCTGAAGACCAGGAAAAGACCGCCTTCACATGTCCTTACAGTATTTTTGCCTACAGACGGATGCCATTCGGCTTATGTAACGCCCCAGCTACTTTTCAAAGGTGCATGACATCTATATTCGCTGACATGCTCGAGAGGAACATGGAAGTATTTATGGATGACTTTTCGGTGTTCGGGCCTTCGTTTGACGAGTGTTTGGAAAATTTATCCCTGGTCCTAGAAAGATGTCAACAGACCAACCTGATCCTTAACTGGGAAAAATGTCACTTCATGGTAAGAGAGGGAATCGTGTTGGGCCACAAGATTTCACATAGAGGGATTGAAGTGGACCAGGCGAAAGTAGAAGTGATAGCATATTTACCTCCCCCGGTAAATGAGAAGGGTATAAGAAGTTTCTTAGGACATGCGGGATTCTACCGCCGGTTCATAAGAGATTTTTCAAAAATTGCAAAGCCATTGACTAGTTTACTGGTGAAAGACACTCCTTTCGTGTTCGATAAAAAATATGGGGAAGCCTTTGAAACATTGAAGAATAAGTTGGTGACCGCACCGATAGTTATTTCTCCCGATTGGTCCCTACCTTTCGAGATAATGTGTGATGCGAGTGACATAGCAGTGGGAGCAGTGCTTGGGCAAAGAAGAGAGAAGCTGCTGCATGTTATTTACTATGCCAGTCATGTGTTGAATCCTACCCAGATGAACTATGCTACCACAGAAAAGGAATTGTTGGCAGTGGTGTATGCCTTTGACAAATTCAGATCCTATTTATTAGGAACAAAGGTAATCGTTTACACTGACCATGCTGCTTTGAAGTATTTGTTTTCTAAACAGGAATCAAAACCAAGATTGTTGCGATGGATCTTGCTGCTACAAGAATTTGACTTAGAGATTCGGGATAAAAAGGGGTGTGAAAACACAGTAGCCGATCACCTATCACGGATGTCGCCAATAATGGAGACGGAAAAGACACACCCCATCCATGATGAGTTTGTTGACGAACGAATCCTAGCTGTCACGGGAGTGCCATGGTTCGCAGACTACGCAAATTACCTGGTAGGCGGTTTTATACCTGAGGATTTTGATTTTAACAAAAAGAAAAAGTTTGTTCATGATTGCAGTTCTATTTGTGGGACGAGCCATTCCTGTATAAGAGAGGGGTGGATGGATTAATCCGCAGGTGTGTCCCAGAGGAAGAGCAGAGAGAAGTCTTGAAAGCTTGTCATGATTCAGACTATGGGGGACACTTTAGTGGAGACCAAACAGCTGCAAAAGTCCTCCAATCTGGATTGTATTGGCCCACTTTGTTCAAAGACGCCCAATTAATGGTGAAAGAATGTGATAGATGCCAAAGGACTGGAAATATTTCTAAAAGAAACCAAATGCCACAGAAGGGTATGCTTGAGGTGGAATTGTTTGACGTGTGGGGCATTGATTTCATGGGACCGTTTCCGCCATCATTCGGGAAAAACTACATCCTAGTCGTTGTGGATTATGTGTCGAAATGGGTAGAAGCTGTGGCACTACCTACAAATGATGCGCGAGTAGTGGTGAGTTTTCTCAAGCATAACATCTTCTCGAGGTTTGGAGTGCCTAGGGCACTTATCAGTGATGAAGGGACACACTTCTTAAACAAGCTCATGGAAAACTTGTTGAAGAAATATAATGTGAAACACAGGATTGCAACTCCATATCATCCTCAAACGAGTGGGCAAGTTGAAGTGTCCAATAGACAAATCAAGCAAATCTTGGAAAAGACTGTGAGTGCGTCAAGGAAGGATTGGTCTGTAAAGTTGGATGATGCACTGTGGGCGTACATAACTGCTTTCAAAACACCCATCGGTATGTCTCCTTATCAACTGATTTATGGTAAAGCTTGTCACCTGCCTCTTGAACTTGAGCACAAGGCGTTTTGGGCCTCCAAGTTATTAAATTGCGACCTTGCAAAAGCCGGTGAATCCAGAATTCTCCAACTGCATGAGTTAGAGGAATTTCGTAATCAGGCTTACGAGAATGCCAAAGTGTATAAGGAACAAACAAAAAAATGGCATGATCAGAGAATACTGGAGAAGGAGTTTTGGGAGGGTCAACAGGTGCTGTTGTTCAACTCCAGATTGAAGTTATTTCCCGGAAAATTGAAGTCCCGTTGGTCCGGTCCGTTTGTAGTGCATAAAGTCTTTCCCCATGGGGCGATTGAAATTCAGAATCCCCACAATGGAGATGTTTTCAAAGTGAATGGACAAAGGTTGAAGCCCTATTATATAGGACTAGAACCGGGATTGATTGATCATGTGCGTCTCACCGGATGAGGGGCCCAGCCGTCGAGCCATGCGACGATAAACGAAGCGCTTCGTGGGAGGCAACCCACGGATTTTCACTTTCACGCATTTTATTTTTGTTTGTTTTGTTTTCTTTGTTGTTAGTAGGGAACGAGAGATTGGATAAGCTAGAGTACATAGCATTTGATGCGGAAAACAACAATCGACCAAGTGCACCCGAAAATAGCATGGAAATTTCAAGTTTTGACCGAAACAGAGCACCCACACGGGTGCCCGTGCTCAGCAACACGGCCCGTGTGGTTTTCAGCGTGGATCATGTGATTTTGGGAAGAAACAGAACATCAACACGGGTGCCCGTGCTCAGCAACACGACCCGTGTTGTTTTCCCTGGAGCAGAAAAAAATTGGAACGTCTCAGATTATCAACACGGGAGCCCGTGTTCCGGAACACAGCCCGTGTTGTTGTGCACGGGTTTGAATTTTAAATTTGTTTTTTTTTATTTTTTGTGGACCCCACTTGGTTTATAACTTCTTTTCCCAACTTTCCTCTCACTTTTATTGTTTTTTATTTCTTCAACCTTCTTCCTCCACTAGAACCCTAGCCTCCATAACCACTCAAGAAGAAAAAGCTTCACTATCACCATCAAAAACTGCTCCAAACAATTTTTCCTCTTCACCAAAGTGACTCCAATTTTCATCCTCTACTCAGTCACGGTTTTGGTTTTTCCTAATTGTGTGTTATTATTTTTCGGAATTTCTCTCTTGTAGGTTTCAAGCATGCCTCCCAAAAGAGCCACACGCGGCAAGGAAGTTGGTGATTCTTCCAGACCACAACAGCGAGCACGCCGCATTCCTAATGCACACGATCTGGTGTTTGACAAACCGGAACACCGTAAGCGGTACGAAGCACTTGCTAAGCGTAAGTTACTTCCAACAAGGTACATTTGCAATGAAACTCTGGATAAATTATGATTAAGAGAAGAGATCCATCGCATGTTCGATAACTTAGGCATGTTAGAGTTTATGCAATTCGAAGCACCTACTTTTGAGAAAATTACTCTAGAATTTTTGAGCACTGTTGAATTTAAACTGAGACGCAGGTGGAATGGCTCCGAAACGGAGTATTATGGTGATTTGATTTTTCAGCTCTTTGGTGAGGAGCACACCATGTCTTTGCAGGACGTTGGAGCCGCTCTCAAACTTCCTTCTGCTGGCCATGGCGCGCCCCGAGAAACTTTTGCATCCGCACGGACTACGACATCGGTAAATCGGTTATAACCCGAGCACTGCTAAAGCATCGGGTATTCACAATCCTTGTTTTAGGTATGCCCAGAAGGGACTCGCTTTTACACTTTTTGGACGCGGAGATAGTACCGGTGTTGCTGCCAAAAGAGAACTCTTCTTCTTATATTGCATGACAGAGAACAGCCGGGTGAATGTCGCTGCCTTTGCCGCTAATCACCTGAAGCAAGTTGGACATGCCAGCACCGGTGACATTTCAGTGGGTGGGATGATCACTCAGATCGCGGATCATCTTAATTATGGTCGGTTATTGATGGAAGAACCGGCTATGGCAGGTAAGAAGATTGACATGCAAAACTTGGTCAATCAAGGTATGATTGTGGTTCATCTCAGGTATTATTCCCTTGTTAGCCGTGATCACCATATTCTTGCATTACCAGCTCCGATTTTATTAGTATTGCAAATGTTGCTAAGCGGCTCTATGCGCCGGTCCTTCGTTAGGGAGAGTCCTCCTCGTGATCATCGGCCAGTGACGAGATGGAGGATGACACCCCACTCAAGCAGTTCAGCCCACCACCCCAAAGTTTTACCCGACCGGATGTGGGATCGCCCTATGTCTCAAGACCGGGGTGGGTGCAATCGAAATAGGTGCTCTTCGCATCGAGCAAACAAGGCAAGGTGTGGAGCTGTTTCGACAAGGCGTTGTTATGGATGACATACAGACCATGATGCAGCGCCTCATGTTACATTTTCCGCACGACCCTCCACCTCCTCCATCTCAGTGAGTTTTGTGAGTCGCCTCTACTTGGGCTTAAAACATTGAGGTCAGTGTTTAATTCAGGTAGGGGAGGCTCACTATTTTAGTTTATATATTTTGTTTTTGTTTTGTTCGCATTCCTTTTCGTTTTATAGTTTTATGCTTTCCATTTTTACTTCATTTTATATTTTACTTCATTTTATCTGTCCTTGGTTTGTTCTGTTGTTTTGTTTTGTTGCACGGTCACTATTATGTTACAGATTGATTGATAATTGTTGAATGAAGATGGAACTGACAACGAGTGTTTGAACGACACTACCCTTACTTGATCTCCTAAGGAACCCCGGAAGTTGACACAACTAAAGGATTAAAGGTCGGACACAAGTTAGTGGAACTGAACCGAAATTGTCGGGTGGTAGGACCGAGTCGAAAAAGAAGCCACATGACACAAGGGGGACTTCTGAGTTTGCAAGCTTAACCAACATGGTGAGATTACCAAAGGCCAAATATATAAATATCATCATGAGAGATCGGGCAGGTATGACTTTATCATTCTGATTTTGTGTATGTTCTTTTAGCACAACACATCATGACGACACACACTGAGGCATGTTGTTTGTTTAACCTTGAGCCTTCTAGCCTACCCGTATTAAATGTTATCCCTCGTGAACCATGTTGAGCCTATTTGCAATTTTCATGTTTGTTTGTTGTGTCCCCGTTGTAATAAACCCCTTGTTAACCTTTCACCACATTTGTCTCACCATTGCTCGGCATGATTGTGATTAATTTCAAGTATTGCACGAATTTAAGTTTGGGGTAGTCGTTCATAAAAATTAAGGGCAAGTAAGTGAACAAGTTTCAAGAAAAATAATATAGCTGGAAAAAAAAACTAATGGAACATGAAAGTTCTAAAAAAAAAGAAGAAAAAGAAAAGAAAGAGAACACTTGCCTAAATGTCGGACTCTAGCTAGTACTTGCTCAAAGTAAACATGAGTAAAGATGAGTCAAAACGAATGAACCCCAAAATATACGAATGCAGCATAAAATTGAAGAAAAGTTACATGAATGTCGAGCCAAAAACCTTTGTGATCCAATTTCCTTGTTTATCCCACCGTACCTAAGCCCCGTTACAACCCAAAGACCTCAAAAAGTGTGTGAAATCTGTATGTGTAGTGTGAGTAGAATTTATTCAAAGTTAAGAATGATATTGCATGCTTCAGTCCTTGAGTGAAAAATCGTAACCTCGAGAGATTTGGTGAGAGTGTGAAAAGCTTGCGGTGAAGTAGTCTTCGATGTGGAAGTGTGGTAGAGATTGATTCGGAAGCTTCTTGATCGGGAAGGAAGAAATTAATTTGCGAAAGACACAGGTTGTGTTGTGGAAAGAAGAAATTCGTGGGTGACCTCTGTTGGACTCAATCATTACTCGAGGACAAGCAATGAGATAAGTTTGGGGTTGTGATCGGTCACCATTTCTAGTAAGTTTCTGTGTTCTATTCGACGTAAATTCATCAATCTGGTAACATCTGTGGTTGTTTTTAGTTGCTTTTAATGAAGTTAATGTGTCTTTGGTTATTTTAGTCTTGTGCATTTTTGAGTTTAAGTGTCTTTAAAAGTATGTCTTTTATGATTCTTTTGGGTAGTCTCAGTGTTTCAGGTTAATGCATGCGATAGAAGGAACTTGTGGCAGGACGATAAGCACCTTGGAAGGCTGAAAGTTGAAGATTTTGAAGATTTCAGAAGTCAACACGGGCACCCGTGTTCATCAACACGGCCCGTGTTGAAAGGCCAGTGGAAAGCGCAAAATGGACACAAACAGGGGATCAACACGGGCACCCGTGTTCATAAACACGGCCCGTGTTGAAAAGCAAGGGGAAAGCGCAAAATGGATATAAAACAGTGGATCAACACGGGCACCCGTGTTCATCAACACGGCCCGTGTTGAATGGTCTGGAGCATGCAATTTTGACTTAGAGATCAACACGGCCCGTGTTCATCAACACGCCCGTGTTGAATGCCGATGTGGAACCCGAATTTTTCTTATTTTGGAGCTTGTGTTGTCATTAAGGGTACTTCCGACTTTTGCCTAAAGGAGAGGAGAACAGAGACTATTAGAAGGGATTTGAGGTTAGGAAAACGGACTTTTGAAACGAACGAAAGAAATATCAAGAAAAAAGAAAGCTACAGAGAGGAATTCAGAGACGGCGAGATTCAAGGGCAACAACCATTGAATATCAAAGTCATCACTCTTCTTTGTAATGTTTAACTCTATTTCAATGTTTTCTTTTAATACTATGAGAGGCTAAACCCCCCAAGGCTAGGGGGTGGTCCTGATTTGATCATTGTATGAATTTGGATACTTGATTTCCTTAAATGCATGTTTTTATAATTCAATTTAATTGTGTGGCGTTCTTATGATCATGTATCGGACAAATACATGTAGACCTATGACTAACAATTGACAGGACTGCGATTGTTAGGGTTTCTTCACAATTAGGTTATTAGGAGGCTAACCTAGGACTAGGAACTCTCTTTTAATCACTTGAATTCTCGATATTTTCATGGTTAAAACCTAGGTTTGTTTGAATGGACATTTGAATAAAGATTAGGGTTTTAATAGTTGTCTTCATTAAGGACTTAAGGAAGAACAATCTAGAGATAGGTAATTGATAGTTTACTTATGCAATGAGGAAATCGGTATTCGAATCATAGTTTTGTTTAATCAACCACTCACCCTAGCTTCATTCGCATTATATTTCATCAGTCGTTACTTGTTACAAGCATAATTGAAAGTGTTAAAATCAACCCAACCATTGTTTTTGTTCAATTAAATTAAGTGCACGAATAGGTATTTACTACGCAGTCCTCGAGATCGATACTTGGGGAAACTTATTATAACTGCATCGGCAAAAATAGTACACTTGCTATTTTCCCGATCAGTTAACATGCTTTCTAACGCTTCGAACGGGGACTCAAACGGAGCTACGGTTTAAAAGTTATGAATTTTTGAAATTTTTACAAAATTGCAAATCCTGACATCATACACTAACACCACAAACCCCATTAAACACCAATTAAATTTATTTCCAGAACATGAAACTTTTTTGCAAAATATCACACTGTAATATCTTTCCCCAGGTTCAAACGGCGCGTCAAACGCATACTTGAAGCTTAAGTAATGAATTTTTGAAATTTTGAAAAAAATGTTGTTTTCGCGAGCTCGCTTAACGGGATAATGCCGCTTTGCAGAATCATCTGAAACCAGAAAAATTTCCTACGTAGACAGTATTTTTCATGTCCGATTTCTCCACCCAAAAACACCTTTTAACATCCAAATTACTACGATTTAAGGCATTATAACCTATACCTAACTAGCATGTTATTCACAAACATAAAAACCTGATTTCAAACATCAATATCATGATTTCACATTTCAGAACCTATATATATCAAAACATAGAAATTGAAATTAAAGTCCCTAATTCACTCCACTACCCATTACGCGTTATCACGCAATCCCATAATAACAAGAATTCCCACCCTTACCTTGGATGTAGACACTTTTTAAGCTCTTTCTCTTCTTCTCCTCTTTTCCTCTTTTCCCCTCTTCTCTTATTTTCACAATACCAACTATTTGTCTTACAATCCTCACTAACTCTAATTTTCCTCTATTGGACTTATTTCATTTTCACACTAAACCTTCACCAAGGCCCAATCATTTAATAACTCTATTCTCACACTTATTAACCCAATACACCCAAACACGTATTAATCCAAATAATTCAAATATTTAAAAAATCATACTATTAATTAATTATTATATCACATAATAATTAATAAAATAAATAAATAATAAAATAATAAATAAAGAAAATCAGGGTGTTACACCAACACTAGAACAATGTCCTATCAAAATTAGACGTAAGTCCTATCAACATGGCGGACCAATGTCCTAATGCTATGAATGCATGATGAACAATCAACATAATATTCGTAACCACAACTAGTCAAGAGCATCATATGATTCATAAAATCATACATCATATTTTATTAATACATACCCATATATATATATATATATATATATCCATCATAGAAAAATCAGGGAAAACACATCATAATATTCATTTTATTCTGCTTAAAACAATAAAGAAAACAAAAAAAATGTTAGCTGCCCCTCGTCCGAGGCTCGCTTGACGAAGATGGGGAGACACCTCCTCCCCCTTACATTTTCCAAGAGCACCTTTTCCACCCTTTCCTCATCCTTTTGTCTTGCCCAGCGAAGCTCACGCCCGCCTTCTCACCGTCTAGAGACACTGGGGATAAAATTCTTCCCATACATTTTTCCAAGAACACCTAAAATCACATGTTTCTTCCGCCCAGAGATCGCTCGGCGCTGCTCAAGAGAAATATCTTTGCTCGGCGTTGCATGTGGCGAGCCCGACGACGTTGCAAAAATAGGGTTTTCCTGATACACTTCTGCACCTGTTAAGTCCCAAATTTCTACACAATTTTATACCAAAACATACCCAATTCACCACAAATCAACATGTTATCATATAATCAACATCAAATACATTATTATCTCATTATAGGAATCAATTCATGGTATGTTACACATCATAATTCACCAATTTCATCACAAATCATCATGTAATCAATTCAACACAAACCTCAAACAACCTACATACATCTAAACCCCGTATTAATTATAATAACCATGATCACCTCCTTACCTTAGATTCCCAATGATCCATCTTTCCTATTAGCATTCTACAACGATTTCTGCTTGTTTCCTCGTGCCCTAACTTTCCTTCATTGTTTCTCTCCCAACTCGATTTTACATAATGATTCACCCAAAATCTAAATTCTCCCCTTTTGTCATTCTTACTCCTTGGACCCCCTATTACGGTCTTCCCATTACATCCTCACTTACTCCCCACAAGTTACCAACATGCCCATATCATCTCTACTTCATATTATTCCATTATTTTAACAATAATAATAATTATTAATTAATTGTCTAAATTATAAAATACTCATATTCACCTAATTTCAACATTACCCCACAACATAACATTACAACACACATCATACTCAATAAAACATCATATATTCACAAATAATTCAAAAGTACTCATAATAAATTAATTAAATATATAATTTTGAAAACTGGGGTTTTACAGGGCAAAGTATCTATGAAGAAAGAGTTACATGTGAATTTCTTGGTTGACCTTCACTAGGGTAGATCAATACTTAGGCCAAGATGTTATGGTGTATGTGTGGGTAAGAGGGAAACATGCTTGTGAGTGCTTGATTGGAGTTTCTTCACTGGTGGAACTAGAGATTTTACTGTGGAACAAACAACACTCAAAGTTGCTTCAAGTAAAGTCACACATGAGAAAGTATGTTCCAACAATCAACACACTTTCATACTATCTGTCTTGGACATTTTTGATTTTATAACACAAAAAACAATTGATTTTTTTTACAAAGGTTTATGAATAAAAATATTATATCTCCCTGATTTATGAATGTAATTTTTAAGAGAAATGAAGTTTTTGAATAAGAAGAAACAAAAAAGTAAAAAAAATTTAATAAAGAAAACTTGAACACGAAGAAGGAGACCAATGAAAGTAAGTTTTTGTGACTTAAGGTTTTTACTCTCTCTATTTTCGAGTTTGATTTTAGATGTGTGTTTTGCTAAATGGAAGGGAGTGTAAACGAAAATGAAGAATGGTTAGATTGATACAAAATTTGGTATTAATGGTGGATATAATAAACAAAATAAAGTGTAATAATATCCATTGGTTCGGTTTCATCAGTTTGGCGACTTTTAAAAACTAAAATCTAAAACCGAAAACCGAACCACAACGGTTTTCATTGGTTTGGTTTGATTTTTGAATCGAACCACAAAGAATCAATTTTATATTGATTTGGTTTGGTTTGGATTGTCGGTTTGATTATTTTTCTGATCAACTTAAACCCCTAGCCTAGACCAAACAAATATCTCAACTATAAAGAGAGTCTTAAAGTGATTCAGAAACTAGTGCTAACACCCACAAATCACAAAGTAAATTAACTTACAAATAAGAATAAAAAAATTGAAAAAATTATACAAATCTACAACTTTAATGTGAATCAGATATCTCTTTGTTCAAATTTTATTTTGAAGATCCCAACAACCAAAAATTACCTTTAGGTTTCAAATTTTCTTCCTACAAGAAGGGAGCTCAAAACCAACACTATCATAATTCAATCAAATTCTTTAAAATAATACTTTGCAATTAACTTTTTTTCTCTTCTTTTTAATAGGTTATGTGTAGAGAATTTTATGTTATGCTCATTATATATATAAAAAAACTGTTGCGTTGTGATTTGCACACATAAATTTTTTCTCATTTTCTCTAAAAACGAATTTAATTTTCTATTTCTGACACTGAGATTCTCCTCTTAACTATTTCTTCTTTCCATTTCCACTGTTCTCTCCGTGACTCAACACCTCCGTCGTTTTAACAAACGCGTTGACCTCTTTCTCGGGTTCCGTTCCTCAAATCCAAAGTTTTCATCTTTCACAAAATTCCAAACTCAAAACACAATCTTTACTCAAATGGGTTTCTTCCGAATTTTCAGATTCCTCTAAACCCATCTGGGTTCAATTTTCTGTCTGTTTTCTTTTGTTTTTCTGTGTTGATGGATAACACGGATTCGAAGGTTGTTAAAGATGGTAAGAGCTACATGATGGATAAACCTGTGGTGGTGAGTCGTGTTATGGATGGTGAAAAAGTTGAAGATCATGTGAATGGTGAAGATGATAGTGATTGTAATTCTTTGTTGCCTCCTAGGAGAGGTGGGATGTCACGGAATTGTAATAAGATAAGAAGGAAAGTTCAGTGGAATGATAAGAATGGTAATAAGCTTGCTGAGGTGTTGGAATATGAACCGAGGTAATTATTGCTGCTGCTGTTGTTGTTGTTGTTGTATGTTTTTGGTTTTTATGTATGACAATGATCTGAATTAGTGAATTGTTGTGTTTTGCATTAATTGATTTGATTTTCCTTTTATAGTAACTTGGTTCCGATTTTATAATTTCAATGTCCACTTGGTTCATTCTTGAACATTTATGATGTGCTAATTTGACTTTTTTTCTTCTTCTTTTCTTTTGTATTCTCCCCTAGTTTAGAGCATGTTGAATGATTTTGAATTTTTATGCTTCAGTTTTAAATTGCGGTTGCGGTTATGTTGCGAAAGTTTATGTTACGGTTAAATACGGTCGAAATTGCAGTTGTGATCATGTTTTTAAATTGCTTTCGCGGATGTGGTTGCCCATGTTGCGAACGTGGTCATTGTGGTTGCTGTGAGATGCATTGTGAGCGTTGCAGCGTGAATTTTAATTGGGGATGTGGTTGCCCATGTTGCGAACGTGGTCATTGTGGTTGCTGTGAGATGCGTTGTGAGCGTTGCAGCGTGAATTTTAATTGGGAGGTGTTTGAGATTTACCGTTGAATAAAACTCAATATTAAGATTTTTCATCACATAGGAAGTAAATTGAGTTTTTGGGTTCTGATGAAAATACTAGAAGAAATATGGGTAAAACTGTAAATTGAGTTTTTGGGTTCTGATGAAAATACTAGACGGTCAGACGCATAGTTTTAATTCACTGCAATTGCGGTTCGACGCAGTTGCGGAGACTACCATGTCAGCAATATTGCTGCCGCAATTATCGGTGCACACTGCAAGTTAAAACCATGTTTGTGATTGTAGAGACCTCAAAATCCGTTATAACCATGATTATGCTAAGGTGATACATTTTGGACAAAAAGAAACTTGTCTAGAATAAGTTGATGAAAGTTTGGAAACTTTGAATTATGTTCATTATGTTTGAACTAAATGTATTAATGATAATATCAGGATTAGAATAACATAATTTAGCTTTCAAGTCTGTATCTGAAAAGTCAAGTTGAAGTAGAAATAAGGAACTGATAGAGCTTAGGTACTTCTTCTGTATTATGTTAATATTTACATGACATTTGTAGATTGTTTATGTATGTGATTTTAGATTGTTTTTCAGTTGGTACTTGGTCTTAATTTTTATATTTTTTTTCCTTGTTTTCTTCTTCTATTTTCACTGTTTTCTCATTTGACTTTTAGACTTTTCTGTCACTGCTGAAAATTTCCATCATAGTGAATGGGAAGAGAAGACTTCTGTTTTTCTTTTTCTTTTTGTAAAATTGTTTCAACTTCTGGTAGTTGAGTATAACAATCAACCTTATATGCATTCTTGATTGAGATAATATCATAACTTTCTCACATCTGGTCTCCCGAATGTGTCTGCAGTGATGTCAGCGACTCAGAAGACGAAGGAGATTCTGATTCTTGTATCTGTACAATAATGTAGAAATCATCTTGATATTAGTTGTCTCAAACACTCTGGATTATTCAGGGTCATAATTGTAGCTTATCTACCCTGAATTTAACCAATTTAGAGACAAGACATGTTAGAATTTTGTTCTGAGGCAGGGCCACATAGTCCAATAACCACGACATGTGGCTTCTAATGTCTACCGATACTTGAATTCAGTTCATCTTACTGAGTTTCGAGATGATTTCTTACAAGGGCTTTGGAATGAATCTTCGGACGTAGGTTGAAAGAGCCTGCGAGACTCAAACATATCAAGTGCGGAGAATAGAGGTATTACAGATTTGAACCTGCGTCCAAGAACATCAAATGTTTTCACAATTTTTAGGATCTCTGCTGCACTTAAGGTGATTCAAGTATTCACTCCCAAGTAACTGCTGAAACCTGATCCATCATCGTGCTCTCGATTCTTGAAGTTTGCATTCACTTCTACCTTTAACATGAATCTACTTTCTTGTTAGACATATGAGTTTTGTACACAATGTCTAGGAAACGGACTATTCGACGTGTCTAGCTTGACAATATCTTTGTAAATTTTGTATTAAATATGAATGAATTAGGAAAGCTTCTCATGAGGTACATCTATTATAAATCTATAAAAATCAAAGTACCATTAACTTACCATTATAACCTAATTAGTAAATTTAATTTTAATCTAAATTTAAGGGTATTTTAGTAACTTTTTGAAATACTTGCACCACATTCATTTGAGGCTGATGTGTCACTCTCAGGTTTTTTTTCCAATTTATAATTTCTTTCCCACACTTTTAAAACAATTTTCAACTAACCTAATACTCCCTAATTATCACCTATCGTTAACCTAATAATCACCTAAGCAAGCATTGGTTAAACGAAACATCATGAGCCACTTTCCTTCCCCATGTCATTAACCTAAGTTCTGTGAATCCAATTTGAACTTGCTATGGGAACCCAAACGTTCTTCTTCTTTCTTGCAAAAGTTGGAAAGGAAAAACAAATTCAAATTCAAATGTAACATTAAAATTTGTCTTTTCTCAATGAACTTTCACTATCCTCCATGCATCGATGATTGAGTTTTAGTAACAGAGTCCTCTCTTTAAATCAATTGCTATCTATTATCACAACCCATTCTTTAAACAAGAAAACTCTCTTCCTTAGTCTCTAAATATATCACAAAATCATTGAACACATTCCACCACAACAACCACAAAGTCATAATGATGATTGCCACGATTCAAACAAAGACACCTCCGGTGCCGCTGCCGTTGCGCTGGAACTGACATCAATGGTGGTTTTGATATATTTTTGAATGACGACGATTGTCGTGATGATGATGTTCATTGTGAACGTTTGGACATCAACGACGAAGAGTGCTTTGAGCAGTCAAAGGTTGGCTCATATTTTATTACCTGTAAGTATACAAATCTCTTTTTCTATTTAATCATAACTTATAATTTTACTACAAACCTCAATGAACCTTAAGTGTTCGATGAAATGTCTCTGATAGTGACTGAGTTTTCTTAAAAAAATATTCCAAGATATAAGACAACTTAGAAATTTTTTTAGTTTAGGATGAATTGAATATTAGTTTATGTTAGTTTATGTTTTGGTTTAGGATAAATTGAACCACAATACACTTGGATATTTTGATGTTGCTATTGAATATTGTTGAATTATTTGGATCATTTTGATAAATGATGTTTACATAATTTTTGAATTGATGCAATGCAGGTCCCAATTAAAAGGAATGAAATAGGTATTTCTCCAGGTGCGATATCTCAGAGGCCCCTATTAGTTTTAATCCAAGTCATGCTTTGAGGAGTATCCTTAGCGCGCGAGGTTGTCAACAAAGGTTCTCCATGGTGGAATGGAAATGATGAGTAGGTTAGGATGTGGAAAGACAACTGAGGTCCCAAAGAATTTCAATTTCAAGCCTCAAAGTCCAGTCAATGTTTTGGATGTTGCTGCTAATGTTTGTGAGCTTTTTGATTTGGATGTTGGCTGCTGGAACAGAAGCTTAGTGCAAGAGTGTTTTATACATTTTGTGGCGACGCATATTCTTGATATTCCATTGTCCCTTTGGACGACGAGTATTCTGTCAGTTCTGCGTATCATTTTCTGTTCCATAACAAGTTAAGTTAAAAGGAAGGTTCTTCAAGTGTTCCTCACCATGAACTTTTGAAGAAAATCTGGAATGCGAACCTGCACTAATTTGATTAAACCCAATGAACTATGAATATATCAATTTATTGTGAAAAATATACTTACTTTTAGGTTGTTTCTTCTTAATACTTTGTATAATTTTTTATCTTGAAACAGAAAACAAAATGATGCTTTAAAAAGAAACAAAATTATGCATTAAAGACAATTTGGTTCCATTATCTATGGATTTTATTTAATTTGTGGCTGCAGTGTTATTGGAGCAATTTTGATCATAATAGGACTTGGAGCGGAAATAGTAATTGAAGGTGATAAATGTCATCAAGATGCAAAAGTATCGATCTACTAAAGTTTTAAGGGTGGCAATTGTTAGTGCTCCAAAAGTTTAAACGTATGTATATTATTAAGAGAAAGAAGTTTAAACATGTACTCCGTATGTTTACAATTGTTTTATGATAAAGATAGTTTTGTTTTGAGATTGATATTGTTTTTATTATAAAATCATTCCAATTTAGTATATTTTCATATTTATATTCATTCAAGTTATTGTGCTCCTGTTATGAATTCCATAAGATCTATGATGTATCCTGTGTAGCAAGATTGGAAAGAGCTTAGGCCAATCCGGTGAAGAACATAAGCATAACTATATATGCAACTTAGACCGGCCAACTATCGGAATTCTAGCAAAAACTACACATTTTGTAGCAAGAGGTTGGGGTGTCATACTACATTTATATAGCAGGTACTCTACCCGGTAGAGGCAAAAATGCAAACTTGAAGCTAAAAATTTGAACTATGAATTTTCTTAACATGAAGATGAGTTGAGTCACTGTTCACTTTCTGTATTGTATTTGAGGCACATACAATACTTCTACCAGTAAACTATTTGCTTCATAACCTTTTAGAAATATAGTTTTCGTGACTTAATTATAATTCAAATTAAATAAAATGATTAATAAATATTTTAATGTAATTAAATGAAAAATTTATTTTTAAAGTAATTAAATGAAATAATTATTTCTAATATAATTAAATGAAATAGATATAGACATTATAATTTAATTTTAAATAAATGCATTCAATCATTATAATTAGCTTTTGTATATTTTAAGTGGATTTAATTTCATGATTTACTTTAATCTTTTTTTCTATAAGACAAAACTTAAAATATTTACTGTAATATTTTTATAAAAATTTTTAATTCAAAATAAGTATTTATTCATGTTTTTTAAGTATACATCCTTAACGACATTAATCAATAAAAAATATGGGTCGTATGTTTTTTTAAGTTGCAACTTCTGACTCCTCTTCAGAAGTTGCAACTTCTGACTCACTCCTCTTCAGAAGTTGCAACTTCTGACTCCTCTTCAGAAGTTGCAACTTCTGACTCCTCTTCAGAAGTCTCAACTTCTGTCTCCCATTCAGAAGTTGTAAATTCTGACTCCCATTCAGAAGTAGCAACTTCTGACTCCTCTACAGAAGTCTCAACTTCTGACTCCTCTTCAGAAGTCTCAACTTTTGTCTCTCATTCAGAAGTTGCAACTTCTGACTGTTCGCGTTAAAAGGTGACGCGCCATGAGGATGCGAACGTGAGTTCGGATCTTCTGGTACGCAACGATTTAAATCTTTTGATTTGTTTATAAAGATGCCGCGAGCATCAAGCTTTATTATTTTCAACACAAGAAAGATGATTTAATGATTATGAAAAGGGAAAGTGAAATACCCTCAATTGATATTGGTATGCGAACGACTAGCGCAAACTAGACATAACGCATTGGGAGATTCTGAGTAAGGGGATTGGTATATAAAGGAATAGATGGAGCACCCTAAATATATGTAGTTATCTACACTTTATATATGAATACATTTGATATGTTGTGTGTTTTTAATTGCTATTTCTATGATTGGGAAAGTTTCTCCTTTGGGATTTTAAGAAAGAGATTATGTGGGATTCTAGGTTTATTATTATTGTGCTCGCAAAGATCCGTGGATCTTCGCATACATATCCTTAGTGGGAATCGAGCATTTGTAGCTCGGATCTCTGTGGTTCTATGGTTTGTTTGGTCCGAGGAGATAGAAATTTGCTCGGCAAGGATGAGACCTTGTGCCTACGTATTCTCAAGAGGATGTTGAGAAAGTCAGAGCAATCGTAGTTCCCACTTATGCTAGTGGAAAGCAAAGGGATGTTAGTTTAAGAGACAGACAAATGTCATCTTAATGAAAAATGTATCTAATCTATTTCATCACATACATTTTTGAAAAGTTTGATTGATTGAAATCTTTCGTCGTAAGTATTAGGTGTTTTGCTTGAGTGTACAAGCGTTACCACTTACATGTTTAAGAAAGATGTTTGAAAAAAGATGATTGAATCTTTTAACTGTAAGCATTGGGTGTTTTGCTTGAGTGTACAAGCGTTACCACTTACAATTAACAGATGTTTTTTGTTTGAAAACAGTTTGAAAAGTTTGAAAAGTTTGAAAAGTTTTTGACTGTATGTGATGTGATAGATGAGATACTTCTTCCATAGAGATGATAGATGTCTAAATCTCAAGGAGAAATTGATTGGATTAAAGGGATGCTTTTAAGAAGCCCGTGGGTCCTTGTATTGTTAGCCCAAGAGGAGGCATTCCGAGGGTCATCGAGGGTCATCGAGGGTCCTTGTATGAAGCTCAAGAGGAAGCTATAGGGTATGGCTGTCTTTGGCTTGAAAGGGATTTCACCGAGAAATCATCCTTTTCTGAATAAGAGCAATTTCACCGGGAAATTTTACTCTCTGGGGAATTTGAAAGTGATTTCACCGGGAAACCATCCTTTCAGGGTTCTATCTTAGCGCGGGTGATTCTTTGTATTGGAAGCCCAATAGGAGGCTGTTAAGAGATTTCCTGTCTCTTTCATTGTATGATGCCCAAGAGAAGGCTAAACTCAATGAGGAGTTCTTTTGAACGAAGCCCAAGAGGAGGCTGACTCAACAGGGGAGTGTTTGTCTTATATGAAGCCTAAGCGAAGGCTAACTCTGTGGGAGAGTTTCTTTGTACAAAGCCCAAGAGAAGGCTGACCCATGCTGGGGATAAGTTATCTTGTATGAAGCTCAAGAGGAAGCTATAGTGTGGGGAACCTATTGATTAGTCTAATTGTTATGTTATTTATTAGACAGTTTGTATAAACAGGTGTGTGTGTGTGATGTGTATTCACAGGAGTTTATGAAGGAAATATAAACAATGCATGATGTTTATTTACAGCAGTTTATGAAATATAAACAAGTGTTTGTGAAACGAACGTTTAAAACGAGCGTAACTTGATTATTTACAAGTTTGAATTGTGTACAAGGAAATGAATATGTACACGAACGAGTTTTTATGTACAGACAAAGATGGATGTACATAGGAGGGTTGGGACTTACACTGTAAGAGAGGCCCATTGATTTGAAAGCAGTTTCACAAGGAATAATGCTCCTTTCAATACCAATGGTATTTAGTGTAAAATGTACAGATGAAACAGAAATGATTGATCAAAGTTTTATCTGTAAAAAGTATTTTCAAAAGAAAGAGTATCTGTATTATGTACAGATAAAAAGTTTTGAAAAAGAAGTATCTGTGTTATGTATAGATAAAAAGTTTGTTTAAAAAAATGTTTGACAAAAGTTTGATATGTACAAGGAAATATTATGTACATAAAAGAATGTTATGGGACTTACACCGTGATGGAGGCCCATTGGTTTAAAAGAAATCTTGCTCAGGAGAAACCTTCCTTTAGAACCAATGGTTTCAAAGATGACAAACGAATGAAAACAAATGAAAGAAATTTGTTTATGTTTGGATATTGACGAAGATGTTTTGAATATGTACAAATAAAGCTAAGTATGTACATAAAGGGTTGGGACTTACACCATAAGGAGGCCCATGATCGATCGAGAAATTCGAGAGAAACGAATTCGTTTTATCGCTTTGAATTGGATCGATTATGGTAAAAAGATGCAAGTTTGATGAAATGTTTTGAAAAATGATTTGAAAATGTTTTTGAGAATGTGAAGTTGATTTGTGAAAGGTTTTGAAAAAAATCGGAAGTCGAAAACTTGAAAAATTCACCTTTTAAGGAGGTTTGAAAAGTGTTCTAACGTCGTTTTCTCGATTAAAATTTAATCAGATGAAAATATTTTTGGATTTTTTTGACATAATCATAAAATATATATATTAAATGACAAGTGTGCAAAAAATCATCTCAAAATGAGAAGTTTTGATTGGTTAAAAAAATTGTTGAAGTTTTTGTGAAAAAACATGAAAAATTGGAAAGTTTGTAAAAAGAATGGTCTTGAGAGGGATTGAACCCATGACCATTGGGTGGGGCACGTGGCAGAGAACCTTAAGAGCAAGCCAGGGACCAACTGAGCCAGCGCGTTTGAAATGTTAGTGGACCAGCACACGTGTTGATATGGTATTGGAAAGTTTTGAAGAAAACATGAAAAATTGAAAACTTTGTAAAAAGAATGGTCTTGCTGGGTTTTGAACCCATGACCATGAGGTGATACGCGTGTCACAAAGCCTTAAAGGCAAGCCATGAACCACTGAGCCAAACGCGTTTGAGTTGTTAGTGGATTAAAAACACGCGTTAATATTATATTGGTTAATTTGAAAATTTAAAAACTGAAGAACATCAAGAACACGCGCGAATTTCTGGGCTTGTGTTTGATTCTCAGTTTCACGAATTCGAGCTATCTCCTTCGTTTCTCAACCAAATGGCACGATGTAAAAACCAAACTTGATCGATTTTATGCCACGAACATGAAGATGCTTGTTAATTTCATTTATATTAAGCCTAGAATGATTTCGATTCGAAGAACACGTATGAACCCTAAACTGAAAAATCTAAATTAAATGATGTATGTTGAATGATTGTTTGATTTTATTGAGGGTTTATGATCGTTAGAGGTGCAGAAAGAGATCGGCCAAGAGTTTTTTCCAATTGAATCAAAGAATTATGATATCACAGTTCATATGTATACCTGGAAAAGTTGAGATCGATTTCGATGCTGGAGTGTTTCCAGTTGCTATTTCTTGATCATTTAAGCTTCATCGGCATGTATGGATGCTGTGAGGATAGCTTGCTTGCTTTGAACTTGCTTCAATCACTCCACTCAAGTCAACCTGCAATCAGCTCAACAGGGAACTCGAAATTGATGTTAATGGAGTTACAGATTGCTGTTCTTGTTTTGGATCAACTCCATGATGTTCATGGAAGGTGTTTGGATCATTAGAACAACAATTTCTCCAGCCAAACTTGAAATTCGATTCCTAAGTCAGTTTTGAAGTTTTGAAAAAATGGAAATTGAAAACTGGTTTTCAATTGCTTTTAGTTTGATTTTAAGTTTGTAACATGTTTGTTAATGATTATGGAACATGTTAGACACCAAAGACTTTCATGATTTTCACTGATTTTATAAATTGCAAGTTTTTCAAAAGTTTATCATGTTTCTTGATTTTGAAGAAAGAAAAGAGAAAGCATGATTCTTGCAATGCTTTGGTGTGCATTTCTCTTGAATTTGTGATCAATTTATAGGCAATAGAGTTCTGAAATGTTAGGCAAATGTCCATGGCATTTTGTGATTCAAGGATGACTTAAAGGGCAAGATAGTCTTTTGGAAAGTAAAAGGAACCTTCCTTTTTTCACCATGTGTAAAAATCCTCAATTTGATCCTATCTTCAATCATACCTTCAAGATGATATTTATCAGTCCATGATGACTCATTTTGGCAAGGTGGCAAGGTTGAATTACTTCATGATGAAGAAAACTCAAAAAATGACCTATAATTGAAGTTGTGAACTTTGAAATTTAAGTTTCATGGAACCTTTGGTTTCAATTTCAAAAACATAGCTAGCCTCCATGGATTTTGAAGTTCTTGGACATTTTGGAAAGATTTTTCCATGATCTACAACTTTCATGTTTTGAGTTTTTCCAAATTCCAATTGGAACTAGGTGAAAAAATGGCTTGAAGTTTGGAAAAAATGTGAAATTTCAACACTTAGAAATTTTTCTAAGTTATAGAAATTTTGACTTTTTGTTGACTTTTCCAAATTCTTTGATTTTTGATGATCATGATGGATCATTTGAAGTATTTTGATGATGGAAAAAGTTTTGTTTTGAAAATTTTGACCAAAAGTCAAAGTTTGACTTTTCTGTGCAGATGAAATTTCATCAGATGTTTCTAAAAACGACTGATGAATTCTGTGAACTTCTGTGATGATTTGAATCCAGAAATTAGGTCAAGAGGTTATATCTAAGATATGATGACCAATCTCTATCCAAAAAAGTCATCCACTGCTCAAAAAGTCAGAGAATTCTCACACCCGATCAAAACCCTAATTGGTCGATCCTTGATTAATCTGTGAGAGAATTTGATATCTGAGGATGGAAGGGTGATGATTTGATCAAGATAGATCAAATGAGATGGAAGAATCTCAAACCCTAATTGGTTGGCTCAAGAATCAGATGAAAATCTGATGAAACCCTAATTTTGACCGTGAATGCTATACCCGACATCGTCGAGTTAGCTATGAAATGATGCAAATATATGGTGGTATATTAGGTCAAAAATTGGGGTATGACACTGACTCCTCTTCAGAAGTTACTACTTCTGACTCCTCTTCAGAAGTCTCAACTTCTGACTCCTCTTTAGAAGTCTCAACTTCTGACTCCTCTTCAGAAGTAGCAACTTCTAACTCCTCTTCAGAAGTAGCAACCTCTGACTCCTCTTCAGAAGGTGCTGTTTTTGCACCTTGCTGGATTTGTTGGAAACTGAGTTCTTACAAGTAAAAGTTTGATTCAGAAAATTTGGACGTTGTTATGCAATAATTTAAAGATTATATTTAGAGATTTTTAAGAAAAAAGTTATTTTAGTATGTTAATATTTTATGAAAATTTGTTGAAAATTCGGAAGGATGGTATATATATGGTAAATAAAGATTGTATTTTAATTGTGTGTATTCTCTATAAATATTTAATTGTATTTTATTTTTATATTTACATCTTATGTTTATTAAGTTAAAATGTGTACGTTTATTTGTATAAAAAATATTGTATTAATTTAATATATAATTTATTATATAATTTATTATTATAGATGACTTATAAATGAGAAACATTATAGCCAACTGAAATTTGACGGGGAGCTGTCATACATGGTTTGTAAAAATTATAAATATGATATATAAAAAGAAGGATTTAAAACTGATATTTGGCGGGAAGCTGTCATAAATTTTAGGGGTAGAAAATCTACTAATAGCTAAAAGTTGATAGTGAAAACATGTAATGTGTATTTTGATTCAAAATACTATTTGATTCAAAATAGATTAAATTTTTTTGTTGAATTACATTAACTTATCTTTATCTTTGATATATATATATATATATATATATATATATATATATATATATATATATATATATATATATATATATATATATATATATATATATATATATATATATATATATATATATATATATATATATATATATATATATATATATATATATATATATATAAAGGAACTTTACAGTTCCTAATTAGATAAATGTAATATAAAATCCAGACAAGTGTGATAACTTCTGAAGACGACTCAGAAGTTGAAAGTTCTGAAGAATACTATTTTTAATAAAAAAAATATATTTATGAACAGTAATACATTATTATAATAATATTTTTTTTTATAAAAAATTTATATATTTTTAATAGTAAAATAAAATTGGTTAATGAAATATAAAAAATTGGTTACTGAAATGATGAAGTTGGTTAATTAAAAATTGTTCCGACTCAAGCGCTTAAAATGAAACATTATACTATGTTGAGCAGAAGATGAATTTAGAAGTTCTAAGGAAGAACTTCTGAAACACGCACGCTGTAATACTTCTGAGTGATGATTGAAATACAAATTCTGTTAGAAGCACCATATGTAAACCATGATAGAAGATGTGTTCAACAAGGCTTAGAGAAGATCATGAAGTATTAGATGTTCTAATGAAGAATATAACTTCTAGTCAAGCACGTGAAAGCAACTTCTGAAGGAAGCATTCTAACACAACCTTTGATAGAAGCACCAAAGCAACCTCTGTTAGAAGTGCTACTAAATTATTTTTAATATTTAGTCATTTATTAACCAACTTCATCGTTCATTAACCAATTTTTTATATTTCATTAACCAATTTTATTTTACTATTAAAAAAAGAAGGATTTAAAATTGATATTTGACGGGAAGCTTTCATAAATTTTAGGTTTGAAAAATTGACTAATATCTAAAAAGTAATATTATTTGAATTGGAAAAATAATTTTATTCTTTAGTTTTGTTAACTCATCTGGATTCACGGGGAAATGTGAACGTATCTATGAGATACCAGTTAGACTGTTCATTTTAACGCTCATCTTTTAACTATTTTTTTGTTGTTATATATAATTGAAGTTATAAAAATTGTTGTACGATTTTTTATAAATATGCATAAATGTTTAAAAGTTGGTAGTGAAAAACATGTAATTTTAAATACTATTCTGAAAGTAGTTTAAGAAAAAACTATATGATTTTGAATGCTATTGATATATTTTTAAAAAAATTGAAAATCATATCATATCCGCAAACATTTCTATATCTTCTTTTATTGTTTCAAGTTTCTTAGTTGTATATGTGTTGTGACACATACTCTGTTGAAATTTTGGGAACTATTTCTCTAATCAAGGTTGTTGTTAGAGTCTACGATGACTTATAAATGAGAAACATTATAGCCAACTGAAGTTTGACGGGGAGCTGCCATACATGGTTTGTAAAAATTATAAATATGCTATATAAAAAGATGGATTTAAAATTTATATTTGGCGGGAAGCTGTCATAAATTTTAGGGGTAGAAAATCTACTAATATCTAAAAAGTAATATTATTTGAATTGGAAAAATAAATTTATTCTTGAATTTTGTTAACTCATCTGGATTCACGGGTAGATGTGAACATATCTATGAGATAACAACTAGACTGTTCATTTTAACTCTCATATTTTAACTATTCCTTTTGTTGCTTATGTAATGTGTATTTTGATTCAAAATATTATTTGATTCAAAATAGATTAATTTTGTTGTTGTATTACATTAACTTATCTTTATCTTTGATATATAAAAATGAACTTTACAAATCATAATTAAATATATGAAATATAAAATTTCGACGGAACCCGTGCGACAACACAAGTTTCTTACTAGTTAAGTCTATAAAATTTAGTGAGCTATGTTGTGTGGAAATTGATTTATAATGAAGATAGACGAAGACATAAACAAGTTTAACACAACATTATGCAAAGGAATACAATGATCATTTAAATATAAATACATCTTCATTTTCATCGTGATCCATCTCTATCTGCCTAAGTGTGGCATTTGAATTGTATTCTAGTGTTGAACAGGAGATCCATGAATATTGATCGGTAGTTTTTGATATTTATTGAGATCTAACTTGGTGGCAACGAGGTGCTTTTTAGCAGTTTGGGTAGTATCTGTGAGGACCTCTACCTATTGGTAGGTAGTTTTCGATGTTTCTATTTTTTTTGGTTGTACCTTTTGCTTGTTTGGTTTCTTCAAGCAATTCTTGGTCGGTAGTTTTCAAATTTTTACTAAAGTTATCATTGTCAAGAGAGTGAAAAATCTTTGTGATTGAAGTCAATTACCTAATTAATAATGAGAATTTCTTAATCTATTCCATGGAGAAATTAAATCCTATGCATTTTTTAAAATGTCTCTTCTAAAATCGAAAGTATATTTTCGGTGCACACTATATTTTAAAATATTTGGGTTAAAATCGAAATTATATTTCCGGTTCCAATACAAGCAGAAAAATGAGCTAAATTAAGGTATATAATTTAGTACACAATATATAAATTAAGGTTGACTGATTTTGTATATAATTTAATACTGTTTATCTAAACTCACAACTAGAGAGAGTAAGATCTGGTAGACATGTTATAAAAATAACTAGAAAATATTTTATGAACCCCATGGTGGCAACATGTTCTGCATCCAAAAGCTGTCTAGTTTCTAACTAATATTAAAACAAAATAAGGCCCCTCCACCCATGGTGGCAAACATGTAAGCAAAAACTTCTCTAGTAGTTCTAACATAAATTCAAACAAAATAAAATAAGGTCCAACAAAAAAAAAGACAACATATGTTATATGTCTAAAAAAAGCATGGCAAATATCTGATTTCCCAAACCTATCCTCGAAGTTTGTACGGTAAATCAAGATCAACAGTATAACATACATTTTTGACGTTATCCAAGATAGATGGCAGAGTCGCCACAAAGTTGGTGGTACTTCTATTACCACTTGCAGAACCAGAATTAGAATTTTCAACTTCGCTGATGTAGTGTCTAGCACGGAAAGCTAACAAATGTGCATAATAAGCAGGAGGAACTGCATACGAGATAATATTTTAGTTAAATTAATGTTTTGTATAGCCTACATCAAAACAAGCAAAGGAAATCAAAGTAACAAACCTATTGACACAGATCGAATATACCTCGCATTACTGAATGAAAAAAACAGTATTAGAAGGCTTATAAATAACAAAATATTGGGAAATTATTTCCAATTCAGTCTCACATACACGCTTTATTCTATCTGCAAAATAAAACAATTTGATTTAGGAAAATAAAACCAAACATTAAGATTTGATTTAGACAGATAAAAAACTTATCGTCTGTTTTACTCTTAAAATCAGGCAAAATTATGATCAATAATTGTAGTGTTCCCTCCTAGAAAGGGCGCTTAACGCGATGGGTCGGACTTAGCGTGACCTAGAACCAAAAATGTTATTTTTAGGATCTTTTGACATGAAATCTTATATATTTATATGTTATGGAGTATATTGATGTATGTGATTGATTGATCCGATTATAATTAAATGCGTTTTGGATTGGTTTTGAATACTATTTCAATGTATATATGATATTTGAGTTTAGTATGTGTAAGCCTTGTTTTGAGGAAACATTGAGAATAACAGGCATTGAATTGCATGCTATATGTTATTGGTGACGTGTGGTAATAGTAAATGCTATGTGTATTGCTTGTAGTTGTTAAAATATGATGTTGTGTAAACGGTGGATAATTCACATGAGTTGAATTATTTTGATATGCTTGAATAATTCAGGTTGGTGAATAATCTTGATTTGCATGTGATGTCGATGAATTGCACATGCATACATGGTTGACCTTGAAATATTAGGTAATGAAACTTTGGATTCACATTGTAGCTCGATCCTTGAATGGAATTAGTAGCGGTGAAACTTTGGGTTCACATTGGTGGCTTTGGTCTTGTCCGTATCGGAGGCGTGACTTTGATTCTAAGTTATTGAATCGGAAGCGAGGTGAACGAAATGTTCACGATGGTACCACATGCATGAGTCACATTGCATTATCGACTCATGAGTCATTAAATAATATATGTTATGTATTGGAATCGTGGTAAATGACTATGTTGATCATTGGATTATTTGTATTGATGCCATTCATGCTAATTGTGATAAATGTGAATGTGATATACTTGGAATGTGTGCATAATCCTATTATTTGGAATATCATTGAAGTGTGTGGAATTCTTGAATAGATGTTATTTATATATTGCTTCCAATTTATATACATTTGGATAATGACGTGAATTCTCACCCTTCAGTTGTGATGTTGCCTCTATGTGGGTAATGTGCAGGTTCCGAGGATAGCAGTGCTTCGCACGAGACTAGTTGACGAGTTTAGCTAGTTATCCTATACTATGTAGTGAGTCATTACTCTGGTCATGTGACACGAGGATTATCTGGATTTATGCTTTATGATATGTTTGTCAAGTGTTCTCATATATTTTGAATTTGTATGTTGCGATACTATATTGATGTGGCCTTGGTGACGATGTATGAATTCTTATGACTTGATTATGTTGTGGATTCATTGTTATTCATCCAATGTTTACAATATGGGATGTAATCATTGATAGTATCTGTGAATATTAATACTCCGCTGTGAAATGCATAGTTTTGTTTTAAAGCATGAAAAATTCAAATATGTGTTATGATTATGATCAGGTTACAATTTTGGTAAATGTATAGAGTATATATATATATATATATATATATATATTGTATTTATATATGTGTATATTTTAAAAGTGACATCCCTTGTATGTGTGCATTGTATTTTACTCTGATATATGTCATGATTATTGGGGTTTAGATAAGGGGTGTTACATCGGTGGTATCAGAGCAATGGTCGGTCAGATTTGGCCAGGTTATTAATTACTTTAATTCTTGTTGTATTCGATATGTGTGTGAAACACTATCGATACTTGTGTGTTACCGCTTGTTTGCAGGAGTGGGTTTGACATAAGTGGGGTAGAGGTTTTCGCTTGTCTGAGTTGTTCAGTGGTGGAGCGTTGATTCAATGTTCTGTTGATTTCAAGAGTGTGGATTTAAGCACAAATGAAGGAATCTATTGCAGTTGGGTAACGATAGCTTATGCTCTATTACGGTTTCAACTACCTATTGACAAATTGATGAATTAATCACCCTTAATCCCTTGTTTATAGTATATAAGATCGTATTGGTTTAGATATGCTTGTCTTACTATAGTATGTAAAGTAGGATTTATGATGGAGATAGTAGGGAGAGTGATTCTTACTATAAGGATGTGAATGATAGGAAAGGAAAAGGTCAATTTCGTGGGGATCCGTATGATGACAAGAGGAAACATCAAGCTAGTGGTGGAAAGGAGCCAAGTGGGGGAGGATCTTCTACTCCGATTAAGTGTTTCAAGTGCGGTGTTGATGGGTAAATTCTGCAAGTGCATGGAAATATCAAAGTAATATAAAAGATTGTCGAACCACAGAGCCCAATGTCAACCTACTGTAATCTATCGTTACTTTGTAAAGCTAAGGCTAACGAATAATTGGATTTTGGGGGAAACTAAGAACTAAACATGAAAATGGGTACTAATTACGACTATAACTTAGTTTTGTAGAATATACCAACTTAAAGACTCCGCCTTACGCTCTCGCGATATTAACTAAAGTCATACTTCCTAATCCCAAGATTTTTCTCTCGCTCTCCCGGAAACTGAGAAATATATTTTGTAACCAAATAATATCCTAAACGCATCTAAAACGCTCTCACTGTATTTAGATTTGTTGCCTAATTTCCACGCTCTCGTAGTGTCGACTCTCACCTTAATTAATTTCTCACTCTCGTGACCAAATCGTGTTAAATAACCTCTCACTATCATGACAAAGATATTTAAATTAGACTTGGAAATTAAAACCAAAACAGAATTCTAATCACAAATTCACACCTATTATTTTCTACCGAGTCCCGTTGGTAACAACGATCCTGATACACCGGACTCAAGACTATTTAGCTAGACATGTTACTAATTAAAGACGCATGAATAATTATAGTTACGATAAAAAATGACATAGCAATTAAATTTGACAAACAAAATAATAATAATAAATAACGCGATAAAAGGAAACCTGTAAATAATGCAAAAAGAAAAGTTGAAATTCTGATATAAACTTTGCGTACGATGATTGGAACTGAAATCATAACATACCGATATACTTGACAATCAGGTACAAAACGAAAATAAAAGAAAGACAACACCTAAATCTAATGGTGTGGTAGTTCCTCGATGTGAGAAACTACCACTTTTAAAAATGGTAATTTTCTGCCTAAGACATAACTATGAATAACACTCTAGAAAAATTGGAATAATGGACGGGAGAAGAGAGTGTGAGCCTTTGCCATCCAATATCAACTATTTATATAGTTTCTTCACTTTGACCAAAATAATAGGAACTTTTGTGGCTTCCGTAATGGACTTAGCGTGTGGAGAAGAATTAGGATGTAGTTGCTTCGTGGAGAGAGTTTTCTGGGAGACTTGGCTAATGAGTGAATATAGGAGCTTCATGTAACCTTCCGTGTCGTTCGCTACAAGTAAGAAGAAAAAGTCTCCTTCAAAAGTGTGACGTTCGTCACAAGTAAGGAAGAGGTATGGTGGGCCATTTTGGGCCATGACGGTCGTCATAGAGGGTGTGACAATTGTTACAAGCTTGCTTGTAGAGAAGATCTCGCCTTGTAATGCGTGGCGACCATTTTGGCTTGGCGTGAGAAGGATGTGACGACCGTCACACCTTGTAGGGCTAGTGAGAAGTCTTCATGGGCTGGGCTTTGCGTGCTTGGCCCATTCCTTTTCTTATGCCTTCACCTCTTATTTTGCTATCACACCCCATTCTTATTTATTTTACTCTTTTTGTGGATTTTAAGCTTGATTCTTCTCTATTTTTGCGACTTTCTTCATACATGCCTTGCAAATAGTAAATACTTGAAAACATAGAAAATACTGACATAATACGAATATAAAGCAATGTAATTAAGATAAAATAAAGATATAATCTATGTAAATCAAACCAAATATATGATACATTTTTCGTGTTATCAAATATCCCCACACTTAAACCATTGCTTATCCTCAAGCAATCAACCAACGCGGTAAATGAAAATGATTAAGCATGGTTTTTGAAACAAAGGCACGACACGACTCCTAGTCATATGAAGGGTAAATTCTGCAAGTGCACGGAAATATCAAAGTAATATAAAAGATTGTCGAACCACAGAGACCAATGTCTACCTACTATAATCTATCGTTACTTTGTAAAGCTAAGGCTGATGAATATTTGGATTTTGGGGGAAACTAAGAACTAAAACTGAATTAAATGAACTTAGAAAATAATACTAAAGTAAGGCCGAGATATGATTTCCGCGTTCCTGAAGGACTAATAGAAAACGGGTACTAATTACGACTATAACCTAGTTTCATAGAATATACTAACTTAAAGACTCCACCTCACGCTCTCGCAGTATTAACTAAACCCATACTTCCTAATCCCAAGATTTTGCTCTCTCTCGCCCGGTTACTAAGAAGTATATTTGGTAGGCCAATAATATCCTAAAACGTTCTCATTGTGTTTAGATTTGTTGCCTAATTTCAACTATCCGGTTCGATCCCCACGCTCTCGCAGTGTCGGCTCTCACCTTAATTGATTTCTCACTCTCGTGACAAAATCTTGTTCAATAAACTCTCACTCTCGTGACAAAACTATTTAAATTAGACTTGAAAATTAAAACCAAAATAAAATCCTAATCATAAATTCAGACCTATTATTTTTACCGAGTCCGTCGGTAACAACGGTCCTCATAAACCGGACTCAAGAATATTTAGCCAGACATGTTACTAATTAAAAACACATAAATAATTATAGTTACGATAAAAGATGACATAACAATTAAATTTGACAAACAAAATAATAATAATAATAATAATAATAATAATAATAATAATAATAATAATAATAATAATAAATAATGCGATAAAAGGAATATCAATGATAATAATAATAAAGCGGTAAAATGAAGAACCTGTAAATGCGGAAAATGGAAACAAAGAGAACTTAAATTGAAATACGCCGACTAGTTTCAATCTAATACATAAATTGAACGAAAAAAATAAATCCTAAAACTAACTTGGTAATGGTCCTCCGATGTGGAGAACTATTACTTTTACATTCTAAGAAAAAGTAAGAACTAAAACTGGTGGAAAATGGACGAGAGAGAAAGAGAAAGAGAGTGTCCTCTGCATGTGTTCAGTGCCTCCTATTTATAATGCTTCCGTGGAGAGAACATAGGAGTAATTTCCTCATGGAGAGAGTACTACGGGAGACTTGGCTTAATGAGAGAATATAGGATGGTTGGAGAAAATATAGGAGCTTCATGTAACCTCCCGTGCCGTTCGCTACAAGTAAGGAGAAAAAGTCTCCTTGGCAATTTTAGGCCATGGTGGTCGTCACAGCATGCTTGGTGAGAAAGCTTCGCCTTGTGATGTGTGGCGAACATTAGGGTTTGGTTGAAGGGGTGTGACGACTGTCACACCTTGTAGGTCGTGTGAGAATTCTTTATGGGCTGGGCCTTGCGCGATGGTCCATTTATTTTCTACACTTCTTGCTTCTCATACACCCCATGCTTATTTATTTTACTCTTTTTGTGGATTTTAAGCTTGATTCTTCTCCATTTTTGCGATTTTCTTCATACATGCCTTGTAAATAGTAAATACTCGAAAACATAGAAAATACCAGCATAATATGAATATAAAGCAACATAATTAAGATAAAATAAAGATATAATCTATGTAAATCAAGCCAAATATGTGATACATTTTCATGCTATCAAATACCCCCACACTGAAACCATTGCTTATCCTCAAGCAATCAACCAATACGGAAAAAGAAAAATGGTGAAGCATGGTTTTTGAAACAAAGGCACGACACGACTCCTAGTCATACTTGGCTTCTAGGCTAATGTTGGATCGATGGGTACTAAACATCAACACTAAGGATATCGTAACGACACAATGTTCAAAGACTCCCTCTTTATGCAAACCAATTGAAATCATACCATTATAACTTAACCTATATCTCGTGTTTTTCTTTCATTCTTTTCATTCAAGCGCAATCACATTAAGAACGTTATCTGTACACGCACATAGTTGGGAAATCAGTTAGCAACTATGATCCTTTTCTTGTCTTTAGCACGGGGTTCTGGTATTTAAGCGGTGAAGCCCCATTTTCCCAATTGTGGTTGTGGGGGATCAGACCGTAGCCTTCCCTACCAAGTCCAGTACCAGTGACTTTTGGATCAACCAACAATGGGTTCTTATTATTAAATCCTTATAGGCATAACAACCGTTGGGATAAATGATCGGGTGAGGGTCACCTAACTTAGAAGGTTATTTTTCTATTAAAAATGGGATCATTCACTTATATTCATCGACTCCCTACGTAGTTTTTATTTAAGATGGTGTTGACTGCTAATATAAACTATTAAGAGCTACTTTGAAAACTTAATCCTAAGATATCAGCATAATGGGTACTCAAATCGATATCAAATAATAAGGGGGTTTAGGGTGTCCAAACAGTATCGATTTTATCGAAACTTTCCCAAGTCTCTCTAACACATCCTAAAGTTTGACAATATATATACTTTCAAAGTGTGTGTGTGCCATGCGTCAAAAGTAAAACATTGATTGGAGATTAAAATTTTTAAAATTTGGGGAAATTCAATAGCAACTGAAAATCACGTATAGAGACTCCACAACACATGCAATGACTCGACAAAATACTCTAAAAACATCAAATAAACTTAGAAAGCAATAAATCAAACAAAAAACAAATAATGAAAGCGGTAAATCCTCCCCCACACTTAAACCAAACATTGTCCTCAATGTTTCGATGAAAGGTGGAAAGAGGAAAAATAGAACCTGAATGAATGGCATTGCGTGCTACAACGAATTTTTTTTTCTTTGATCCTTCCCTTATTGATCATGTCTTTGTTGACCACTTCTACTCCGACGTCTTATACTACGAGATATCTGAATTTGCTAAAACTTCTCTTTCCTGAAGTCCCTCATCATACTGCTCATTTTCGGAGGAAGTACCTGCAAAAGTGTGAAAAATACAGTGTGGTATGTGCAGGTGGAACATGACCATGCAAATGATGAGGAGGAGGTGATTTACAAACGGGAGAGACACGCCTTCTCATATCGTACTCATCAATGGTGTCACCACCAGCAGTGACAATCGTAGGAACTTCCGTGGGCACCAACTCATTTTTAAGATGATCAACTATAGATTTCTTGCCTAGATATGGTCGAGACGTGACAAGCGATCCGTATCTTTATTTTCTGCAAGTATAAACAATAAAAGGAAAATATTAAATTGAAAACTCGTGGGTTGCCTCCCACGCAGCGCTTTGGTTAACCTTAATATCTCGATGACTCAGGAGTGCAAGCACTCATGGTGGTTCTCTCGAGAATGAATCCTCGATCGAACTTTTAATAATCTTCGGTTTCCATGGCCACTTATCAAGCCATTTCACATATCCCTCACCTTTTCTTTTCTTTCTTTTGTGGGGTGGTTCATTCTTTTGGACTTGTGGTGGTGGTTCTGGATCTATTCTCAGTATCAATTTTTCAAGTCTAGGCTTAGTTATTTCATCCACCATCTCAAATATTAACCTTCCCTTCTTAATGCTAATGGTTTCCCTAGTTTCATGGTCCTCAAATTTTCTCTTTTTATAGAGGACCTCAAACAAAGGTGCATTGGTGTGGGTATTTTTCAATAGCTCCATATATGTTTTGGATTGGGAGTCTACCCGAGCTTCCACAAATATTTGCGGGAAAGGAATCGATGGGGTATAGGGAGGAGGAACAACAATAGGTTCTTCCTTATCTACCTTTTCTACAAACTCCCTTTCGGATGAAGGATGTGGATTTTTCTCAATCTCTACTCTTTTCTCACCAGAACTCTTCTCAACCTCATTATTACTCTCTTCAACCTTATTATCATTCTCCTTAGGATTTTGAATTTATTTTTCGCTATTGGTTGTTACAACATACACATTGTCCTCAGGGGAGGGCCTAAGAGGTGTTTGTGAGTCATTTAGGACTCAGCCGCATTGTTCAGCTGCCTAAGAATTTCATTGTTGTCGAGACTTTGTTTTCTTACCTCTTCATTATGGATAGTTTGTGTCTCTACAAAGTGCTCCATCGTAGATTCTAGCCTAGAGTGATTTAATGTCACATCGAAATCCTCCATTGATGTTTCGAGGTTGAAATTATAGGATTCTTGCGGTTCCTCCAAGTGGGTTATAGTCGCATTTTGTGTCTCCACAAAGCGCTTCATCTTCATTGTTTCTAGTCTAGAGGGAGTTAGTGTCGCAGTCATATCCTCCATTCATGCGTTGAGAGTGGAATTCTGGTATTCTTGCTACGCCTCAAAGTATTTGGCGTGTTGATTGTAGAGGAAATTTGGGTGAGAGTGAGTTGGTGACACATTGAATTTGTCCATAAGTATTTCGAGGTTGGATTTATGGGATTCTTGTGATTCTTCGAAATAATGAGAAGGGGAGTTATAGAAATAGTTTGGTTGATACATAATTATAGAGATAAGAGTGCCTTAGTCTATACAGTGTAATAACAAATTAACAATATTGACTGCTGGTCCCCAGCAGCGGTGCCAAAAATTTGATGGGTAAATTCTGCAAGTGCACGGAAATATCAAAGTAATATAAAAGATTGTCGAACCACATAGACCAATGTCAACCTACTGTAATCTATCGTTACTTTGTAAAGCTAAGGCTAATGAATATTTGTATTTTAGGGGAAACTAAAAACTAAAACTAAAATAAATGAACTTAGAAAATAATACTAAAGTGAGGCCAGGATATGATTTACGCGTTCCTGAAGGACTAATAGAAAATAGGTACTAATTACGACTATAACCTAGTTCCGTAGAATATACTAACTTAAAGACTCCGCCTCACGCTCTCGCGGTATTAACTAAAGCCATACTTCCTAATCCCAAGATTTTGCTCTCGCTCGCCCGGTAACTAAAAAATATATTTTGTAACCCAATAATATCCTAAACGTATCTAAAGAGCTCTTGTTGTATTTAGATTTGTTGCCTAATTTCCACTATCCAGTTCGATCCCCACACTCTCATAGTGCCGACTCTCACCTTAATTGATTTCTCACTCTCGTGACAAAATCTTGTCAAATATACTCCCACTCTCGTGACAAAGCTATTTAAATTAAACTTGGAAATTAAAACCAAAACAGAATCCTAATCATAAATTCGCACCTATTATTTTCTACTGAGTCCGTCGATAACAACAGTCCTCATGCACCAAACTCAGGAATATTTAGCCTGACATGTTACTAATTAAAAAGGCATAAATAATTATAGTTACAATAAAAAAATGACATAACAATTAAATTTGACCAACAAAATAATAATCAAATAATAAATAATGCGATAAAGGAATAACAATGATAATAATAATAAAGCAGTAAAATGAAGAACCTGTAAATGCGGAAAATGGAAACAAAGAGAACTTAAATTGAAATACGCCGACCAGTTTGAATCTAATACATAAATTGAACGAAAAAAATAAATCCTAAAACTAAGTTGGTAATAGTCCTCCGATGTGGAGAACTATTAATTTTACATTCTAAGAAAAAGCTAAGAACTAAAAGTGGTGGAAAATAGACGAGAGAGGAAGAGAAAGAAAGTGTCCTCTGCATGTGTTCAGTGCCTCCTATTTATAACGCTTATGTGGATAGAAAATAGGAGTGATTGCCTCATGGAGAGAGTATTACGGGAGACTTGGCTTAATGAGAGAATATAGGATGGTTGGAGAAAATATAGCAGCTTCATGTAACCTTCCGTGCCGTTCGCTACAAGTATGGAGAAAAAGTCTCCTTGGCCATTTTAGGCCATGACGGTCGTCACAACTTGCTTGGTTAGAAAGCTTTTCCTTGTGATGTGTGGCGACCGTTAGGGTTTGGTTGAAGGGGTGTGACGACCATCACACCTTGTAGGGCGTGTGAGAATTCTTCATGGGTTGGGCCTTGCGTGATGGTCTATTTCTTTTCTACACTTCTTGCTTCTCATACACCCCATGCTTATTTATTTTACTCTTTTTGTGGATTTTAAGCTTGATTCTTCTCCATTTTTGCGACTTTGTTCATACATGCCTTGTAAATAGTAAAAACTTGAAAACATAGAAAATACCGGTATAATATGAATATAAAGCAACATAGTTAAGATAAAATAAAGATATAATCTATGTAAATCAAGCCAAATATGTGATATATTTTTGTGCTATCATAATACATGACTGCTAGGCTAATGTTAGATCGATGGGTACTAAACGTCAACACCAAGGATACCGTAATGACATGAAATCATGATACACAATCAAAAACTCCTACCCTATGCAAGCCAATACGAATCATTCTATTATAACTCAACCTATTTCTTTTGCTTTATTTCTCCCACTTTCATTCAAGCGCAATGACCTTAAGCCTTTTGTCCTTGGACGCACGTAGTAGGGTAGCCGGTTATTGATTTTGGTCATTTAAGCATGGGGTTCTGGTACATAAATTGGTGACCCCTTTATTTACCCAATTGCAAGCTTCGGGGATGGAACCGTAGTCCATCCAACCAAGTTCAGCACCAGACACTTCTGAACCAACTTACAACGGGTTGTTATAACATATTTTTGTAGGATCCGCAACCGTTGGATTAAGCGACCGGGTGCGGGTCACCTAACTTAATTAGCGCATTCCCTATTTTCAATTTATTAAGGCATGATATTTTTTAATTTTTACGAACATTCACTTATATTCATCGGCTCTCTACGTAGTTTGTGATTAAGACAGTGCCGACTGCTTATGTAAACTACTCATGGATGATCTAAAACTAAAACTTAAGGTTTCATCATAATAGGTACTCCAATTGGTTCACATACTTGATAACACGATTTTATATAGTATATTTGATTTAATTTTCATAAATAATGTTAGTATTTTTATTTAATTATTTCATTTTATTTCCATATTACGCTGGTATTTTTATTGTTTCAGGTATTTTATTTTAAATAAACAAATTGAGCAAAGTGAAGAAATTAAGAGGATTATTTAATTAATTGTGCAAGAAATGAAGAAAAGGGGTGTGCAAAGCAAGTATGGATCAAAGAGTTATCAAAAGCCCAAAGCCAAGCCCATTGCAAGAAAAAAACACCCTAGCGAAGCAAACCCTAATGCCACGCAGAAGAGTGAGACGCACGTCTCCACTCTCTCCTAAAAATGAGGCGCCCGCCTCCAAGGCCAGGTCAGCCCTAGCAGTTGCGTGGGACGCCCGTCTCACGTGGAGGAATAAGAGGAGAAAGATTCGGGAAGACCAAGGCAGATGGTGGGCAGTTGGGACGAGAGTTTTGAGGAGAAAATGCTACGAATATTTAGGAAGAGTGGTTACTTCCTACCACTATAAAAGGACCTCTCCAGATCATAATTTCACACACCGGATTCTCAGCTTTATTTCCCAGTTTCAAAGTTTACTTTTCTGCATTTATTTTTCCATTGTAATCCAAATTCCGGAGTTATTTTTTCCCGCACTATTTACATTCCTGTTGAAGAACCGAGACGTTGTACGAGTTGTTTCCAGTTTCCAGTTTCCAGAATTATTTCCAGCATTTATTTAATTCAGGTTTTTATTTATATTGCTTTTATTTATTTACTTAATCAATTGCATGATATATATTTGTCTTGCCATGAATTTATTTATAAATGTTAAAACCTTTAATTTATTCATGTTTGTTTTTATGATTATGTCTGGCTAAATTATTGAAATATCGGTATGTAATGAGTTAATTTGAAAGATCCGGTACAAACTGGCTTGATTATATTTTATAAAATAAATACTTTTTCTGATTTAGTTATCTAATTTATTTTGTTAAAAAAAAAAGGTTTAGAAACCAACAGAGCGAAAGTTTGAGGTTAATAAACTGACTAAGATTAGAAACCAACAGAGCGACAGTTTGAGGTTTAGAATCAGATAGTAGGTACTAGGTATTGTTTTTAAAAACCGCGACAGCATTTTAAAACCAATTAAATTTTATTTATTTTCAAAAAGTAATTTTAAAATCGGGATAGCGAAGCATACATTAGAGTTTAAAATTATAATCTACTTCAATAGAGCGACAGTTTGAGAATAGGTTTTAAATAAATACTTTTTTTAAAAAGAAATTATTATCATTTCGAAAATAAGCGTTGGAAACCGGATTCTTTAGGATTAACGAAATACATACCGATATTCGCTTTACTATTATTTTAATTAAAATTAAGTTTTATTGCCCAAAATCCCCAATTTATTTATTCAATAGCTATAGCTTTACAAGAAGTTTAGATTACGTTAGTTCAATTTATAGTCCCTTTGGTTCGATATCTTTAAAACTACGCGATAGAGTATACTTGCAGTCCCGATTAATTTAGACGATAAAGTCGCGATCAAGTTTTTGGCGCCGCTGCGGGACTATTCAAGTTGATATCGTAATTTTATTACAGTATAGACTATAGCAACTATTTCTTTTCCTTCTGTATGCCAAATACTCGCTCTCAAAGCGCCTTTGCATATACCGATTTACGACGTCGGCGTTATCTTAGATTAAGAAGACGAATTCAAGAGTATTTAGAACACAACAATCTTCGATCAACCAAACTTCGACGTTGAAGAACTCAAGAAGATGGTCGATATAGCACCTCGCTCCTCGTCCTCTTAAGGATTACGTTCCTTCTCAAGCGGAGCCTCATAATAGTATTCTGCTCCGCTATTGCTCAAACGATTTCGAACTAAAACCTTCGCTTCTTTCCGCGCTCGCAGAACCGCTCGAGCCCCGACGACCCAAATCTTCATCTATCGTTGTTTGTGCGAAGCGCAACACGAAAGCGAATGGTGTAAACCCCGAGGCGATACGATTGCGCCTATTCCTTTTTCTCTCGAGATGAGCTCAAGATGGCTCCAATCTCTTCCTTCCAACTCAATCACCACATGGGATGAGTTGAAGAAAGTATTCTTGGCTAGATATTTTCCCCAAGCAAAACCGCTATGCTCGAGCCAATATCAATGGTTTCGCAAAAAGACAATGAATCACTCTTTGAAGCTTGGGAACGTTATAAAGACATGCTTAGACTTTGTCCTCATCATGGTTTAGAAGAATGGTTAATCATCCACACGCTTTACAATGGTCTCTTGTATAATACGAGATTGACTATAGACGCTGCGGTGGTGGCGATCGATGAATAAACCATATGTCAAGCAAAGCAACTTATCGAAAGCATGGCTCGTAACCATTACCAATGGGGTATGGAGAGAGTTCAGAGAAATCTCAAACTAAAGGTGCCATGGTTGAAGTGAATAGTCGGATCAAGTCAACGCTAAGTGGAAGCTCTCACCAAAAGCTCGAGGAACTTACCATCGCTCCCAGCTACTTCGCAATTACTCAAACTTGCGACTTATGTGGTATTCAATCACATCTTGCTCCGAATGCCCACTTCTAACAGAGTTCCAGTTGAACAAGCTTAATTACGTGCGAATAATCCTTACAAAGAACACATATAACCCTGGTGGAAGAATCATCCTAACTTTTCCTACAAGAATAACAACGCGCTATATGCACTGGACAAGCTACACCTCCCGGTTATCCTAAAGCTATTCCAAATCACCCTAACAATGGTCCTAACACAACAAATGCTCCTAGGAAGTCTAATTTGAAATCATGATAGAGCACTTCATTGCTACTCAAAACCAAACCAATAGTGCTCAAGCCCGCACTAATAAGGAAGTTCAAAATCGAATATACACATTAATGAGCAAATGAAGCGCTTTTCTAACAAGCTTGACGCTTTAGCTACACACAATAAAATGTTAGAAACACAAATCTCTCAAGTAGCTCAACAACAAGCAGCTTCTGCTTCTCCTGCTGGTTCATTTCCTGGTCAACCTCAACCTAATCCCAAAGGACATGCAAATGCTGTTATCTTAAGAAGCGGGACAAAGTATGATGGACCTGTAGATCCCGTAAACAATAGCCCACTATGCAACAAAATTCACAAACCATCTGAAACTAAAGATAAACCAGAAAAAGAAATTCAGAAAGATAATAATGAAGATACCACACAAAAGGACGAACCTTATGTACCTCCACCACCTTATAAGCCTCCTATTCCATATCCTCAAAGGTTAGTTAAAACTAAGAATGTGGGACAATTCAAGAAGTTTGTGGATCTTCTGAAGCAACTTAATGTTACAATTCCTTTTACCGAAGCTATAACTCAAATGCCCTCTTATGCTAAATTCCTTAAAGAGATTTTATCCAATAAGAAAAAGCTTAAGGATAATGAAACTGTCATGCTTACTGCTGAATGTAGTGCAATTATTCAAGACACAATGCCTCCTAAACTCAAAGATCCTGGAAGTTTCTCTATTCCATGTGTAATTGGCAAATTTGTCATAGACAAAGCTTTATGTGATCTAGGAGCCAGTATAAGTGTGATGCCGTTATCCATCTGCAAGAAACTTGATATGGGTGAGCTGAGACCAACCAAAATGTCCGTTCAACTAGCAGATAGGTCAGTTAAATATCCTGCAGGAGTACTTGAAAATATTCCTGTACGTATTGGCCAATTCTATATACCAACTGATTTCATTATCATGGACATAAGGGAGGACGAAGTTACTCCAATCATTCTTGGAAGACCTTTCTTAGCCACACGTGCAATAATAGATGTGAAAAGAGGAAAACTTACTTTTGAAGTAGGCGAAGAGAAAATCGAATTTATCCTCTCTCAATTCCTGAAAGCACCTGCAATAGAAGATACTTGTTATTTCATGGATATCATCGACGAATGTAGAAAAGAAGCTGAGCTTGAAAATACGGATAATCTGGATGAAAGTCTGGATAATAATATAAGTGAATGCTTAGCTATAGCACCAGATCCCACACAAAGTTTAAGGAAACCTTCCCTAGAACTCAAAACACTTCCCAAAAATTTAAGGTACGAATTCCTAGATTCCAAACTCGAACGTCCAGTGATAGTCAACGCAAAACTTGGAGAATCTGAAACTGAAAAACTTCTACAGATTCTGAGGAAATACCCAACAGCCTTAGGGTATAATATCACTGATCTTAAAGGAATAAGTCCCTCTCTCTGTATGCATCGCATTATGCTAGAAGAAGATTGTAAAACTTCAAGAGAACACCAGAGGAGACTTAACCCGATTTTGAGCGAGGTTGTGAAAAAGGAAGTAATGAAGTTGTTAGAAGTGAATCATATATCCTATATCCGATAGCAAATGGGTTAGCCCTGCATGTTGTACCTAAGAAAGGAGGTGTCAAGAGTCGAAAATGAGAAAGGAGAAATCATAACTAAAAGAATCGAATCGGATGGAGAATGCATCGATTATCGAAAACTTAACAAAGCCACCGAAAAGATCATTTCCTTTACCATTTATTGATCGATGTTGGAACGCTTAGCTAGACACTCTCATTTCATTTCTTAGACGGTTATTCGTGTTTCTTTCAGATACCTATTCATCCTGATGACCAAGAGAAAACAACTTTCACATGCCCTTTTGGAACCTTTGCTTATAGAAGAATGCCATTTGGTTTATGCAATGCTCCTGCAACTTTTCAAAGATGTATGATGGCAATATTTGCTGATTTTCTGGACAATATTATGGAAGTCTTCATGGACGATTTTTCCGTCGTGGACAAAGCTTTGAAGAATGTTTAGAAAATTTAGAAAGGGTATTGGAACGTTGTGTGAAGGTTAATCTAGTGCTTAATTGGGAGAAATGCCATTTTATGGTACAAGAAGGAATTGTTTTAGGACACATTATATCCAAAAGAGGAATTGAAGTCGATTCGCTAAAATCGGGTTATTGAGAACCTTCAACCTCCAAAACCGTTAGAAATCAAGCTTTTGGGACACGCCGGTTTCTACCGACGATTCATTAAAGATTTCTCTAAGATAACTAAACCCCTAACTGAGCTATTAATGAAAGATGCTGAATTTATCTTCGACGAAAAATGTTTAGAAGCGTTTCAGACACTTAAGAAAGCATTAATTTCTGCGCCTATCATGCAAACTCCAGATTGGAATGAACCTTTTGAAATAATGTGTGACGCAAGTGACTACGCCGTTGGAGCTGTTTTAGGACAGCGAAAGGATAAAAGACTCCACGTCATATATTATGCAAGCAGAACTCTGGACGAAGCGCAAATGAATTATGCTACAACAGAGAAAGAGTTCTTAGCAGTGATCTTCGCATTAGACAAGTTCCGTTCCTACTTAGTAGGATCCAAAATAATCATATACACTGATCATGCTGCTATTAGATATCTCCTAACCAAAAAGGACGCTAAACCTAGACTCCTGAGATGGATATTACTGCTGCAAGAATTTGATTTAGAAATCAAAGATAAGAAAGGAACTGAAAATGTAGTAGCGGATCATCTCTAGACTAGAAAATTTTAAACATGAACAAGTGCCGATTGATGATGAATTCCAAGATGATAAACGATTGCCCACTTGGAAGACAGTAACCGATAAACTCATGGAAACCACTTTAGCAATTTCCTCGTGCCTTGGTATGCCGATTTCAGAATTACCTTTTTGCAGTGTTCTACCACCGAACTTACCTACCAATGTAAGAAGAAATTCTTCCATGATCTTAAACAATATTCGGATGAACCTTTACTTTTCAAGAGAGGTCCGATGGAATTTTCCCCGATGTGTGCAAGAAGAGATTGAAAACATTATAACACCGTCATTCGCACCTTACGGAGGACATGCTAGTACATCCAAAACATGTGCAAAGATCTTACAATCCGGTCTCTATTGGCCTACTTTATGGAAAGACGTACATGCCACCATCTTAAAATGCGACGGTGTCGCGCCGGCAATATATCTAGACGTGACGAAATGCCACAAAAGGCATTTTAGAAGTCGAAATCTTGATGTGTGGGGATAGACTTCATGGGACCCTTCTTCATCCAGTAATAAGTATATACTGTGGTGTAGATTATGTTTCCAAATGGATTGAAGCTATAGCTTCTCCAACAAACGACACCGAGTGGTACTTAAGCTCAAGAACATAATTTTCCCTAGGTTCGTGTACCCGACTCGTTATAACGGTGGATCTCATTTCATTTCCAAAATCTTTGAAAAATTATTAAGGAAATATGGAGTTCGACACCGCATAGCTACACCTTACCATCCTCAAACTAGCGGACAGTTGAAGTTTCAAATCGCGGATAAAACAAATCCTTGAAAAAGCGTCGCTACATCGTAAAGGATTGGTCCTTTAAACTTCATGAAGCTTTATGGGCATATAGAACGCCTATAAAACTCCCATCGGTACTACTCCTTTCAAGCTTATTTATGGAAAGTCATGCCATCTCCCATTGAGTTAGAACACAAGGCTTATTGGGCCATTAAGAATCGAACTTAAGTTATCCGCTGGAGAGAAGCGTATCCGGATATTAATGAATTGGAAGAACTTAGGCAGATGCGTCTAAAACGCTAGGATTTACAAAGAGCGCACAAAGAAATGGCACGATAAGCGTATATCTAGGAAGAATTTTAATATAGGTGATTGCAGACACTATTTAACTCACGATTAAAATTATTTCCGGAAAATTACGATCTAGGTGGTCTGGACCTTTTGAAATTACTCGAGTTTATCCAAGTGGTGCAATAGAAATTAAGGGACCTTCGATTGAACCGTTTGTAGTAAACGGGCAGCGTTAAAACATTACCATCTTACCGAAATCGAGGATATTCTCAAAAGATAACTCTAGACGAGCCACAAGCTCGATTAGACGACTAATCTCTAGTTTTATTTGTCGAGCTTACGACATAAAACAAAGCGCTTTGTGGAGGCAACCCACCGTATTTATTTCTTTCTTCTTATTTTATTTTATTTCTTCATTCTATTCAAAACAAACAAAAAATATCTATTTCTTTTTCTATTTTCTATTATTTCTATTCTCGTCTTACATTCTATTCTATATCTCTTCTATCGGCATTTGGCCAATGTCGATGTTCTTTATTTTCTTTCTCCTCGATTCTTCTAGCTACTTCTTTCTCTTCCACTATGTCTCGTGTTGATGATATGCCAAGAAGTTTCGAGGAAGAAATCAAGCACCAAATATGGAGTTTTATCGGCGTGAGATGTTTCCTACTACCTACTTTCATTATGGTGCTATGGATGCTCTTGGCATTCGTGATAGTGTGCTTTTCCTGCTAAATCAGATTGGGTGGGATAATTCACGCCTGATGACTTGCTTTGCCACTTATCGGAACCTCACTTTGGAATTCCTCAGTTCTTTAGCTTACTTTCCTACTCATGGATAGCTCTCGTGGACTTATTATTTTCGACTTTTGGCTTCACCTTCAAGTTTACCCATAAGGAATTGGTGATCTTCTTGGTTTTCCTAGTGGTTTAGGAGTTTATACTGAAACTCAGGAGGAGTATCTTGGATTTAGAGATCTTGACTATTTTTGGGGATCTATTTCTGGAATCCTTAACCCTGAGCCCGAGGACCTTGTATCAGAGAATATCCATAACCCGCCTTCGTGTATTTCCATAAGATTCTTGCCCATACCGCTTTTGGAAAACCCGAATGTCACCACTGCTTCTAAGGATGAGCTTTTATCATGTTTTGTGCAAAACCGTCCTTAATGCGATCCCTTATCTGCTCCGCACTTTGTGAATCTCATTGATATCGATCATGCACCCATTCGGATGGGAGGTCTCGTTATTATGATTACAAATGTTGTTGGACTTCAACGACCTTTTAAGCATCTCAATGCTTTTGCCGGTGTTACTTCCATGACCATCGATTGCTTCAACACCGGTATGATTGGTGATCTTGGCCCGACTCGGTTTACCTTGTTGATTAATGGTCAAGTTATGCATTGTTTACCTTGCCTAATCCTCGCTACTAGTGTGCATAACAAAGCCAATTGGCTTTATGGTTTTGATCAAGATCCTTCTCCGCCAAGCACTCCTGAGATTCCACCAGGTTTTGATGTTTTAGAGGACGCCTGAAGTTCCTCTGCTCCCCACTCCCACCGATCCCTCTGTTGCTCGACATGTTATGCATGAGGCTCCTCCTTTTGATTATGCGTTATCCACGCCTGTGTGGAACATCGTGCTTTGAGGGACGAATTACTACTCTGAAATGACTTCTTTAGTTTTATGGATACGCGCACAATTTCAAGAAGTCTTCTCTTATCTTCATTCTCCCTCTACTCCTAAGGCAGGACCATCTAGTGGCTAGAATCCTTGAGTAGAGTAGTTTATTTAGTTTAGTTTAGTTTGATTTCATTAGGATTTTATAATGCTTTCATTATGTTATTTTTATTATGTTTCTCTTCCAAATACTTGATTCCTACATTGTAAGCAACTTTGCTCTCCATTCTAATGCAATTCATGTTTCCTTTATTATAATGTTGCATATTATATATTATTACATTATTATTACTGTTGCATTATTCTTCTTAAATTGCATTATTATTGTTGCTACGAATTTACTCACCCATTTTTCATTTCGATTCTCCTTTGTTATTATCGCACTGAGGACATTGCTCCTTTTAAGTATAGGGGAGTCGGATCATTTCCTTGCTCATTTATATTGCCTTTGCTCTCTTTGTAGTATTTTCCTTTTATTTATTTATTTATTTTCTTGTATCGCAAATTTCAATTCAATAAAATACATGTTTATGTTAATTTTAATCTTATATGCAAAATTTAGTGCTTATTCGAATTTTTCCTATTTCTTGAGCCATAACGAAAAATCTAAAATACATTTATAAACATATTCAACTAGTATTAAGGTTGCTTATTTATAAATAAGAATTCGAGTAAAAACTTAGCAAAATTGTTATCGTCCTAACACTTTAAAACCCCCAATATGCTAGATCGATTTAAGTACTTATTATACCAAGAACCTTTAAAACTTAGTTTTAGATTAGCCCCAAGTAGTTTATTAAGCAGTCGGCACCGCCATAAAACACAAACTACGTGGAGAACCGATGAATATAAGTGTTTGATCAAATATCTTTAAGAAAATTGCTTTTATTTAAGATGCACTTACTAAGTTAGATGGTCCTTACCAGATCATTTAATCCAAAAAGTTGCTGAAAATATGAAATTTATGCAAAATAATCCATTATAAAAATTGGTTCTGGTCCCGGTGTTGAACTTGGTAGATTACGGTTCGATCCCCGCAATTTTAAATTGGAAAAAGGAGTACCAAATGTTTAATTACCGTAACTCCTAGGCGGCTTACTAAGATCAAATTCACTAACCTACTCCACTATGTGCGTGTACGGTAATGGGCTTAATGTGATTGCACTAGAATGAAAACGGGTGAAATAAAACATAGTATTAGGTTGAAGCTATAATGACATGACTTGATTGGTCTGCATAGATGGGGTTGTCTAGTGTTCCTAGTAACTTTGGTGTTTAAGTTTGACTTAGATTCTCTAACAATATCAACGCAACCCGATACAATTGATGTATGCTCTTATATCCGTGCTTAACTATGCTTCATTGATTTCATTTTACTTATTTGCTTGAGGACAAGCAATGGTTCAAGTATAGGGGAGTTTGATAACACGATTTTATATAGTATATTTGATTTAATTTTCATAAATAATGTTAGTATTTTTATTTAATTATTTCATTTTATTTCCATATTACGCTGGTATTTTTATTGTTTCAGGTATTTTATTTTAAATAAACAAATTGAGCAAAGTGAAGAAATTAAGAGGATTATTTAATTAATTGTGCAAGAAATGAAGAAAAGGGGTGTGCAAAGCAAGTATGGATCAAAGAGTTATCAAAAGCCCAAAGCCAAGCCCATTGCAAGAAAAAAACCCTAGCGAAGCAAACCCTAATGCCACGCAGAAGAGTGAGACGACGTCTCCTCTCTCCTAAAATGAGGCGCCCGCCTCCAAGGCCGTGTCCTTTTGCGTGGGACGCCTGCCTCACGTGGAGGAATAAGAGGAGAAAGATTCGGAAGACCAAGGCGGATGGTGGGCGTTGGGACGAGAGTTTTGAGGAGAAAATGCTACGAATATTTAGGAAGAGTGGTTACTTCCTACCACTATAAAAGGACCTCTCGGATCATAATTTCACACACCGATTCTCACTTTATTTCCAGCTTCAAAGTTTACTTTTCGCATTTATTTTTCCATTGTAATCCAAATTCGAGTTATTTTTCCGACTATTTACATTCTGTTGAAGAACCGAGACGTTGTACGAGTTGTTTCCAGTTTCCAGTTTCCAGAATTCTTTCCAGCATTTATTTAATTCAGGTTTTTATTTATATTGCTTTTATTTATTTACTTAATCAATTGCATGATATATATTTGTTTTGCCATGAATTTATTTATAAATGTTAAAACCTTTAATTTATTCATGTTTGTTTTTATGATTATGTCTGGCTAAATTATTTAAATATCGGTATGTAATGAGTTAATTTGAAAGATCCGGTACAAACTGGCTTGATTATATTTTATAAAATAAATACTTTTTCTGATTTAGTTATCTAATTTATTTTGTTAAAAAAAGGTTTAGAAACCAACAGAGCGAAAGTTTGAGGTTAATAAACTGACTAAGATTAGAAACCAACAGAGCGACAGTTTGAGGTTTAGAATCAGATAGTAGGTACTAGGTATTGTTTTTAAAAACATGACAGATTTTAAAACCAATTAAATTTTATTTATTTTCAAAAGTAATTTTAAAATCGGATAGCGAAAGCATACATTAGAGTTTAAAATTATAATCTACTTCAATAGAGCGACAGTTTGAGAATAGGTTTTTAAATAAATACTTTTTGCTGAAAAAGAAATTATTATCATTTCCTGAAAATAAGCCAGTGGAAAACCGGATTCTTTAGGATTAACGAAATACATACCGATATTCGCCTTACTATTATTTTAATTAAAATTAAGTTTTATTGCCCAAAAATCCCCAATTTATTTATTCAATAGCTATAGCTTTACACAGTAAGCTTAGATTACGTTAGTTCAATTTATAGTCCCTTTGGTTCGATATCTTTTAAAACTACGCGATAGGGCTGTATACTTGCAGTCTCCCGATTAATTTAGACGATAAAGTCGCGATCAATACTTAGGTGGTTTAGGTGTCAAAACGACATCGATTTTGTCGAAGCTTTTCCAAGTCTCTCTAATACAGCATAAAATGACAACCTATATACTTTCAGAGTGTGCGCGCCATGCATCAAAAAGAAAAATTTGATTGGAGGTTAAAATTAAATTTTGGGGAAATTAAATAGCAACTGAAAATCACATATAAACATGACAACACACACAATTGCTCGACATAATACTTAAAACAGATAAATTCCTAGAAACATCAAATAAACTAGAAAGCAATAAATCAAACTAAAAAAACGATAAATGAAAGCGATAAAGTCCCTCCCCCACACTTAAACCAAACATTGTCCTCAATGTTTCGATAAAAGCTGGAAAGTGGAAAAATAGAACCTGAATGAACGACCTTGCGTGCTACAACGACCAATTTTTTCTCTGATCCTTCCCTTGTTGATCATGTATTTGTTGACCACTTCTACTCCGACATCTTGTACTACAAGATATCTGAATTTGCTAAAACTTCTCTTTCCTGAAGTTGCTCATCATATTGCTTATTTTAAGAGGAAGTAGCTGTAAAAGTGTGAAAAATACAGTGTGGTGTGTGCAGGTGGAACATGATCATGCAAATGATGAGGAAGAGGTGAGTTACATGTTCGCGTTAAAAGGTGACGCGCCTGAGGATGCGAACGTGAGTTCGGATCTTCCGGTACGCAACGATTTAAATCTTTTGATTTGTTTATAAAGATGCCGCGAGCATCAAGCTTTATTATTTTCAACACAAGAAAGATGATTTAATGATTATGAAAAAGGGGAAAGCTGAAATACCCTCAATTGATATTGGTATGCGTAACGACTAGCGCAAACTAGACATAACGCATTGGGGAGATTCGAGTAAGGGGATTGGTATATAAAGGAATAGATGGAGCACCCTAAATATATGTAGTTATCTAGCTTTATATATGAATATGTTTGATATGTTGTGTGTTTTTAATTGTTATTTCTATGATTGGGAAAGTTTCTCCTTTGGGATTTTAAGAAACAGTAGATTATGTGGGATTCTAGGTTTTGTTATTATTGTGCTCGCAAAGATCTTTGGATCTTCGCATACATATCCCTAGTGGGAATCGAGCATTTGTAGCTCGGATCTGTGGTTCTATGGTTTGTTTGGTCCGAGGGAGATAGAAATTTGCTCGGCAAGGATGAGACCTTGTGCCTACGTCTCAAAAGGATGTTGAGAAAGTCGAGCAATAGTAGTTCCCACTTATGCTAGTGGAAAGCAACGGATGTTAGTAAGAGATGACAAATGTCATCTTAATGAAAAATGTATCTAATCTATTTCATCACATACATTTTTGAAAAGTTGTTTGATTGATAAAAATCTTTCATCGTAAGTATTAGGTGTTTTGCTTGAGTGTACAAGCGTTACCACTTACATGTTTAAGAAAGATGTTTTGAAAAAAGATGTTTGAATCTTTTAACTGTAAGTATTGGGTGTTTTGCTTGAGTGTACAAGCGTTACCACTTACTGTGAAGAGATGTTTTTTGTTTGAAAAGAGTTTTAAAATTTTTGAAAAAAAGTTTGACTGTATGTGATGTGATAGATGAGATACTTCTTCCATAGAGATGATAGATGTCTAAATCTCAAGGAGAAATTGATTGGATTAAAGGGATGCTTTTAAGAAGCCCGTGGGTCCTTGTATTGTTAGCCCAAGATGAGGCATTCCGAGGGTCATCGAGGGTCATCGAGGGTCCTTGTATGAAGCTCAAGAGGAAGCTATAGGGTATGGCTGTCTTTGGCTTGAAAGGGATTTCACCGAGAAATCATCCTTTTCTGAATAAGAGTAATTTCACCGGGAAATTTTACTCTATGGGGAATTTGAAAGTGATTTCACCGGGAAATCATCCTTTCAGGGTTCTATCTTAGCGCGGGTGATTCTTTGTATTGGAAGCCCAATAGGAGGCTGTTAAGAGATTTCCTGTCTCTTTCATTGTATGATGCCCAAGAGAAGGCTAAACTCAATGAGGAGTTCTTTTGAACGAAGCCCAAGAGGAGGCTGACTCAACAGGGGAGTGTTGTCTTATACGAAGCCTAAGCGGAGGCTAACTCTGTGGGGAGAGTTTCTTTGTACAAAGCCCAAGAGAAGGCTAACCCATGTTGGGGATAAGTTATCTTGTATGAAGCCCAAGCGGAGGCTAAACTCAACTGGTGATGAGTTGTCTTGTATGAAGCCCAAGCGGAGGCTAACTCATGCTGATGATGAATTGTCTTGTATGAAGCCCAAGCGGAGGCTATACTGTGGGGAACCTATTGATTAGTCTAATTGTTATGTTATTTATTAGACGGTTGTATAAACAGGTGTGTGTGTGTGATATGTATTCACAGGAGTTTATGAAGGAAATATAAACAATGCATGATGTTTATTTACAGCAGTTTATGAAATATAAACAAGTGTTTGTGAAACGAACGTTTAAAACGAGCGTAACTTGATTATTCACAAGTTTGAACGTACAAGGAAATGAATATGTACACGAATGAGTTTTTATGTACGCATAAAGATGGATGTACATAGGAGGGTTGGGACTTACACCGTAAGGAGGCCCATTGATTTGAAAGTTTCACAGGAATAATGCTCCTTTCAATACCAATGGTATTCAGTAAAATGTACAGATGAAAGAAATGATTGATCAAAGTTTATCTGTAAAAAGTATTTTCAAAAGAAAGAGTATCTGTATTATGTACAGATAAAATATTTTGAAAAAGAAGTATCTGTGTTATGTACAGATAAAAAGTTTGTTTTTGAAATATCTGTGTTATGTACAGATAAAAAGTTTGTTTTTGAAATATCTGACAAAAGTTTGATATGTACAAAGAAATATTATGTACATAAAAGAATGTTGTGGGACTTACACCGTGATGGAGGCCCATTGGTTTAAAAGAAATCTTGCTCAGGAGAAACCTTCCTTTAGAACCAATGGATTCGGCGCATAGACAAACGAATGAAAACAAATGAAAGAAATTTGTTTACGTTTGAATATTAACAATGATAATTTGAGTATGTACAAGTAAAACTAAATATGTACATAAAGGGTTGGGACTTACACCATAAGGGTGGCCCATGATCGATCGAGAAATTCGAGAAGAAACGAATTCAGTTTTATCGTTTTGAATTGGATCGATTATGGTAAAAGATGCAAGTTTTGATGAAAAAAGTTTTGAAGAATGATTTGAAAATGTTTTGAAATGTGAATTTGATTCATGAAAAGTTTTGAAAAAAATCGGAAGTCGAAAACTTGAAAAAATTCACCTTTTAAGGAGGTTTGAAAAAGTGTTCGGAACATCGTTTTCGGCTCGATTAAAAATTAATCAGATGAAAATATTTTTGGATTTTTTTGACATAATCATAAAATAGATTCATTAATTGACAAGTGTACAAAAAATCATCTCAAAATGAGAAGTTTTGATTGGTCAAAAAAATTGTTGAAGTTTGAAGAAAAAAACATGAAAATATGACAAGTTTGTAAAAAAGGGATAGAAAAAATGGTCTTGCTGGGTTTTGAACCCATGACCTTGAGGTGGGACGTGTCACAAAGCCTTAAGAGCAAGCCGGGACCATCGAGCCAAACGCATCCGTGTTGAGTGGATTAAAACACGCGTAGATAAAGGATTGGTTAATTTGAAAATTTCGAAGAACACCAAGAACACGCGCAGTGTTCTTCGCTCCATTGATTCCCATTTTCAAACTCAAGCTATAATCCTCGTTTCTCCATGAAATCAGATGAAATAAACATGAAAGTTGATCGAAATTGAACAAGGAATATGATGGTGATTGTTAATTTCATTTATTTTTAGTTAATCATGTTTGAATTTCTGGGAACTCGAAGAACCCTAGAAACTGATAAATCAAATTAAATGACTTGTAGTTGATGATTGTTTGATTTTTTGAGGGTTATCACCGTTATTAGTGCAGAAAACAAATGGCCAAGAGCTTTTCTCAATTGAATCAAAGAATTATGAGAACCAAGTTCGTGTTCATACCTGGAAAAGTGAAGATCGAAATCGATGCAAACGTGTTTCCAGTTGCTATTTCTTGATTGTGTGAGCTCCAACGGCATCTAGGGATGGTGTATGAGTGGTCTGCACATCATGGATCAAGCTGAATTGTTCTACGTCGACGCACAAGCTTGAAAACAAACTGGAAATCGATGTAAGCGATGTTGTTGTTCTTGTTTTGGATCAACTCCATGATGTATATGGATTGTGTTTGGATCATTAGAACAACAATTTCTCCAGCCAAACTTGAAATTCGATTCCTAAGTCAGTTTTGAAGTTTTGAAAAAATGGAAATTGGCGGTTTTAAGCTTAGTTCAGTTTGATTTTAGGCTTGCAACAAGTTTGTTAATGATTATACAACATGTATGACACCAAATTTTACCATGTTTTTAGCTCAAACTCAAAATGCTATGTTTTCTTAAATTGCACTAGATTGCTTGATTTTTAAGAAAGTGAAAGAAAGCATGGATTTTGCATTGTTTTTTTTGGTGTTGGATTGGACTTGAAATGGTGATCCTTTTATAGGCAAGAGGTCTGAATTTGTTAGGCAAGAAGTACATGGCATTTGGATGAATCATGGATAACTTAGAGGGCAAGATTGTCCTTTGGCTTTTGAAAAGGAAGGTTCCTTTTTTTACCATGTGCAAAATTATTCAACTTGATCCAATCTTTCAATTATCACTTCTCACTGATGTTTATCAGTTTGATGACTCATTTTGGCAAGGTGGCAAGTGGTTTAAATGAGAAAATCACAAAATGACCTATAATTGAAGTTTTGAACTTTGAAAAATCAAGTTTCATGGACCCTTTTGTTTCAATTTCAAAGACATAGCTAGCCTCCATGGATTTTGGAGTTCTTGGACATTTTGGAAAGATTTTTCCATGATCTACAACTTTCATGTTTTGAGTTTTTCAAATTCCAATTGGAACTAGGTGAAAAATGGCTTGAAGTTTGAAAATGTGAAATTTCAACACTTAGAAATTTTTCTAAGTTATAGAAATTTTGACTTTTGTTGACTTTTCCAAATTCTTTGATTTTTATGATCATGATGGATCATTTGAAGTATTTTGATGATTGAAAAGTTTTGTTTTGAAAATTTGACCAAAAGTCAAAGTTTGACTTTTCGAGATGAAATTTCATCGACGCTTCGAAATTGATCGATGAATTCGTGAACCTCGTGATGTTTTGAATCCGTAAATTAGGTCAAGATGTTATATCTAAAATATAATGACCAATCTCTATCCAAAAAGTCAATTATGCTCAAAAATCGAGAATGCCTATGCTCGACCAAAACCCTAATTGGTCGATCCTCGATCGATCTATGAGAAAATGGATATCCGAGGATTGAAGGTCGATGATTTGATCAAGATAGATCAAATGGAGTGAGAAAATCTCAAACCCTAATTGGTTAGCTCTTGAATCGATGAAAATCGATGAAACCTTAATTTTGACTCGTGAATGCTATACCCGATTAATCTTTGTATCAGTTGTGCAACAATGCAAATGTAAGGTGGTATATTAGGTCAAAATTTGGGGTATGACAGATGCCCCTATTTAAGTTTCTTTAACCTGAAAGATGAAGATGAATATCTTCGTTTTGATAGGTGTAAAGAGACTTAAATATCAGAATACGCAAAATTTGGACCTAAGATACCAAAAGATGCGGATGATGCAAAATGATTAAAAAAAGTTTTACCCAAAGGATGTCAAAGAAATGACATGATGGGGAAAAATTTTATGAGGATGACTCGATCTGTTTTGAGAAAAGAGAATCCTATCTGTTGGGAAACAAACAATATGTTTCGCTGGGGAAAGAATGATTCACAGAGAATGTGAATATCTGTTTCGTTTTGGGAAACAAAAAGATTACCTTCTGTCAGCTTTGTGACAATGTTTAAGGTAAGTGGAAATGATATTACCAATTATCAGCCTTGTGATATAGTATGGTAATGGGTTTTGAAGATGTTACCAATTATCAGCGAAGTGATAACTATAACAAGGTAAATCTTTGAAGTAGGTTGCTGTGTACTCAGCTTTTGTGAGTAAAAGACAGTGTTCTATCCAGGAATGAACTGGAGAGAAAGAAGTTAATCAAGACATTGTTCCCAACGAGGGATAATCTCAGCTGGCGAATGCGATAGAGAGAAGAAAATGCATTTCTCTGTTTGGGGACTTTGCCCGGGAAAAAGGAAGACATATCCTTTCTGTTTGGGAACACTCCGTTGGGGAAACAAAGAAAAAAGTATCTTTTCTGTTTGGAGATATTCTGCTGGGGATATGATATACTGTATGAGTATATATATAACCTGATTTGAAGCAAACATTTTGAGAGATGCAAAATGCAATGAATGATGCTATTATGTATGAATGTCATGAATGTTATATGCATGCTAACAATACTTGACAAAAACACTTAAGGGATATTTGAGAAAAGGATCGGATTCGAATAAATACTTGGTGAAAATTGCAGAATGGTGCGATATTCACTAATGAAGAATTTGAGTTGCATGGTTTACACTTTCCGAGAAAGGTATTTCATTGGCAACTTGGTCGGGATTCTTTTGGATAAGAATACCGTCCTTTGATGATTTCGATGAGGAGAAGGCTGCATATTGGCGACTCCACTGGGGATCGAAACACTCTTGGAGAAACGGTTGAAGTTATTTCCGTGTTCATAGTTTCAAAGGAGAATTTTGCTTTTGTTTCAAAATTTTGAAGTAAAAATTCATTTAAAACATTTTAGTTTCCAAAAGTGATTTTCACAATAAAAGCGTTATTTTGCAAAACAGAATAAAGTAGGAATTGCAAACAAAAGGCACAAGGCTCAAATTTATTGAATAGAATGGTGATCAGCCAAAGGCGTGATTCCATGAACTATTTACAAAAGTTGGAAATGATAATTTATTAGGAAAAGGCTACATTGAAAGCAAATAACCACTACTATCCCTAACAACTTTGAATTCCAACTGTGCTTGTTGCTTCAGAAGAGTTGATTGAAGATCCGTTGATGGAAGATTCTTCATGTGGACAAAATACAGACTGACTGCAGTTACTTTGTCGTTTTGTATCCTTGTTTTTGCCTAGATCGCCTTTTCAGGTTTTCGATCTATCAGGATAATTTCTGTTTATTGTCTCTAATTTCCGTTTTGAAAATCAGTTGTATTGGACAAAAAGTCAACTGTGGTCAACATACAGTCAAACTTCATAATTTTTGGTCAACATACTCATTTTGAAGTTACATTCATCATTTGATCAATGGTTGATCATGATTCATCAAGAAAACTCAAGATTTGCTCAAAAGTCAAACTTTCTAAATTAGGGTTTCTCAGTGAAAAGTCAACCAAACTTTGACTGAGCATAACTTCTTCATACTTTCTCAGAAATTTTTCCACCACCTCTTGTTTTGAAGGAAATTCAATTCTCTACAACTTCATGTCTCACAAGAAGGTTCAAAAAATGCTTCATTTGGAAGGTATGGATCAAAACATTTGTGTCCTTTTCAAAGTCAACAAAAAGTCAACATTTTGTTTTGAAGATATATTGAGCATGGAAACTCCAATTGAGATGAAACCAAAGAGGTTGGTTAAAGGACTCTTAGAGCTTTCCAACCTCTGCGTAGATCTGGCACTTGTAACATCTTTTAACGCGTTTGCAGCAATCATATTCCATTGTTATCCAATAGTATCCTGCTCTCAAGATCTTTCTGGACACTGCATGCCCATTTGAATGGGTTCCAAAGGACCCTTCATGTACTTCATGAATGATTGTGTCTGCTTCCTGTCTGTCGTCGCATCTGAGCAGAACCATGTCGAAGTTTCTTTTGTATAGAACATCTTCATTGAGGAAGAAATTCCTGGAAAGCCTCCTTAGAGTTTTCTTATCTTTGTACGATGTCCCAAGTGGGTACTCTCGTGTTTTAGCAGTCTAAAAATCCCGTCTGGGATCTCTTCTTCAACTTCTTTTTCAGCGAATTCACAGGGAATTTCAAAGTTGAGAAAGAGCGTAGAGTTATTGCTTTCAATGGATTTGTCCATCTGTTTAATCTGCATTTTTGATTTACGTTTGATTAAAAAAAAGTTTTTTTTTTTTGAAAGTTAATGTATGCAGATTAATTTTTTTCCATTATGATTTTTTTTTTTTTACTGTGTTTTTTAGGATTATCATTTCCAGAAAAGGGTAAAAATGAAAATAAACACAGAGAGTGGAAACAAAATAACGCATTTTATTTATGTTTCACAATATGAACAGGGCCCTAAAATACAAACTCATTTGTCTTGGGCAAGACAAAGAGAAATTATTTAAAAGCTAAACCCTATAAAACATCTCTTCGCTTTGGGCGAGAGTTCAAAACAAAAAGCAAAGATAAACTACTTAGAGCTATGAACATTAGTCATAACTTCAACAGGTTTCCAATAGTGACGAACTCCTTGGAAGTCGAGGTACTCGGGTAATTTTCCGCTTGGTTTAACCCTTGAGTAAACTTTGATTGCTGGCTGAGCAGGCTTTGAAGACTCTGGACGATGGCCTTTGCCTTTGGTGCTGCTAAAGCGATCTTCTTGATTAATGATCGGGAAGTATGAGAGATAGCCTTTGTACTTCCTGTTGATCTTTGTGTTGAATACTGGGGATGTTCCTTCCAGTCTTCGGAGTGAAGAGACTCGTTGTCAGCGACACTTTCCGCATCGTATCCTGAATCATACTCTTGATCTTTGATCATGTTGATGTAGTGGTAACCGGGATCCGGCTTGGTGAAATCCACGACGTGTTGAAACAGAGATCTTCATTTGGGACCTCGATCTGTTGATTAGTTTGAGAAGACGAGTATTCCTCTTCTGATTGACTAGGGTAGTCAAAGTCATCACCCCATCCTGTGGGTTGGATATCTTCGATCCGGATTTTTGAGCTTTCTGGCGCAGAGTATTTCACCATGTAGTCGTATTTGCCACTTGGTTCTCCCAAGGTATCCCATTTCATAGGACTGGTGGATTTTCATGTTCCAGGACATGTTTTGAATTGATCACGGTGCATATGATTCCTCTTGAGACACATATTCAGGGCTATTCAAATATGTGCTCCATTCTTCAGATTCAGATGGATCATCTTCATCCTCTTCAATGGTTACAACATTAACCTCTTGCGGAACAAGGTTTAAGAAACCTCCGCTGTGAAATACTTCCTTGATCAGGGGAAGTGCTTCATCTTTCTCTTGTTTTTTGTAGAATACGGGTGTGAACCCGAGTTCGGCTTTCGTTTCATTCTTGACAGGTTTGATAACTTGTCCCCATCCTCGAGTGTTGCCATCTTTCACCATTTGTGCCGCTTCTTTATATGAAGAGATAGACGATCTGTTTTTAGTAGATTCATCTTCTAACGGATTTTCTGGGAGATGCGGCGCTTCAATGTCATTGGCAGTGATGAAGGAGAAACTGGATAGATGACTTACAAGTAAAGCTTGTTCACCGCTGATGGTCACCAACTTTCCATTTACTGTGAATTTTAATTTCTGATGGAGAGTAAATTCGCTCGCATCGTGGATCCAAGGTCTTCCTAGCAAGCAACTATATGGTACATCCATGACTTGGAACGTAATTTTGAAAGTGTGAGGGCCAATTGTCATTGGGAGATCAACTTCCCCAATAACTGACTTTCTCGATCCATCGAAAGCTCTTACTATGATGTCGTTGAACTTCATTGGCGTTCCTTTGTAAGCTAAACGAGCGAGCGTCGTTTTTGGCATTACGTTTAAAGATGAACCTGTATCCACCAATACATTGGATAGGGAATCTGTCTGGAAAATCATCGAGATGTGCAAGGCCAAGTTATGATTTTTCCCTTCTTCCGGAAGTTCTTCGTCACTAAAACTCAGATTATTGCAGGCTGTTATGTTGGAGACGATCCCTCCAAATTGGTCTGTAGTCACATCGTGATCCACATAAGCCTGGTCTAGTACTCTCATCAAAGCTTCTCGATGAGCTTCAGAGTTAAGGAGTAAAGACAGTATTGAAATTTTTGAAGGAGTCTGCATCAATTGGTCTACGACTCGATATTCGCTCTTCTTGATTAGTTTCAGGATCTCGTCAAAGTCGAGTTGATGTTGGTTCCATCAGAGAACCAATGTTTGTACCGGTTAACAATGGGAATCGTTGCGGATTCTCGAGGATATGTTAACTTGGTTTTGTTTAACAATAGGGCAAGGCGATTTTGGTGGCAATGGAGCGTGTACTCGTCACGGCGTTACTCGTCCGATTTTGTTATATTGACATTAGTGGAAGTGTAGGCATGGGTTTCTCCTTCCCATCCTCTATCAAGGTTAAATTATACTGGTAAGGAATTGCTCTAGTAGAACTGTGCGGAACAGACGGTGGGCAAATCACCAAAGGAGATGTTGGAATGTTGGAACCATGACGCGATCTCCACATGCTCGGTATGTTGAAACAAGGGATCACAACGTTTACTTTGGGATTTTCCGAGTTGATATCTGAGACTAAAAGCTCATGCGGAAAATGCCCTATTGTATTTACGTCATGGTCATCTCTATTTCTGTAAATTTGTAGGTCACCAATGTCTAACAAATGCTGGATATCTGCTCTTATGGTGGGACATCCATGGATATTCTTGGAACAGATATAGCAAGCTGCATAATCATGCTTAGTGAAGGTGCTCATGGTACTGTATGCTTCATGAAGATGCACCAAGTTTCCTTTGACTAAGTTTACGTCTGTGACAAGGTACCTGTCTGTATTCCTTAGCATTAGATTCACTGAGTGTCCACTATGGCTGGGAAGTGGATTGGCTTGCACATTCGGACTTGTATTTCTGAAGGAAAGAAGATTAGTCTTTACTAATCTCTGTACTTCTGCCTTCAATGCTATGCAATGCTCAAGGTCATGGCCTGGTGCCCCTTGGTGAAAAGGGCAAGACATGTCAGCTTTGTACCACCATGGTAGTTTTTCAGGGACCGGAGGTGGTAACCTTGTCTGTATTAGATTCCTTTCTATCAGCGCAGGGTAAAGTTCTGTGTACGTCATGGGAATTGGGTCGAACTGAGTGACCCGAGGCGACGGTTTGGTTGTGCCGAGCTCGCTGACGAGGCGTTGAGTTTGTTGATTTTGTTGAAATTGCGGAGCAATTCCTGGAGTTGTGTTGACAGTGGGCGCTATGGCAGCTACCTGTCGTTGTTGAATGACATTCTTGCGTGGTTTCCCTCAGGATACCATTCCTACGTCATGTTCTTTTTTCCTTGGGAAACTGGTTCCAACTTTCTTGGTATTACTAGAAGATCCTACTTCCTTGGTTAGACGTCCTGTCCGAACCCCTTCTTCTAGTCGCATTCCCATGCTTACCATTTCGTTGAAGTCTCCGGGAGCGCTAGCGATCATTCGCTCATAGTAGAATGAGTTTAGAGTATTCAAGAATACCTTAGTCATCTCTTTCTCTTCCAAGGGCGGGTTGACTTGGGCGCAATTTCTCCATCGTAAGATATTCCTTGAATGTCTCTCTTTCCTTTTGAGACATGGAGCGGAGTTGATCCCTATCAGGAGCCATATCCAAGTTGAATTTGTATTGCTGGACGAAGGCTTTACCTAAGTCGTTGAATGATTGGATATTCGTGCTGTCTAAACCCATGTACCACTTCGCGGCACCGTGAGACTATCACGAAGTAATGAATTAACAGCTGATGATCCTCATTGTACGTAGACATTTTCCTAGCATACATTGTAAGATGACTCTGAGGACAAGAATTCCCTTTGTACTTTTCAAAATCCGGGATTTTGAATTTCGCAGGTATTTTTACACGAGGAACTAAACAGAGATCTTGGGCGCTTTTCCCAAACAATTCTTTCCTTGAATCGCTTTTTATCTCAAGCGCATTTTGAGGAGTTGTTCCGGAGATTCTCCATTGAACCACGAGCGTTCGTTATTTCCGGAGTGTGATGAACTTCTTCGTCGTGGTAGTGTGCACTACTAAGTCGAGTTCAACATGATCGGTTGAGAAACCGACATTGTTACTTGTGGAAAAGTTATTCCACGTTGTGGAGTGAGCGCGTTTGCGCAAAGTAGGTATTTCAAGCGAGGTTGTTTGAGAAGTCGGTTGGCGAACTCCAATGCCGGGTTAAAAGGCATTCCCCATGGATAGCCCTCGGCATGCCGAAGGTGAACTCCGATCGCGACAATGAAACGGAGTAGTAGTATCCTCTGAAGTTGCTATTTGGTTATGACCGCCGATGTCGCTTGTTGACTTTTGTTGTGTGGCGAGTTGACCAAAGATGTGAGTCTTTCCACTTCTTCTTGTAGCGTAGTTACAGTACTACGGAGTTCAACGTTTTCTTGCTCAAAATTCTCCATTACTTTTCTTCTTTTTGATCTGGTATCGTACGTTCGAGTTGGCTGCGGACGCAGTCGAGAAACTCTAAGACGCGACAGCTTGACAATTTTCTATCTGGAAAAGTGACAGTTCAAAACTGTGAATGATTAGACTCTAGATGGTAGACTTAAATGCAAAGTATGATGCATGAATATGATTGTAAAGAAAAGAAAATTTCCAAAGAATTTATGCTAAACGAGATATTTCTGGCAAATATTTGGATGGAAAACACAAATTTTATTGATTAATGAAGGAAGATTACAACAATTGTTTTTTTTTGTTGGAGCATTGCTCACACAAATGATACAATAAATGATAAAATTAACAAACTAAATTAAACTAATTAAACATCTTCGTCGGATGACGATCCAAAGGCTTGATGCAGCTTCAGCTTCAGGATTTCCTTCCCATAGTGAGCTTTTAGTTTGGCTTTCTCGGCTTTTAGCTTGCTAATGACTCTTTTCCACTCGTTGGGAATGGGCTTGCTGATTGTCATTTCCTCAAGCTTTCTTTTCCTTTCTTTGACGTATTTCTGGATGGCGTTATCCTTCTGGCGAATCTTCTCATCTTTCTCCATGAGCCATTCATCCTGGAAGTAGAGCGTCTTTTCATGATCTTTGACTTGCTTCTTGAGCTTCTTATTCTCAAGGTTAGTCTTAAGGAATTTGCTTTCCAAAGCTTCCTTCTCAAACCTTATCTTGGTCAAGGCTTCTTGGTATTCTCCACACTTCAACGGAAAATTTGTTGATTTGGAAGCGATCGAGAACATGGGATCCTCATAAGCGTAAGGCATTCAAATTCCTTCGCTCTTTTCTTTATCCAAGAAGTGTAGGTTTCATGGCTACACAATTCTTTGCCTTACCTTTTCCTTTCTTTCGGATGTGATGCCAAGCTTTAATCATCCTAGCCTTCATCCTTGGGAATCCTCTCCTTCATGATAGAAGTAGCTTTCACCAGAAACCGGAGGTTTACCGAATTTGCGATCCGAAATGACGCTTTGCTAGGAATGGGTTGTAGTTGATTCCTCCTTTCGTACCAATGAGAGGTACGCTGGCAAATTCTCACACTCTCAATGATTTCCATCTCATTGTTTGCCAAGGTATACCAATGGATATCGTCGTTTGTAAGAGACATGAGTCTTCTTGACCAATGCCACTCGCCTTTGTTTTCGCGGAAGATAGGAGATTTAGGCGGTGTGAGACAATCCATTTGAAAACAGAGGTACACAACACACGATAGTTCCGTCTCCTTGACGATTCCTATGATGAATAGAGACGACGTATCACCAAGCGTGGTGGGAACGGATTTCCAATCGAAGATCCTTATGGCGTTGATATCAACGAAATTTGGGACGTTGGGAAACAACACCAATCCATAGAGGAGTAAAGCTAAAATAGCTTCAAAGGCTACCATACTACCAGCTTCAGAGAATTTGAGAGCCTTCTCCATTAGGAACTTTGAAGTTAGTCCTAAGAGTTTTCCTTTGGTAGTTAGGTTTTTGTCTATCTCAGATTTCTTTAAATGAGTCATTGTTGCAATGACTTGTGACTTAGGAATGACTTCCAAACCATTGAAAGGCACTTTGTCTGATACTGAGATTCCTAGGATATGCGCATACTCTTCCAAAGTAGGCATCAACTGATAATCAGGGAAAGTGAAACAGCGATAGATTGGATCGTAGAATTGAACGAAGGTTTTGAGAAGTCCTTCATCGACGTTAGCGTTCAGAAGGGTTAAAAGAGTTCCATAGCGTTTTCTGAAATCCGAAGGATCTTCTACCAAGGATGCTAACTCTTTCAACTTTCCTACGTCAGGAATCCTAAAACTGTATCTTTTGGTGAATCTTCCTCTGACGTCCATCACTCTAACCTAAAATATTTTACAAAGAAAAATCTCTAAATTCTTTGGAAATGGGAAGAGAAATGAAGTTTTTTTTTGTTTTATGAATGAATGAATGAATGCATGAATGCAGCAAACATGGTTAGTAGTTATACACACGGGCAAGCGTTCGAAGTCACGAGCATGAAGCCAACGATAAGAATCAACGGGGTTAAGTTCTAAGGGCTTATTCATCTGTGAATCGGGTTCTACTGATAATACAGGCTCAACACTCCCCTTCAAAACATTATTGGATTTGTTGAATACTCGATGGTCCAATAATATTTTCAAGAGAAACTCGCTTGATCGTAGTATCGCATGACAATTACTCTAGGCTTACACCGAATAATCTCGCACTACATCCTAATGGCCGTGATGGTTTATGTGTTCTACACCACTCTTCTTAAGTTCCCCGAAAATACAGCGTCTTCAATTACTTGCTTAAACACAATACCCTCAAGACAACCTCCATCTGGAAATATTAACTTCGAAAGCATTGAACGCTCACGATTAATATCTCCACCTAGATCTTAAAATGTTTCTTAAACCGGTTAGGATTTCTTTCCATCAAGTGAAATCGCGAAACACACAATAAAGAAAAAGATATATGCAAAATATGAAAAGCTTATCCCTTTCTTTTCTTTTGAAAACAAAAAGCTTGGTGCTCTCGGCGTAGTAACGTTTTCTTTTTGAAAATCAAAGTTTCAACGTACTCCCAGAGAGTCGCCATTTTTCCTTCGCGAAAGGTGACGCTCGAGGATGCGAACGTGAGTTCGGATCTTCCGCACGCAACGATTTAAATCTTTTGATTTGTTTATAAAGATGCCGCGAGCATCAAGCTTTATTATTTTCAACACAAGAAAGATGATTTAATGATTATGAAAAGGGAAAGTGAAATACCCTCAATTGATATTGGTATGCGAACGACTAGCGCAAACTAGACATAACGCATTGGGGAGATTCGAGTAAGGGGATTGGTATATAAAGGAATAGATGGAGCACCCTAAATATATGTAGTTATCTACACTTTATATATGAATATGTTTGATATGTTGTGTGTTTTTAATTGCTATTTCTATGATTGGGAAATTTCTCCTTTGGGATTTTAAGAAATGAGATTATGTGGGATTCTAGGTTTTGTTATTATTGTGCTCGCAAAGATCTTTGGATCTTCGCATACATATCCCTAGTGGGAATCGAGCATTTGTAGCTCGGATCTACTGTGGTTCTATGGTTTGTTTGGTCGAGGGAGATAGAAATTTGCTCGGCAAGGATGAGACCTTGTGCCTACGTATTCTCAAAAGGATGTTGAGAAAGTCGAGCAATCGTAGTTCCCACTTATGCTAGTGGAAAGCAACGGATGTTAGTAAGAGATGACAAATGTCATCTTAATGAAAATGTATCTAATCTATTTCATCACATACATTTTTGAAAAGTTGTTTGATTGATAAAATCTTTCATCGTAAGTATTAGGTGTTTTGCTTGAGTGTACAAGCGTTACCACTTACATGTTTAAGAAAGATGTTTGAAAAAGATGTTTGAATCTTTTAACTGTAAGTATTGGGTGTTTTGCTTGAGTGTACAAGCGTTACCACTTCGTTAAGAGATGTTTTTGTTTGAAAAGAGTTTAAAATTTTGAAAAAGTTTGTTATGTGATGTGATAGATGAGATACTTCTTCCATAGAGATGATAGATGTCTAAATCTCAAGGAGAAATTGATTGGATTAAAGGGATGCTTTTAAGAAGCCCGTGGGTCCTTGTATTGTTAGCCCAAGAGGAGGCATTCCGAGGGTCATCGAGGGTCCTTGTATGAAGCTCAAGAGGAAGCTATAGGGTATGGCTGTCTTTGGCTTGAAAGGGATTTCACCGAGAAATCATCCTTTTCTGAATAAGAGCAATTTCACCGGGAAATTTTACTCTATGGGGAATTTGAAAGTGATTTCACCGGGAAATCATCCTTTCAGGGTTCTATCTTAGCGCGGGTGATTCTTTGTATTGGAAGCCCAATAGGAGGCTGTTAAGAGATTTCCTGTCTCTTTCATTGTATGATGCCCAAGAGAAGGCTAAACTCAATGAGGAGTTCTTTTGAACGAAGCCCAGAGGAGGCCGACTCAACAGGAGTGTTGTCTTATACGAAGCCTAAGCGGAGGCTAACTCGTGGGAGAGTTTCTTTGTACAAAGCCCAAGAGAAGGCTAACCCATGTTGGGGATAAGTTATCTTGTATGAAGCCCAGTGGAGGCTAAACTCAAGTGATGAGTTGTCTTATGAAGCCCAAGCGGAGGCTAACTCATGCGATGATGAATTGTCTTGTATGAAGCCCAAGCGGAGGCTATACTGGGGAACCTATTGATTAGTCTAATTGTTATGTTATTTATTAGACGGTTGTATAACAAAGTGTGTGTGTGTGATATGTATTCACGGAGTTTATGAAGGAAATATAAACAATGCATGATGTTTATTTACAACAGCTTTATGAAATATAAACAAGTGTTTGTGAAACGAACGCTTAAAACGAGCGTAACTTGATTATTCACAAGTTTGAACTGTACAAGGAAATGAATATGTACACGAATGAGTTTTTATGTACAGACAAAGATGGATGTACATAGGAGGGTTGGGACTTACATCAGAATGGAGGCCCATTGATTTGAAAGCGCTTCACGTGGAATAATGCTCCTTTCAATACCAATGGTATTCATGTAAAATGTACAGATGAAATGAAATGATTGATCAAAGTTTATCGAAAAGTATTTTCAAAGAAAGAGTATCGTATTATGTATGTATAAAATATTTTGAAAGAAGTATCGTGTTATGTGATAAAAAGTTTTTTTGAAATATCCGTGTTATGTAGATAAAAATTTGTTTAAAAATGTTTGACAAAAGTTTGATATGTACAAAGAAATATTATGTACATAAAAGAATGTTATGGGACTTACACGTGATGGAGGCCCATTGGTTTAAAAGAAATCTTGCTCAGAGAAACCTTCCTTTAGAACCAATGGATTCAGATAGACAAACGAATGAAAACAAATGAAAGAAATTTGTTTACGTTTGAATATTAACAATGATAACTTGAGTATGTACAAGTAAAACTAAATATGTACATAAAGGGTTGGGACTTACACCATAAGGGTGGCCCATGATCGATCGAGAAATTCGAGAAGAAACGAATTCGGTTTTATCGTTTTGAATTGGATCGATTATGGTAAAAGATGCAAGTTTTGATGAAAAAGTTTTGAAGAATGATTTGAAAATGTTTTGAAATGTGAATTTGATTCATGAAAAGTTTTGAAAAATCGAAGTCGAAAACTTGAAAAATTCACCTTTAAGGAGGTTTGAAAAGTGTTCGTAACATCGTTTCGCTCGATTAAAAATTAATCGATGAAAATATTTTTGGATTTTTGACATAATCATAAAATAGATGCATTAATTGACAAGTGTACAAAAATCATCTCAAATGAGAAGTTTTGAATGAAGTTTGGATAGAAAAATGGTCTTGCTGGGTTTGAACCCATGACCTTGAGGTGGGACGCGTGTCACAAAGCCTTAAGAGCAAGCCAGGGACCACTGAGCCAAACGCGCATCTGTGTTGAGTGGATTAAAACACGCATAGATAAAGGATTGGTTAATTTGAAAATTTAAAAACTGAAGAACACCAAGAACACGCGCGCAGTGTTCTTCGTTCCATTGATTCCCAGATTTTCAAACTCAAGCTATAATCCTCGTTTCTCCATGAAATCAGATGAAATAAACATGAAAGTTGATCGAAATTGAACAAGGAATATGATGGTGATTGTTAATTTCATTTATTTTTAGTTAATCATGTTTGAATTTCTGGGAACTCGAAGAACCCTAGAAACTGATAAATCAAATTAAATGACTTGTAGTTGATGATTGTTTGATTTTTTTGAGGGTTATCACTCGTTATTAGTGCAGAAAACAAATGGCCAAGAGCTTTTCTCAATTGAATCAAAGAATTATGAGAACCAAGTTCGTGTTCATACCTGGAAAAGTGAAGATCGAAATCGATGCAAACGTGTTTCCAGTTGCTATTTCTTGATTGTGTGAGCTCCAACGGCATCTAGGGATGGTGTATGAGTGGTCTGCACATCATGGATCAAGCTGAATTGTTCTACAGAAGTCGACCTGCACAAGCTTGAAAACAAAACTGGAAATCGATGTAAAAGCAGTTACAGGTTGCTGTTCTTGTTTTGGATCAACTCCATGATGTATATGGATTGTGTTTGGATCATTAGAACAACAATTTCTCCAGCCAAACTTGAAATTCGATTCCTAAGTCAGTTTTGAAGTTTTGAAAAAATGGAAATTGAAAACTGGTTTTAAGCTTAGTTCAGTTTGATTTTAGGCTTGCAACAAGTTTGTTAATGATTATACAACATGTATGACACCAAATTTTACCATGTTTTTAGCTCAAACTCAAAATGCTATGTTTTCTTAAATTGCACTAGATTGCTTGATTTTTAAGAAAGTGAAAGAAAGCATGGATTTTGCATTGTTTTTTTTGGTGTTGGATTGGACTTGAAATGGTGATCCTTTTATAGGCAAGAGGTCTGAATTTGTTAGGCAAGAAGTACATGGCATTTGGATGAATCATGGATAACTTAGAGGGCAAGATTGTCCTTTGGCTTTTGAAAAGGAAGGTTCCTTTTTTTACCATGTGCAAAATTATTCAACTTGATCCAATCTTTCAATTATCACTTCTCACTGATTTTTTTCAGTTTGATGACTCATTTTGGCAAGGTGGCAAGTGGTTTAAATGAGAAAATCACAAAATGACCTATAATTGAAGTTTTGAACTTTGAAAAATCAAGTTTCATGGACCCTTTTGTTTCAATTTCAAAGACATAGCTAGCCTCCATGGATTTTGGAGTTCTTGGACATTTTGGAAAGATTTTTCCATGATCTACAACTTTCATGTTTTGAGTTTTTCAAATTCCAATTGGAACTAGGTGAAAAATGGCTTGAAGTTTGAAAATGTGAAATTTCAACACTTAGAAATTTTTCTAAGTTATAGAAATTTTGACTTTTGTTGACTTTTCCAAATTCTTTGATTTTTATGATCATGATGGATCATTTGAAGTATTTTGATGATTGAAAAGTTTTGTTTTGAAAATTTGACCAAAAGTCAAAGTTTGACTTTTCTCGAGATGAAATTTCATCGACGCTTCAAATCGATGATGAATTCGTGAACCTCGTGATGTTTTGAATCCGTAAATTAGGTCAAGATGTTATATCTAAGATATAATGACCAATCTCTATCCAAAAAGTCAATTCGCTCAAAAATCGAGAATGCCTATGCTCGACCAAAACCCTAATTGGTCGATCCTCGATTGATCTATGAGAAAATGGATATCCGAGGATTGAAGGCGATGATTTGATCAAGATAGATCAAATGGAGTGAGAAAATCTCAAACCCTAATTGGTTAGCTCTTGAATCGATGAAAATCTGATGAAACCTAATTTTGACCGTGAATGCTATACCCGATTAATCCGTTTGAACATTAGTTGTGCAACAATGCAAATGTAAGGTGGTATATTAGGTCAAAATTTGGGGTATGACAGATGCCCTATTTAAGTTTCTTTAACTGAAAGATGAAGATGAATATCTTCGCTTTGATAGGTGTAAAGAGACTTAAATATCGAATCGCAAAATTTGGACCTAAGATACCAAAAGATGCGGATGATGCAAATGATTAAAAAGTTTTACCCAAAGGATGTCAAAGAAATGACATGCTGGGGAAAAATTTTATGAGGATGACTCGATCTGTTTTGAGAAAAGAGAATCCTATCTGTTGGGAAACAAACAATATGTTTCGCTGGGGAAAGAATGATTCACAGAGAATGTGAATATCTGTTTCGTTTTGGGAAACCAAAAGATTACCTTCTGTCAGCTTTGTGACAATGTTTAAGGTAAGTGGAAATGATATTACCAATTATCAGCCTTGTGATATAGTATGGTAATGGGTTTTGAAGATGTTACCAATTATCAGCGAAGTGATAACTATAACAAGGTAAATCTTTGAAGTAGTTCTGTGTACTCACTTTGTGAGTAATGAGATGTTGTTCTATCCAGGAATGAACTGGAGAGAAAGAAGTTAATCAAGACATTATTCCCAACGAGGGATAATCTCAGCTGGCGAATGCGATAGAGAGAAGAAAATGCATTTCTCTGTTTGGGGACTTTGCCCGGGAAAAAGGAAGACATATCCTTTCTGTTTGGGATTACTCCGTTGGGGAAACAAAGAAAAAGTATCTTTTCTGTTTGGAGATATTCTGCTGGGGATATGATATACTCGTATGAGTATATATATAACCAGTGATTTGGAAGCAAACATTTTGAGAGATGCAAAAAATGCAATGAATGATGCTATTATGTATGAATGTCATGAATGTTATATGCATGCTAACAATACTTGACAAAAACACTTAAAGGGATATTTGAGAAAAGGACTACGTCACAGTTCGAACAAATACTTGGTGAAAATTGCAGCAATGGTGCAGATATTCACTAATGAAGAATTTGAGTTGCATGGTTTACACTTTCCGAGAAAGGTATTTCATTGGCAACTTGGTCGGGGATTCTTTTTGGATAAGAATACCGTCCTTTGATGATTTCTGATGAGGAGAAGACTGCTGTAGCAGTTGGCGACTCCACTGGGGATCGAAACACTCTTGGAGAAACGGTTGAAGTTATTTCCGTGTTCATAGTTTCAAAGGAGAATTTTGCTTTTGTTTCAAAATTTTGAAGTAAAAATTCATTTAAAACATTTTAGTTTCAAAAAGTGATTTTCACAATAAAAGCGTTATTTTGCAAAAAAGGAATAAAGTAGGAATTACAAACAAAAGGCACAAGGCTCAAATTTATTGAATAGAATGGTGATCAGCCAAAGGCGTGATTCCATGAACTATTTACAAAAGTTGGAAATGATAATTTATTAGGAAAAGGCTACATTGAAAGCAAATAACCACTACTATCCCTAACAACTTTGAATTCCAACTGTGCTTGTTGCTTCAGAAGAGTTGATTGAAGATCCGTTGATGGAAGATTCTTCATGTGGACAAAATACAGACTGACTGCAGTTACTTTGTCGTTTTGTATCCTTGTTTTTGCCTAGATCGCCTTTTCAGGTTTTCGATCTATCAGGATAATTTCTGTTTATTGTCTCTAATTTCCGTTTTGAAAATCAGTTGTATTGGACAAAAAGTCAACTGTGGTCAACATACAGTCAAACTTCATAATTTTTGGTCAACATACTCATTTTGAAGTTACATTCATCATTTGATCAATGGTTGATCATGATTCATCAAGAAAACTCAAGATTTGCTCAAAAGTCAAACTTTCTAAATTAGGGTTTCTTAGTGAAAAGTCAACCAAACTTTGACTGAGCATAACTTCTTCATACTTTCTCAGAAATTTTTCCACCACCTCTTGTTTTGAAGGAAATTAAATTCTCTATAACTTCATGTCTCACAAGAAGGTTCAAAAAATGCTTCATTTGGAAGGTATGGATCAAAACATTACAGGTCCTTTTCAAAGTCAACAAAAAGTCAACATTTTGTTTTGAAGATATATTGAGCATGGAAACTCCAATTGAGATGAAACCAAAGAGGTTGGTTAAAGGACTCTTAGAGCTTTCCAAAAAGTCCAAGAAAACTAAAAAATGTGGAAAATTGAGCAAGATACACCATTCACAAGTTGGGCAATTTTGAAGGGATGCACAAAGAGAGATACTTCTAAAAATAAAAAATGTTGCAAATGGGCTTACTTTTTCTTCATCCAAACCTGTTCCTTATACAATTAGGAATATCCAAGCCCAATGCCACGAATTTTTATTTTATTTTTAAAATATCATTTGGTCCTTAATTATACTTGTTCACATTGTCTTAACTTTTTAATCATTTTTGTCCCTCAACTTTCAAAAAGTTCCATTTCAGCCCTTTTTGTCTAATTAGCGACGAATTTCAAAGTTTTTCCGTCGCTAATTAGACAAAAAGGACTAAAATGAAACTTTTTGAGAGTTAAGGGACCAAAATGACACGAAAAAAAGTTAAGGGACCAATGTGAATCCAAAGGTATAGTTAAGGGACCAAAATGAGTATTTTGCCTTTATTTTTCTATTTAGTTTGTATTTTATTCATTTAAATACAAATTAAATTCAAAAATAAAGTATAAAATCAAAATTAATTGCAAATTTGATTTTTCTCTCTTCCTTGAGATCCAAGCAACTCAATAAAGCCAGGAAATTTCGAAATTTGATTGGATATGGCAAGAATTGATTGAAAATTGATCAAAGAAGAGAAAATTTGATTTGGTACAAAATTAAATATATTTTGCATTGATTGATGATTGATTCTTTCTCAAATCAGCTCCAATTCCATCTACTATATATATACAATACATGCCACACGAATTAGGGTAGAAAAATTGGCTGGAGAAACCCTATTGAAACTCAAAATAACCGTGCTATACAAGCTACTAGCAGCCACAGTTCTAGCTCGATTCAATTGATTCCAAGCATCCAAACACATTCCTTGATACCTCCTGAATCGATCCAGACCTTCACATTGTCCAAAAGCATCAAGAATCACGAAATCCGAATTTGGTTTGTTCATGTTTTTCTCAAAATCGATTTCCATTATTCATGCATTTTTAACATGATTTGTTGTTGTTTTTGTGATTAGACCGAAGTTTACAAGCTTTCTGGGCAGTTTAATTGAGTTTCTATGGCCTGGAACACGAATCACCATAGCTAGGGTTTCTGGCCACGATTTAGGGTTTCTCTTAATAGGATAAATTGGAACAAACCGATGCCCTCAGAGTGATCAGTGGACCAAGACGAATCGAACCATGGTTTTAGATTTCATTTATATTGCTTGTACATGATTTTGATGTTAGCAGGGGCCATAGCGTCGAACCAAAGCCGACGCAGAATTTTCAAATTTTTGAAACGAAGAAGATGAAGTTTGGCGCGGGGACGATGCAACCAGGAAGTGACACTTGCTTACAATCCACTCGCTCCGGTTTCCAAATAGTAACGCGCTGGTTCAGTTGGTCATGGCTTTGGGTTTGTGAAAGCAAGGTCACTGGTTCGATTCTCACCAGGACCACTTGTTTTTCTTCTTTTTACTAACTCTAACATTTTTTCAATTATTTTCATATTTTATTTAATATTTTGCATTCATTTTAATTTAATTTCAACAATTTTTAATCATGCATTAAAAACACCAAAAAAATATTTTTCTTTTTGCATTATTTCCAAAAAATGTTTATTTAATTTCTAAAATTAAAAAAATATTATTTTGCATGCATATTTAATTTAATTGCTAATTTATCATTTAAATCACATTTAATTGTTTTTTAATTATTAAATTATCTCAAAAAAATCCCAAAAATTATTTTAGCATATTAATGTTGTTTCTAGCATAAAATATTTTTCTCATTTAAAAATTATCATTTTTGCTAACATTTTCCTCTTATTCGATTTCCTCGTATTTTCCGATTTCTCATCTTTTCACAGGTTATCACGTTTCAGACGATTTCGTTTTACCGTTTTCTTTTTTTTCAAATTATGTAACTGCTTATGGGATGTAATAGTATAATTTGGGCTTTTTATTTTCTGCATTTTAAATTATGTACCTGCCCCAAAGCCATGTAATAGCGTAGGATTTATCTTTCCGCATTTTATATTTCCGCATTTTAATTTCCGCACCCTATAAACTGCTAGTAATTAGGCGTGTATGGCAAGATAAAATTGAACATAGCTCACTCTAATTTTCAAGATAACATAAATCTGAAATCAACACACTCTTTTCACACATGCACCCCTTAGGGTAATTCTCTCTCGTTGCCTTTACGAATTCAAATGGTCATGTCCCTCGAACGTAGAGGTATTCTAGCACCGTTGCCTTCAAACAAATCATCATAGTCCATTCGATACAAAGATCATAGACCCACGATGTCGCCTCCGAATACGTGATCTTGACCCTCGATTGTCGCCTTACGAAAAATGATGATAGTCCCTTCGAATGTGCTAGGATACTTCCTACAAGTTGCTTTCTATGACCATCCGATGTCCCTTCGAATGTCCCGTTTACATCCAACGAATAGGGTTACCTACCAACTAATGGTATGGATAGCACTATTCTAAAGGAATGTAAAATAACACGAAAACGACCAATTCTGAGTAGGTAATAAGACTTTTAGTTGCTTGCTCTATCAAATACTTTTTACACCACACACTTTTGTCAAAGTTCAAACTCTTTTCAAAACGAAACATTTCCGAACACTTTGTATACATTCCTACATGAATCATTACAAAGTCAAAGCGAAATGCCTTTTCAAAACATTTTTGTCAAACACACAGAAAGCATTTTAAAGTGATCTAAGAGCAACTAAGAGCCCGTAGATAACTACGGATGGAAAGGGGTGCTAATACCTTCCTTTTTCATAACCTTCTCCCTTACTCAGAATCTAACGAAGGTCTTTTTCTGTACTTTTTACCTTCCCTTAATTGGATAAAAGAAAAGTCGGTGGCGACTCTTGCTATCCGCATATTTGCGATACAAAATCTTACAAAGTCAGTTCACCGTGTTACACATTGGTGTGGGTATTTTTCAATACCTCCACATGCATTTTGGATTGGGAGTCTACCTGAGCTTCCACAAAACTTTGCGAGAAAAGAATCGGTGGGGTATAGGGAGGAGGAAAAACAATAGGTGCTTCCTTCTCTACCTCTTCTACAACCTCCCTTTTAGATGATGTTGGTGGATTTTTCTCAATCTCTACTCTTTTCTCACCAGAAATATCCTCAACCTCATTATTACTCTCTTCAACCTTATTGTCACTCTCCTTAGAATTTTCAGTTTATTTTTCGCTACTGGTTGTTACAACATACACATTCTCCTCAGGGGAGGGTCCTAGAGGTGTTTGTGAAAGCATGGAGATTTGGGCCTCTAATGCCTCGTTGTGAGTCACTAGGGACTCAACCGCATTGTTTAGATGCCTAAGAGTTTCATTAATGTCGAGACTTTGTTTTCTTACTTATTCATTGTGGATAGTTTGTGTCTCTACAAAGTGCTCCATCGTAGATTCTAGCCTAGAGTGAGTTAACATCGCATCGAAATCCTCCATTGAAGTTTCGAGGTTGAAATTATAGGATTCTTGCGGTTCCTCAAAGTGAGTTAGCATCGCATTTTGCGTCTCCATAAAGTTCTCCATCTTCATTTTCTCTAGTGTAGAGCGAGTTAGTATCGCAGTCATATCCTCCATTAATGCGTTGAGAGTGGCATTCTGGTATTCTTGAGACTCCTCAAAATATTGGGCGTGTTGATTGTAGAGGAAATTCGGTTGAGGATAAGTTAGTGTCGCATTGTAATCCTTCAATGATGTTTCGAGATAAGATATTTGGTATTCATGCGACTCCTCAAAATGATGGGCTTGATAGTTGTGGAGGTAATTGATCAGAAAAATAGCAAGTGTACTATTTTCGTCGATGTAGTTATAATGAGTTTCCCCAAGTATCGATCTCGAGGACTGCATAGTAAATACCTATTCGTGCTCTTAATTCAATTAAACAAAAACAATGGTTGGGTTGATTTTAAAACTTTCAATTACACTCGTAACAAAATAATGACTGATGAAATATAATGAGAATGATGCTAGGGTGAGTGGATGATTTAACAAAACTATGATCCGAATTCAGATTTCCTCATTGCATATGAAAACTGTCAATTACCTATCTCTAGATTGTTCTTCCTTAAGTCCTTAACGAAGAAAACTATTCAAACCCTGATCCTTATTTAAATGTCCATTCAAATAACTCTTGGTTTTAACCAAAAAAATATCAAGAATTCAAGTGATTAAAAAGAGTTCCTAGTCCTAGGTGAGACTCCTAATAACCTAATTGTGTAGAAACCCTAAAAATCACAGTCCTACCAATTGTTAGTCATAGGTCTACATGTATTTGTCCGATACATGATCATAGGAACACTACACAATTAAATTGAAATTGAAAAACACTGTATTAAGGAAATCAAGTATCCGAATTTATAACAATCATCAAATCAAGACCACCCCTAGCATTGGGGGGTTTAGCCTCTCATAGTATTCGAAGAAAACATCAGATAAAAGTTAAACATTACAAAGAATAATGATGACGTTGATCTTCAATGGTGGATGCCCTTGAATCTCGCCGTCTCTGAATTCCTCTTCGTAGCTATCTTCTCTTCTCTGTAATATTTTTCTCGTGCTTTCAAAAAGTCCCTTTTCTCTATCCTCAAATTCCTTCTAATAGTCTCTGCTCTATTCCAGTCTTGGCAAAAGTCAAAAGTACCCTTAATGAAAACAAAGAGTTCCAAAAATAAAAAAAAACAAGTTTCCACACGCTCCCATCAACACGGGCCGTGTTGATGAACACGGGTGCCCGTGTTGATCTCTGCATCAAAAGTCTTGTTCCAGGCCATTCAACACGGGTCGTGTTGATGAACATGGGTGCCTGTGTTGAATTACTGACTTTGGTCGTTTTTGCGCTTTCCACTTGCTTTTCAACACAGGCCGTGTTGATGAACACGGGTGCCCGTGTTGACCTCTAAGATCTTAAAAATATTCAACTCTCAACCTTCCGAGGTGCTTATCGTCCTGCCATAAGTTCCTTCTATCGCATGCATTAACCTGAAACACTGAGACTACCCAACAAAAGCATAAAACGATACTTTAAAAGACACTTAAACTCAAAAATGCACAACAAGACTAAAATAACCGAAACACACTAACTTCCTTAAAAACAACTAAAAACGACCACAGATTTTACTAGATTGATGAATTTATGCCGAATAGAACACAGAAACTTACTAGAAATGGTGACTGATCACAACCCCAAACTTATCTCATTGCTTGTCCTCGAGTAATGATTGAGACCAACAGAGGTCACCCACGAATATCTTCTTTCTACAACACAACCTGTGTCTTTTGCAATTTAATTTCTTCCTTCCCGATCAAGAGGCTGGCTTCCCGAATTGACCTATCTGCCACACTTCCACATCAGAAGACTTCTTCACCTGCAAGACTTTCACACTCTCACAAGATCTCTCAAGTTTAAAGTGTTTGCACTCATAGACTGAAGCATGCAATATCATTCTTAACTTTGAATTGATTCTATTCGCACTACACATATAGATTCCACACACTTTATGAGGTTTTTGGGTTGTAACGGGGCTTAGGTACGGTGGGATAAACAAGAAAATTGGATAACAAAGGTTTTTGGCTCGACATTCATGTAACTTTTCTTCTATCTTATGCTACAACTCGTAACTTTTGGGGTTCATTCGCTTTGACTCATCTCTACTCATGTTTTCTTTGAGCAATGTACTAATTAGTGTCCGACATATAGGCATGTGTTCTCTTTCTTTCCTTTTTCTTTTTTTTTTCTAGGACTTTCATGTTCCTTTAGTTCTCTTTTTTCTTCTTCTTTTTTTTGAATCTCTTTTACTCACTTGCCCTTAATTTTTATGAACTACTACCCAAAACTTAAATTCGTGCAACACTTAAAATTGGTCACAATCATGCCAAGCAAGGGTGAGACAAATGTGGTGAAAGGTTAACATGGGATTTATTACAACGGAGAAAAAACAAACAAAACATGAAAATCAAAACTAAGCTCAACAGGGTTCACGAGGGATAACATTTAATACGGGTTGGCTAGAAAGGCTCAAGGTTAAACAAATAACATGCCTCAGTGTGTGTCTTCATGATGTGCTGTGCTAAAAGAACATATGCAAAATCAGAATGATAAAGTCATACCTGCGTGAACTCTCATGATGATATTTTTGTATTTGGCCTTTGGTAATCTGACCATGTGGGTTAAGCTTACATACTCTGAAGTCCTCCTCGTGTCATGTAGCATCTTTTTCGACTCGGGCCTACCATCCGACAATTTTGGTCCAGTTCCACTAACTTGCGTCCGACCTTTAATTCTTTAGTTGTGTCAACTTTCGGGGTGCCTTAGGAGATCAAGTAAGGGGAGTGTCATTCAACCACTCGCTGTTAGTTCCATCTTCATCCAACAACTATCAATCAATCTATAACATAATGGTGACCATGCAACAAAATAAAAACAACAGAACAAACCAAAAACTGATAAAATGAAATAAAAATGAAAGAAAATAAAAACGAAAGAGAATGAAAAACAAAACATATTAACTAAAATAGTGAGCCTCCCCCACCTGAATTAAACATTGACCTCAATGTTTTAACCCAAAGTAGATGCGACTCACAGAACTCACTGAGACAGAAGAGGTGGAGGGTCGTGCGAAAAATGTAACATGAAACGTTGCATCATAGCCTACATGTCATCCATAACAACGCCTTGTCGAAACAGCTCCACACCTTGTCTCGTCTGCTCGGTGCGAAGAGCACCGATTTCAGATTGCACCCACCCCCATTGATCTTGAGACATAGAGGAAGACCCCACACCTTGTCGGGAAAAGCTCTGGGGTGGTGGACTGAAATGTTCTTCAGCTGGAGTGTCATCCTCCATATCGTCACCTGAAAACTAATGATCACGAGGAGGACTATCCCCTAAAGAAGGGTCAGAAGCTGCATAGAGCCAATTAGCAACATTTGCAATACTGATAAAATTTGGTGCTGGTAATGCAAGAATGTGGCGATCACGACTAACAAGCGAATAATACTTGGGATGCACCACAATCATTCCCTGATTGACCAAATTTTGTATGTCAATCTTTTTACCTGCCATAGCCGGTTCTTCCATCAATAACCGACCATAATTAAGGTGATCAGCGATCTGAGTGATCATGCCACCCACTGATATGTCACATGTGCTTGCATAGCCTACTTGCTTCAGGTGATTAGCTGCAAAGGCAGCCACATTAACCCGACTGTTCTCGGTCATGCAGTGCAAGAAAAAGAGTTCTCTCTTCGCAGCTACACCGGTACTATTGCTGCGTCCAAATAGTGTAAATGCTAGCCCCTTCTGGGCATACCTGAAACAAGGATTATGAATTCCCGAAGCTTTACCAGTGCTCGGGTTATAAACGGTTTTACCAGTAATCGCCATCCAGAATTCTACAGCTGCAAAAGTTTCTGGGGGCGCTCCATGTCTAGCAGAAGGAAGTTTGAGAGCAGCTCCAACATCCTGCAGAGACATAGTGTGTTCCTCACCAAAGAGCTGAAATACCAAATCACCATAATACCGTTTTGGAGCCATTCCACCTGCGTCTTAGTTTAAACTCAACAGTACTCAAAAATTCCAAAGTTATTTTTTCAAATGTCGGTGCTTCAAATTGCATAAAATCCAACATACCTAAATTACCAAACATGCGATGAACCTCTTCTCTCAATCCTAGATTATCAAGAGTTTCATTGCAAATATACCTGGTTGGAAGTAACTTACGCTTGGCGAGTGCTTCGTACCGCTTACGGTGCTCTGGTTTTTCAAACACAAGATCATGTGCATTAGGAATGCGATGTGCTAGATGGTGTGGTCTGGAAGATTCAGCAACTTCCTTTCATCTTGTGGATCTTTTGGGCGACATACTTTGAACCTACAAGAGAGAAATTTCGAAAAAATAATAACAACAAAATTATGAGAAACTAATGTCGTTACTAGGTAGAGGATGGAAAATAGAGTCACTTTAGTGCAGAGGAAAAATTATTTTGAGAAGTTTATGATGGGGAGAATGAAGCTTTTTGTTCTTCAGTTTTTATGGAGGCTAGGGTTCTAATGGAGGAAGAAGGTTGAGGGAATTATAAAACAATAAAGGTGAGAGATGAGTGGTGGATGGAGGTTATCAATCAAGTGGGGTCCATAAGATTTAAAAATAAATAAATGAAAATTCCAAACCCGTATGCAACAACACGGACCGTGTTCCTGAACATGGGCACCCGTGTTGATGTTCTGTTACACTCCAAATTTGATGTTCTGCTTGGAAAACAACACGGGACGTGTTGATTAACACGGGCACCCGTGTTGATGTTCTATTTCTCCCAAAACGGCAAGTTCTGCTTAGAAAACAACACGAACCAGGTTGATTAACACGGGCGCCCGTGTGGATGCTCTGTTTCCTTCAAAACTTGAAACTCCCATGCTATTTTCGGGTGCACTTGTTCGATTTTTCCTTTTGCATCAAATCCTAGTTACTCTAGCTTATCTAGTATCTCTTTCCCTAATAAAAACAAAGAAAACAAAAGAAAAATACAATGCGTTAAAGTAAAAATCCATGGGTTGCCTCCCACGAAGCGCTTCGTTTAACGTCACATGGCTCGACGGTTTCTCCCCTCATCCAGTGAGACACACCTGATCAATCAATCCCAATTCTAGTCCTGTATAATAGGGCTTCAACCTCTGTCCATTCACTTTGAAAACATCTCCATTGTTGGGATTCTGAATTTCAATCGCTCCATGGGGAAATACCTTATGCACTACAAACGGACCGGACCAACGGGACTTCAATATTCCCGGAAATAACTTCAGTCTAGAGTTGAACAACAACACTTGCTGGACCTCCCAAAACTCCTTCTTTTGTATTCTCTGATCATGCCATTTTCTTGTTTGTTCCTTATATACTTTGGCATTCTCGTAAGCCTGATTACGAAATTCCTCTAACTCATGAAGTTGCAGAATTCGGGATTCACCGGCTTTTGCAAGATCACAATTTAAGAACTTGGAGGCCCAAAAAGCCTTGTGCTCGAGCTCAAGAGGTAGGTGACAAGATTTACCATAAATCAATTGATAAGGAGACATACCGATTGGTGTTTTGAAGGCAGTTCTGTATGCCCATAGTGCATCATCCAACTTTACTGACCATTCCTTCCTCGACGCACTTACTATCTTTTCCAAGATTTGCTTTATTTATCTATTGGACACTTCAACTTGCCCACTCGTTTGAGGATGATATGGAGTCACAATCTTGTGTTTCACATTATATTTCTTCAACAAGTTTTCCATGAGCTTGTTTAAGAAGTGTGTCCGTTCATCACTGATGAGTGCTCTGGGCACTCCAAACCTTGAGAAGATGTTATGCTTGAGAAAACTCACCACTACTCGCGCATCATTCATAGGGAGTGCCACAGGTTCTACCCATTTCGAAACATAATCCACAGCGACTAGGATGTAGTTTTTCCCGAATGATGGCGGATACGGGCCCATGAAGTCAATTCCCCACACGTCAAACAACTCCACCTCAAGCATACCCTTTTGTGGCATCTGGTTTGTCTTAGAGATATTTCCAGTCCTCTGGAATCTATCACATTCTTTCACCATTACTTGAGCGTCTTTGAACAATGTGGGCCAGTACAATCCAGACTAGAGTACTTTTGCAGCTGTTCTGTCTCCACTAATGTGTCCCCCATAACCTGAATCATGTCAGGCTTTCAAGACTTCGCTATGCTCTTCCTCTGGGACACACCTGCGGAACAATCCATCCACCGCTTTCTTATACAGGAATTGTTCATCCCACAAATAGAACCTTCAATCATGAACAAACTTTTTCTTTTTGTTAAAATCAAAATACTTAGGTATGACACCGCCTACCAGGTAGTTTGCGTAGTCTGCAAACCACGACACTCCCGTGTCAGCTAGGATTCATTCGCCAACAAACTCATCCTGGATGGGGTGTGTCTTTTCCGTCTCTATTATTGGTGACATCCGTGATAGGTGATCGGCTACTGTGTTTTCATACCCTTTTTTTTTATGCCGAATCTCTAAGTCAAATTCTTGTAGCAGCAAGATCCATCTCAGCAATCTTGGCTTTGATTCTTTTTTAGAAAACAAATATTTCAGAGCAGCATGGTCGGTGTAAACGATTACCTTTGTTCCTAATAAATAGGATCTGAATTTGTCGAAGGCATACACCATTGCTAACAATTCCTTTTCTGTGGTGGCATAGTTCATCTGGGCAGGATTCAACATGTGACTTGCATAGTAAATTACATGCAACAACTTTTCTCTTCTTTGCCCAAGCACTGCTCCCACTACTATGTCACTTGCATCACACATGATTTCGAAAGGTAGGGACCAATCGGGAGAAATAACTATCGGTGCGGTCACCAACCTATTCTTCAATGTTTCAAAGGCTTCGCCATATTTTTTATCAAACATAAAAGGAGTGTCTTTCACTAGTAAGCTAGTCAATGGCTTCACGATTTTTGAAAAATCTCTTATGAACCTGCGGTAGAATCTCGCATGTCCTAAGAAACTCCTTATACCATTGTCATTCACCGGTGGAGGTAAATTTGCTATCACCTCTACTTTCTCTTTGTCCGCTCCAATCCCTCTATGTGAAATCTTGTGGCCCAACATTATTCCCTCTCTCACCATGAAGTGACACTTTTCCCAGTTGAGGATTAGGTTGGTTTGTTGACATCTTTCTAGTACTAGAGACAAATTTGTCAAACACTCGTCAAACGTGGGCCCGAACACCGAAAAGTCATCCATAAACACTTCCATGTTAGTGAATATAGACGTCATGTGTAACACCCCCTTCTATTTACCCGCGTTTTATAATAATAATCAGAGTATTTAATCATAACCAAGAAGGCGTCACAATTTTAAAACATAAAAATTTCCCAAACTTGTGTCATGCTTTCACTGAAGAAGACTTATCAAATAATTAATGCAACAATTATGTTTAACAGCGGAAATCCTGAATAATAAACGAAATCCTGAATCAAAACATTAAAGAATTCCAGGGTAATAAGTCAACATAATTCAAAGTTATTCAAAAATATCCATTAAAGGATTCAAACAACCGTTCCTCAGTGTTACATCTACCAGAGCACGACACTGACACGCGGACTAACTGACTGACTCAATACTAGAGCCATCCTCACCAACTTCAAGCAGCTAATCACTTCGGATCTGAAAATGTTGAGTAAGGGTGAGATCTCAATTCAATATAACATGCATTATACGTTTTTAGAATACAATAGAATAAAAGATACATTAATCCATTAATCAAGCACAAGTCATAATCAATTCACAACACAACTCACACAATGAACATGTATATAATTCAAACAATGGAAATTGCAACACTGGAATCCATCCTAGCATGTTACAATCCCATATGCAATGCAGACTTTATGCATGTGGTACCAAAACGTGAACCGAGTTCACACACACCGCTCCGTTTACATGTGGATATACAGTGCAAATTCATGATTCGCCCATAGCTATTGGGTCAAGAATCCAGCCTCACTACCTGAACCTCCGGGTAAGTATATTGGCTCAACCAGTTCCTTCGCACAATGGAATGAACCAAATCAATAAATGTATATGCATGCATCATAAAAGCATGCCATCATCATTTCACATATCATGATATTAATACAAATCACATCATGTCAATTCACCAGTGTATCTCATTCAATCAAAATGAATAACAATTATATAACACTGTAAGCATCAATACCTCATCAGGTAACTCATACCATTCATAATAATCCTCATCATTCTTAATTACTCATCCTTTTCAAAATCGGGAGCGCGACCATTTTAAAAATAATTTAGCAAAATAATGTTTTTCTCTTTTCAAAAGGTAGTATTCGAAATTTAGAAATAAATGAAAACGGCACTCGAATCGAGTTACGGTTTAGAAAATATGAATTTTGAAGTTTTAGAAAAATTGAAAATGCACATGGAACCGGTTCCTACCTATCAGAACCGGTTCCAAAATTTTATAAAGCACGCCCTGTTTTTTGAATGGGGAACCGGTTCCTACTATACAGAACCGGTTCCCCGGTGCAAAAGTCCCGTTTTCTAATTTTGACTTGGGAACTCGGTTCCTCCCCATGAGGAACCGTTCCCACGACGTGACGACAATTTTGCTACTTTTTGACAGATTTTCCATTCTTACTCATTCCCAAACTTACTAATACGATTTGGTACATTAGGAACATCATTTTATCGTATTTCACACCATTTTAACATCAATCAACATGGTTTATTCACTCTTATCAATTACGACATACTTATGATCCCTAATTCCAACAACGACACAAATAGGGTTTATTTCCTATAACTCATAATCATCATAATTCAAATTCTCTAACATACCCAATTATCCCTATGATTCCCAAAACCCATAAGGCATATTAATCGATCGAAACCACCCTTACCTCGCGATGATTCTTGATTCTCTTGATGTCGACTTTTCCTCTCTTTTCTCTCTCTCAATTCCACGTGAAAACAGTTTCTCCAAAAAAAAATATTCTTTCTTTCTTTTCCCTTTTTATATTCCTTTTAATGTTCCTTTAATTATTCCAATAAAATAAAATAATTAAAACTTAATAATTAGTAGAGTGATTTACTCTCTTACACCCACCGTTTACTCTGCACACCTCAAACCATTTCCTCATTTAATGACCCAATTAATCCACTAAAATTAATACTCGAGACTTCATTTAATTAAATAATTAAATCCTCACTTAATTAATATTTAAATTAAATCGGGGTGTCACATCATGCACCTTTGAAAAGTAGCTGGGGCGTTACATAAGCCAAATGGCATCCGTCTGTAGGCAAAAATACCACATGGACATGTGAAGGCTGTCTTCTCCCGATCGTCAGGGGCTACTGCAATTTGGTTATAACCGGAATACCCATCCAAGAAGCAATAGTAATCATGCCCAGCTAACCTTTCTAACATCTGATCAATGAAAGGAAGAGGAAAGTGATCCTTCCTTGTAGCCATGTTCATCCTTCTGTAATCAATGCACACTCTCCATCCGGTGACTATTCTGGTTGGAATCAACTCGTTCTTCTCGTTCATCATAACCGTTGTTCCTCCTTTTTTTGGTACAACATGAACCGGACTCACCCATGAGCTATCAGATATTGGGTAAATGAGTCCCGCATCCAACAACTTCATGACTTCCTTGCACACAACTTCCTTTATAGCTGGATTAAGTCTCCTTTGAGGTTGCACGACTGGCTTATGATCATCTTTCATTAGAATCTTGTGCATACACACTGTAGGGCTAATACCTTTCAAGTCGTCGATTGCCCATCCAATATCACTTTTGTATCTCTTGATTACCTGTATGAGTTTTTCGTCCTGCACAACTTTTAAGGCAGAGTTGATAATTGCCGGACATTTCTCTTTTGAATCAAGAAAAATGTATTTCAAATTTCCAGGTAGCTGTTTCAACTCCATCCCTTTATTTTCTTCCTTTTTCTCTGCGAGAGGTTGTGGTTGCCTTAAATATTCCCACCTGTTTGGTGTATGTTTCGACCATTGAGGTTGAGCTTCCATCATATCTAATACCTCTAACTCCTTTTCATCAATCTCTTCATCTTTTTCAAAAATAGCCAAACTCAACACTCTCTCTAGAGGTAATTCAGGTACATGGCAATGCACTGATTTGATGAATACTGTATCCAAAACTTCAACATTCTTGCTTGTGCCAATATCTTCTTTGAACTTCATTGACTCTCTAACATTGATTTTTAACACTTCATCGTAGACCTTGAGGGTCATAGTTCCTTCTTCAATGTCTATCATCACTCTGCCTGTATCAAGAAAAGGCCTTCCCAATATTATTGGAATTTCCTCGTCCTCCAACATATCTAGAACCACAAAATAAACCGGAAACACAAACTTGTCTATCTTCACAAGAACATCCGTTGCTATTCCATGTGGTCTTTTCATCGAATTGTCAGCAAACTGTAAGGTCATCCTTATATCTTTGACTTCACCAATGCCAAGCTTGTTATACATTGAGAGAGGCATAAGACTTACACCAACACCAAGGTCAATCAGTGCCTTTTTGAATGTCCTATCCCCTATAGCACAGGGGATATTAACTGCCCATTTGTCATTCTTTTTTAGTGGAACCTTCAGAACCTGCAAAATAGCACTACACCTTTCAGTTAGTATAACCGGTTCAGTCTCCAATGAGCGCTTTGTTGAGATGATGTCCTTCAAGAACTTTGCATAAATTGGCATCTATTCTAAAGCTTCAGAAAATGGAATGTTAATCTCAAGCTTCTTGAATAACTCCAAAAATTTCTTGAAGTTCTTCTCATGCAGATCTTTCTTCTTTGTTCTTGCAGGGTATGAGAGGACAACTTTAGGTTTCTCCTCTTTAAGCTTTTCTTTTTCCCCCACTGGTCTTCTTATTTCTTCCTCAGTCTCTTTTTGATCCTCCCTGATTTCCAGATCTACTTCAAGTAAGCCTTCCACTTCAATCTCTTTTTTCTCAACATCCCCCACGGTTTTGCCACTTCTTGTCACAACAGCTTTCATCCCCTGATTATCTCTTGGATTTGGCACGGTTGTACTCGGCAGAGAACCTTGTGCTTGCACATTCGCCAATTGTTGAGCTATTTGACCCATCTGAACCTCAAGATTTTTGATTGATGCTGAGGTGTTCTTGTGATTGTTTCTTGTTTCATACTAAAACTGGATATTATGAGCTGCCATCTTTTCAATAGCTAACTCCCAATCTGCTTTCTTAGGGGTTTGTTATTGATACTGGTTTTGGTATTGACCCTGACCTTACTGTTGAGTGTTCCCCTTTTGATCCCTCCACCCAAAGTTTGGATGGTTCTTCCAACCTGGATTATAAGTGTTGGAATAGGGATTATTCTGTTTGAGGAACTTGATTTCTTCAATCTGCTGCGCTGTTGCAAGATAGTGTGCTGTCAGATGAGGTCCGCCATAAATATCACAGATAGCACTTTGGCCCTGTTGGCCTTGAGCCACCTGTTGAGTAGTAATATTCATGGCTTTCAACTTCTTTTCTACTTCGGCAGCTATTGCTTCTTCAATTTTTAACTTCTTATTGGCTTCCAACTTCAAATCTATTACTCCATATGGCTTGCTTGTAACTCTATCCAATAATTCCAGATGCTCATTGTCATACCCCAAAATTTGCCCTCCATCTATTCAAGAGATTTCATACATCCCTACTCAAGGATTCCTCAAGAGTTGATCAGACAAACTCTCTCCTAGACAATCAACTCAAATTAGGGTTTGGTATCTCTCAAGTCAAGATGAACTTCCAACATCTCCAATGGCCTTCATCCTCCTCATATGCTTCAAAGATTCTCCATGTCAAGTTTCAAGCCTCACAAGTCAAGTTTCCTCAGACAATTGCTCAGATGGTTGAAAATCAGTTGTATTGGACAAAAGTCAGCATGGTCAACATACATCAAACTTCATAATTTTTGGTCAACATCCTCATTTTGAAGTTACATTCATCATTTGATCAAGGGTTGATCATGATTCATCAAGAAAACTCAAGATTTGCTCAAAGTCGACTTTCTAAATTAGGGTTTCTAGGTGAAAAGTCAATAGAACTTTGACTGATCATAACTTTCTCATAATTTCTCAGAAATTTTTCCACCACCTCTTGTTTTGAAGGAAATTCAATTCTCTAAAACTTCATGTCTCACAAGAATGTCCAAAAAATGCTTCATTTGAGAGGTATGGCTCAAAACATTACAGGTCATTTTCAAAGTCAACAAAAAGTCAACTTTTTGTTTTGAAGATATATTGAGCATGGTAACTCCAATTGAGATGAGACCAAAAAGGTTGGTTAGAGTACTCTTAGAGCTTTCCAAAAAGTCCAAGAACACTCAAAAATGTGGAAAATTGCGCAAGATACATCTATCATTCATACATTACTCATAAAGTCATAATTCATGCATATGTCATTCATACACACTGTCATGCATCATACTTTGCATAAAACTAACCAATATTCTATCAAAGTTCCTCTTGTTTTCTCCAAAGCAGTGTTGATCACTTGGCATAAACGGTCCAGATTAAGCCCCGAATCGACGGAAAACTATCTGAAGACCGCCCTTGGTTGTCCTCCGACGACGGTCCAGATTAAGCCCGAATCGACGGAAAACTATCGAGACCGCCCTTGGTTGTCCTCCGACGATGGTCGAGATTAACCCCGAATCGACGGAAAACTATCCGAGACCGCCTCTGGTTATCCTCGATAACGGGCAATGGATCAACACCGATGCACTGACAGGAAGCTATCCACATTTTGCCAACTACATCTCCTCGAGTAATCAGCGAAGATTTATTGATCCCTTATTATCAACGGCGACTACAGTCTAGCGTCGACTCGATTGCCTTGGATGGCATCTTAAGCCCATCTCGACTACTTATCAACATGCTTCACTTTCGAATGCTGCATATATGGTTAAAATCAATGCAAACCATAACTTCATTCAAAAATGAGCACGAAGTCTAACGTGGGACTACCTCCGGATGGCATCTTAAGCCCATCTCCATGATCCTTCCAGAAACGACTACAGAGCCTAACGTACGGCTCACTCCCCAGCATCGATCTTTCCAGATGGCATCTTAAGCCCATCTCCGTCAATTCTCCTATCAACATTCTCGAGTCTAGCGTACGACTCATCCCCCAGCGAAGTATCCAAATGGCATCTGTAAGCCCATTCCCGCATCATCCACCAACAGCGAGTGCAAATTTTCAGGTGTACTCGAGTGTTCAATCATCTTCTACCTCCAGGTCACAAAAGACAAGCGTGTCAATCTAACCCTCCAGTACAAGAAGATTGAACAGGGGCAGCTGTCATACCCCAAAATTTTCCCTCCATCTATTCAAGAGATTTCATACATCCCTACTCAAGGATTCCTCAAGAGTTGATCAGACAAACTCTCTCCTAGACAATCAACTCAAATTAGGGTTTGGTATCTCTCAAGTCAAGATGAACTTCCAACATCTCCAATGGCCTTCATGCCTCCTCATATGCTTCAAAGATTCTCCATGTCAAGTTTCAAGCCTCCAAGTCAAGTTTCCTCGGACAATTGCTCGGATGGTTGAAAATCGGTTGTATTGGACAAAAGTCAACTGTGGTCAACATACAGTCAAACTTCATAATTTTTGGTCAACATCCTCATTTTGAAGTTACATTCATCATTTGATCAAGGGTTGATCATGATTCATCAAGAAAACTCAAGATTTGCTCAAAAGTCAAACTTTCTAAATTAGGGTTTCTAGGTGAAAAGTCAAGAACTTTGATGATCATAACTTTCTCATACTTTCTGAAATTTTCCACCACCTCTTGTTTTGAAGGAAATTCAATTCTCTACAACTTCATGTCTCACAAGAATGTCCAAAAATGCTTCATTTGAGAGGTATAGCTCAAAACATTACGAGTCATTTTCAAAGTCAACAAAAGTCAACTTTTTGTTTTGAAGATATATTGAGCATGGTAACTCCAATTGAGATGAGACCAAAAAGGTTGGTTAGAGGACTCTTAGAGATTTCCAAAAAGTCCAAGAACACTCAAAAATGTGGAAAATTGAGCAAGATACACCATTCACAAGTTGGGCAATTTTGAAAGAATGCACAAGAGAGATACTTCTAAAATCAAATTTTTGCAAATGGGCTTGCTTTTCTTCATCCAAACTTATTCCTCATACAATTAGGAATATCCAAGCCCAATGCCATTGATTTTTGATTTATTTTTCTATTTAATTTTGAATTTATTCATTTAAATACAAATTAAATTTTAAAATAAATTATAAAATCAAAATTAATTGAAAGATTGATTTTATTCCTTCCTTGAGACTCAAGTAACTCACCAAAGTCCAGCAAATTTCGAAATTTGACAAAAATGGCAAGATTAGATTGGAATTGATCAAGTTTTGAAAATTTGATTTTATACAAAATCAAATTTGATTATCATTGATGGTGATTGATTCTTGCCAAAAACTGTCTCAAATCCATCCAATATAAATACTTGATGCATACCAATCAAAAGGAGACGAAAAAATTGCTCTAGAAACCCTAACCTAAAGTCAAAAAATCCGTGCCTCTCAAGCAACAAGCAGCCTTGGATTCAGGTGGTTTCAAGCAATGTTGAGCATTCCATCTTGTTCCTTGTGCCATTCAGAATCGATCCAGACCTCACATTGCACAAAACCATCAGAATCATGAATTCAATTGGTTTGTCAAGAAAAATTCAAAATCGTATTTTAATTCTCATGCATTTTTAACATGTTTTGTGGTTTGTTTTGTGTTTAGATGGAAGTTTGCAAGCTTTCTACATAGTTTGATTGAGTTTCCATGGCCGGGATCGATACTTGCCATAGCTAGGGTTCCATGGACCGAATTGGGATCTCACGAAATAGGATAAATTGGACAAAACGAACACCACCATCATGTTTAGAATGATGAATCCAATCGAACCATGCCTTTGAATTAAATTTATATTGCCTGTGCTGGATTTTAGAATTTGCAGGGGTCATAGCGTCGCTCTGAGGCCGACGCAAAATTCCCAGATTTCAAATGAGAACGATGAAGTTCTTGGCGCGTGATTGGTGCAACAGGAAGGTGACACTTGTTTTTCCATCGTCCGTTCCGATTCAATGACACGCGTGCGCTCCAGATCAGATGGCAAAGGCGTGGGTTGGTGAGAGGAATGTCTCCAGTTCGATCCCTGCATGACACATTGTTTTTACAAGTTTGCAAAACTATTTCCTATTTTTTCATTTTATTTAATATTTTTGCAGCATTTTAATTTCTTTTCATAATTTTATTTATGCATTAAAAAATTGTCAAAAATTATTTTCCTTTTGCATTTATTTTCTAAAAATCTTTATTTAATTTA